>JANEYF010004602.1:0-543754 GCA_029963845.1 Rhamnusium bicolor | reverse complement strand
AAACCGGTGCTCTCTCCGGTTCTGTTTAACCTGTATGTCTCCGATATTCGTACACATCCCTTAACACAGACAATAATGTACGCTGACGACACTACGATTTACGCCCAGTCCTTTTATGCCCAAAATGCGACTACCAAGTTGCGGTACCATTTAACTAATATTGTCAAAAGCCAGAAATTATTATTCATTTTAATTATTCAATTTTAAATATTATTAACTAAAAGCTAGAAATCAATATTCAATTACATTAATTAATTTTGTTTATTATTAATCCATTTAAAATAAAATAACATTGTTAACATTTGGCACAGTTTATTAAAATAGCAGAGTCTACATTTATTGTGTAAAATCTAAAAGATAAACAATAGAAAATTGGTACATTGGGGATTGCCTAATTAAGGTCAGCCACGAGTGCTGAATAGGAAAGAAGGGTAAAAGAATAGAGAGTAGAGTTAGTGAGTTTTTGGTGACAAGAGAAGTGACACAAAAAATAAAATGAGAGCTTGGCAAATCTCCCCAGCCATGGGCCAAATGGTAGTGTTAATGTAAGTAGTTTATGTAATCATTTCTAATTAAGTTAAACCTTTTTTCAATTGTTGCCTATTTAAATAAATGTTTTATTTTTGTAACCTTTGTTTCAACTTCTTTTAATACCATCTGCTACACCCCTAGCGTGCGTATGTGGCTGTGGGACAGCCAGGTACGTAACAATATTTTAAAATATTATAAGGACTGGAAAATCGTAATCAACGAGACTAAAACTGAGACAACAAATTTCACTAAAAAATTTACAAACATTAAAACGTTTACGCCTCTGACTATTAACAACAGGGTTATTGAGGAGACTAAAGTGGTCAAATACTTGGGGGTCCACCTCGATCAGAGGTTGTCCTTCAAGCCCCACATTACGAAAACTCTAAACAGGGTCTATATGGCCCTGCATAAATTGTACCCGCTGGTGAACAGGAGATCTCTAATGGACACCAGCAATAAATTGCTTATATATAAAACTGTTATCAGACCCATTCTGAGTTATGGTTGCGTCGTCTGGAATAGGATGTCGGACACACAGTTCGGCCGCCTCCAGACGACGCAAAATAAGTTGCTTCGTCTCCTCACTAACTCAAATCATTACATAAATACACAACAGCTACACGAGACCGTCAACGTACCGTACATTAGAGATTACATAACGCAGATAGCCACCAAATTTTTTAGACATAACATACAAAAATCCACACTCACCGCGCACATCACAGACATTAGAAACTACCACGATTTTAGACATACACACAAACTAATACACGAAAATTTACCACTATTTTTTGAATAACCTTGCTTTCAGACACACAATGACAGACATCCCTATTTCTCTACCTTTTCCGCTTATACTTTATATCTACCCCTAATCTTCCCTCGACGACCACCCCATTGCCTTTTCACCCTACTTTTACAGACAATCTAAATTTCAATTCTTTTAAGCAGGTTTTTTCTTTAGCTTTTTCCTGCATGACTTTTACTATAACGATTTTTGTATTATTTATTCTGCTTTTAATGATCACTATGCCCTGTGCAAGTTTTAATTTGTATTTTCACGTTGTTCTAGGAAAACGTTCTGCTCCACCCAACAACAAAAAGGACGCACCCTAGCCATTTCGGGCCCAAACACCTGACCAGCTGATTAGGCTCCCCCTGACACCGGAGGAAAACTAAAATGTTGCTCTTTCCGGGCGAGTATTATGTAAAGCCGATTGGCTACCTTTGCTAACTTTGTATTGTTGCTTATGAATATTATATTTGTTTGTACAATGCCGAGTGTGGCATTCTAATTAAGTTTTATGAAATGTATATGAATATTCAATAAATGTTTTAAATTGGAATTGGAATTGGTGTCTGGTTTACCCGTACAAGTACCTTAGATGGTAGTATAGCATTCGTAAAGCAAATACACCTTATATAATTTATATACCTAATGTCCCACAAGTATGTGGAAATACATAAACAATGTTCTGAATTAATACACAGAACCCAATTTTATCCCAGCAATTTTTCATGGTTATTGTAACGGAAACAGGATGATTTCCCGAGACGTAAAAAAATTTTTTAATCTAAAATATTTGATTTAATAATTCACTTTCAGGTTCAGGTTTAATACCAAAACATAGTGTTAGAAATTAATATAAATTTTTACAAAGGACTAATAATTATACACAATAACGAAATTTAATTATAAAAAAGTCCAACAAAATGGGGAAAAAAATACATAATAAATATTAAATCATAAGTCGTTGGCGAAGTTATCAGAATGCCTAATGTTTCAGGATAATAAAGGCAAACAATCGCCATATGATTTCGAAAAGACGACAATGAAAACAAAGACGTTTTTTGTGGAGTAGAGTAAAAATGGTCATTAGAGAGTATTTTTTTATTTTAAAAGTATTAAAAAAATTCTAAGCAAAGAAGCCTGAACATAGAAAAGCTGATAGTAGCTGGGGTGATAAATAAAATGCAAAGGTCTTTGCTGAACCGGAGTATACCGCTCAGAAAAAATTCAGGAGGCAGATCATGAGATATTACGAGTGATAGAGACTCCTCTTCTGAAACAATAATTATTGTTAAAGCAATAAAGAAGAACTGTATTAAAAAATAGATAATTAGAAACTTAAATCCCATGTGGAATGAGGACCCCAAGTTATGACCTGAGGAACATATGTGCCAAATTAAAACAATTGCCTAAAAACAAAAAATCATTCGGTGTGGACGGCTTCACTGTACACATAATAAAACATATATCTGACAACATAATAGCGCCTCTTTTGCATCTCATAAATATGTCTCTTTGTAATGGTGAATTTCCTGACTTCCTGAAAATTGCATCCATAATTCCCATCTTCAAGAAAGGTTGCGTGACTAATATTGAAAACTACAGACTAATTTCCTTACTAAGTGCATTTTCAAAAATATTGGAAAAAAATAATTTGCAATCGCATCATGTCTTTTCTAATAAAATATAAAATACTTACTGAGTGTCAACATGGGTTTAGGATCATCCAAATCAACGGAAACAGCATCAAATATATTTATAAAGAGCTAGATGATGGTAAATATGTCGTGTCGCTATTTTTCGACCTATCGAAAGCCTTCGACTCTGTTGATCGAAATACTCTAGTCAATAAGTTGGAAAACATTGGTATACGGGGATGCCTATTAAGTTGTATTGATTCCTCTATGAAAAAATCGTAAACTGGTGGTAAAGTGTAATGATTCTCAATCTGATATATATGATATAACTGTGGGTGTACCTCAGGGCATTGTTGTTCTTAATATACATGAATGACTTGCCAAATTATATTCAACACGGCGAAACCACGATGTATGCTGATGACACCACTGTCTCGGTATCAGCTGTTACTCAGGATGAACTTTTTCATAAGATTTATGTGACGTTGGATGATGTACATGCCTGGTGTCAGAGGAATAAGCTTATTCTAAATAGTGAAAAAACGGTTTTCATTAATTTTAATCTTAGAAGACCGGTAACTATAACTGAAAACATAAGTTTTAGTAACTCTACAAAATTCCTTGGCACCTATATTGACAGCAACTTAACGTGGGAAATACACAGTGACCATATCTGTAAATTACTTAATAAAACTTACTTCGCCATCTTACAATTAAAAGATACAATCACCCAAACAGGTCCCCTTGGTGTGTACTATGCCTTAGCGTATTCACACTTGTCATTGAATATATTAACCTGGGGGAGATCGAGTTACCTGCAACGCATTTTTATCTCCCAGAAAAGATTACTACGATTAATTTTTAACTTAAATTATAGACATAGCTGTAAAGATGTATTTAAAGAGAACAATATTTTGACTGTTCCTTGCATTTATATATATAAATGCCTATTATTTGCTAAAATAAATTTGTATTCTTTCTCCTCCTCAGCAAATAATCACGAATATAATACCAGACATCGAGATCTGTTGCTGATCCCAGTACATAAAACAGCAACATTTGAAAACTCATTGCACTATAATTGTATTATTTTATTTAACAGCATTCCTAAGGCAACTAAAGAATTGAATTTACCCTTATTCAAAAAAAAAATAGGAAAATGCTGGTGGAAAATGCTTTTTTATAGTGTAAATGAATTTGTTAATAATTTAAAATAGTTTTTTCTTTTTAGTTTGTCTATCTGATTCTGTTGTTAGTGTATAACAATTTTTATTTTGTTTTTTATGCCTTAAGTTTTTAAAATGTGACATACTATACGTATACTATTGATTGAGTTTATATTTATATATAGTGATTAAGTTTTAAAATGTGACAATATAAATTAATTGCAATATAGACAACTATTTCACTATTTTTTTGGACGTACCAAATGTACATAATATGTATCTAAATTGGGAAATAAATTTCTATTCTATTCTATTCTATCAAAGCCATCACAAGGGTAACTCACATATTCAATGTAATATTGAGAACAAGCCATTCTTCCAATTGAAAAATTGTGCAAATATTACCAATATTAAATACCAAAGCCAGGAAAACCGACAGAAGTCTCATCTTATCGTTCCATGTCACTGCTTATTCTACCTAACCTTTTTTGAGAAGATTAAACCAATATTAAAAGAACTGGACATAATTCCAAACATCAGTTTGGCATTTGGGAGCTGTATGCATCGTGTAGTAAAAATGATAAAAGGTACCCTGGAAAGCAAAAATTATTGTTTCGCAACCTTCTTAGACACAACTCAAGCTTTTGATAAGGTATATAGTACAAGTATTACTTTAAGAATTCAAGAGAGATCTACCGTACCCGTTTTACTGACTGTTCAGGTCATATCTAAGTGAAAAATACTTCAATGAAATACCAAGATGATATTACAGTTGTGCATCCAACTGAATCTGTAGTGCCTCAAGATAGTGTTATTGGTTCACTACTCTATTTGTTATTCACGACAGATAGACCAACATCCTCTCATGCAAATACATCAATATTTGCAGAATTTACAGCACTAGTGGCAGAGAATGGGAACTCCGCATTAGTCTCATTACAACTGCAATAATACTTAATGAACTACTACAATAGCTAAGACGATGGATAGTTAAAGCCAATAAAATCATATCTGTGTATACAACTTACTCCCTACGCAAAGAAGACTTACTCCACAGTGCAAATAACTTATTACCATAAGCTGAAGATGAACTTTGATAAACATCTTACCTGGCAAAAACACATTTGACAAAGTGGAAAGTGTTTGGCAAACATTTGTAAACTGTCATTCGAAATTAAAATTATAGTGTATAGAACAATATTTTAACCAGTTACGGGGGCAGGGAGATTCTCAAATCTTAGAGTCATCCAAGATTTCAGTGTAAAACATTACGGATTATAGTGAATGCTACGTGGCAGTCACTAATGCACAAGTACACGATACGTCAAAAGACTAGAAACACATCATATATAGTTATCAACCTTCTGGATAACAGCAGAATAACTTAGCGAAAGCTTATTCTCTATAGACCGCAATGGTCCCAATAAACAAAATTGTGGAAGAATTCTATGGAATTCTATAAAATTTCCAATGAAATCATTCTGACAAAGAAAAATGTGTTTAATTTAAAAAACTATTTTATTATTATATTAAACTCTATACAACATTCTTTCATACTTTTTGACATAGCACAGAAGACATTTAAATACAAAATACAAAGCCAAACTAGGTGAGTTTATTGGACATTTCCAACTTTTAATTTTGAATCGACATTTTTTAAAATCATTTTGTAACATCGGTTATCTGAAGAAAAATTCGTTTATGCTTATTGTTAGCTACCTATTAGATTTAAAATAACCTCACTTTTAATTCAACCATCAAATATTTGTGGTTTGACTGCATTCTTGCTTTTACCCAGGAACAGAATGTGTGACA
This sequence comes from Rhamnusium bicolor, assembly GCA_029963845.1. Lineage (NCBI taxonomy): Eukaryota > Metazoa > Arthropoda > Insecta > Coleoptera > Cerambycidae > Rhamnusium > Rhamnusium bicolor. The sequence continues at coordinate 537,812 of JANEYF010004602.1, read as the reverse complement.
CGCTCTAAACTTCTTAGGGGACTTACACATGATGAATTTTCTAATGATAAAATCATTTTAAATAACTCATACGAATAGGGTAGGTGGAGGCAAAAGTCCGTGTGGGGTAAAAGTCCACACGCGCGTAGTGGGAGACACATTTATTATTATTCACCCACCAAGGCATGACTCTGTCAGTACGTTGCAGAAGTGGCAGCAGTACAAACACGTGCTTTGTGCGTCGTCAATTTTGATAATTAAGAGGTATGTTCTAAATTTTGTAGTTCTAATCTAATATTTTCAAATACATAAGTGTCTCTAGGGCATTTGTTGAAAATTCCTTTGATTCCTGTGAAAAACTCGACTCCTTGACAAAATTTTTTTACAAAACATAAATTTAGTTGAGGTTATATTTTTCCAGACACGCCTTGCTAAAACTAAAAATTCATTTTGGGGTAAACGTCCGCATGTCTGATGGGGCAAAGATCCACTACGAACTTTTTCCCCTTTTATGCGGATTGTTACCCCTTTGGTGATGATTCTGAAAACTTGGCTGTTGTGCTTAGCAATAACCAATTACCTGTTATATATTTTTTAGGACTTACAAATGAAAAAAAGAAAACCTGAAGCCATTGACTGAGGGTCTATTAAGACAGGCTAGAGAGTTGAAAGAGAGAGGCATATCATTAAGGGAAATTGGAAGAACCCTTGGCTACGATGAACCTACCATTCGAAAGAAGCTGAAAGCTGGCAGCGGTGTAAACTCCTTGGAACGGTTTCGAGCTGTATTTACTGCAGTGCAGGAAAAACAAATAGTAGACCATTGTAAAGCGTGAGACTTGCGTTTTTATGGACTTACTCTAAAATCACTCCGTTTTTTGGCATATCAGTATGCACAAAGAAATGGCATCACACATCCATTTAATAATGAAACCAAATTAGCGGGTAGACATTGGACAAGAAAATTCATGGAAAGAAATCGTCTCTCACTGCGTACACCACGAAAAACAAGTGTAGATAGAACAACGGGGTTCAACAAGCAGTAATTGTCACAATATTTTCAAAATTTGAAAACTGTTCTTGAGAAATATAAATTTCCTTTCAACAGAATCTACAACATGGATGAAAGTGGTTTTCAAACTGTCCCAAGTAAATTACCAAAACATGTTGCTCCCACTGGAAAAAGAGAAGTAGCCAAAAATGTAGCTGCCGAGCAGGGAAAAACTGTGATGGTAGCATGTTCTATGAGTGTAACGGGACACTATGTTCCACCGTTTTTCATTTTTGCACGCAAGAGACTAAATCTTCTATTGATAAAGGATGCTCCAACTGGTTCTGCTTTGGGTGTAACAGACTCTGGATACATGAATTCACTAAGATTCATCGATTATTTGGAGCACTTCCGCAAGGATACAAATCCTACTGCTGACAGCCCTATCCTGTTAATACTGGATAATCACATTTCTCATACCAGTCTGCAAGCCATAACTTACGCAAAAAACAACAATATTCACTTGCTTAGTCTTCCACCACATAGCAGTCATCGCACACAGCCCGTGGATAGACATTTTTTTGAAACCGCTTAAAGCCTATATGATGACTTATGTGATAACTGGACCATATTAAACCCTGGACAAGTAGTGACAGAATACCACATCGCTGGATTATTCAGGCAAACCTATGAAAAAACAGCTACTATAGAAAAAGCCGTTAACGGGTTTAAGATGACTGGGATATACCCTCTAGATGAAAATAGTTTTACTGAGGAAGATTTTCTACCTGCTTCAGTAACAGAACAAGCAAATGAAACAGAAGAAATAGATGACGTAGATAGAGGTGATCGAGACATGCACTCAAATATTGTGTTTGAGGAAGATAGACCTGAGGGCAATAACGAAGCAGAAGCAGAAGAACCTATTGAAGAGGCAGATAATCTTCCAGATAGAGCTAATGTTTCAAGTGAACCGGAGTCTCCAAAACTTGGAGGTTCTCGAGAATACGAATCTCAAATATCTGGATGTTCAAAAGAAAATACTGAACAGTTGTCTGTTACGTTACCTTAAGATATCCTTCCTTTACCGATACTTACGAAAAAGAGAAAACGAACAAGAAAAGGCCTAAAATCTACTCTTCTTACTTCAACACCAAGCAAAGTGGAGCTGGAAAATATAGAACAGGAAAAGAGAAGAAAAATGGAAGATAAAGAAAGGAAGGCAAGCATCAAGAGGAATAAAACAACGATAAGAAAAGTGTTTGGCGAAAAGGAAAATTCCCTAAAGAATAATGAATATCAATCCTCCTTTGAATCAGAGTCGCAATTTTCAGTCCACGATAGCAGCAGCGATATAAATTTTTCAGAAAGTGATGCCGAATCAAACAGTGACACACCTAGGTATACTCTAGGGGAGTTTGCTGTAGTAAAAGTTTGTGGGAAAACGAAATATTTATTTCGACTTTTATGTAATGCGAATAATTGCAATGATGGACGATGATAATTTTAAGTCTTTTGGAGAAATATATGCCTTTAATGATGTAAATTGTAGGTTTTTATTTATTTAAAATCATTTTTATTTAAAAGGGGCAAAGATCCGATATCCGGATTCTTGCCCCATTCGATGGGGCAAAGATCCGAATTGTCATATTTTAGATTGCATTTCCCTAACACATATTTTTCTAACACATATTTTGCCTTAGTTTCATATTTGAGGTCAAGGGCATTAATGGCCCTAACGTGCCGACATATTTCAAGTTCATACTGAAAAGGATAGTCACAAATAATTGCAAATGCGAAAATGCGGACTTTTGCCCCCACCTACCCTAAGCTTTGAAATGCACGGTGTATTAAATGCAAATTCAAATTCACCGGTCAAAACCTACAATGGTCAACTTACTAGTTTATTTCTAACACTTATTTATCAGGTAGAAAACATTAATCCTTCCTGAAACAAATACAATAACAAATACAGGTCAATTTACCCTCAGATGTTAAGTGACGAAATAGACCTTAGTTGATGTTTAGTGTTCATAGATCAGGTACGTTCAACTGCTGTCGCATTTTACAGTGTTTTGTTATCCATCATTTGACAAGCCTCAATGGTGTGTATAGGCGAACCTCCCGTTTAGACTGTCCATTTAGTGAAAAAACTATTACATTTGTTACGAACATTATTTAGTAAAGTATTCTTCGTAGTGGTTAATTTGATAATTTTTGAAAACATATTTCTACTTTACCGAAACTTTAAAAGTGCCAGGTGCGATCAGGTGCTACGAGTAGAACGATTATTTTAAGTCTGTGTTCCCTACTTCCAGGTGAGTTGCCCGTTTTTATCCATTTACAGTTTGCTGCTACATATTTACAGTATTTGTAGTATTGAATTATTCATATTTAGTAACTTTTTCTTATTTATTTAGAGAAAGATATGACCGAAAAAAGGTTCAGTATGTAACGAAGCTGTATATTTTCTGGTACATTTCTCTAATTTCACTAGACTTTTGGTACACCATGTATTAGCATAACTGTTAATTTTATTAAAAGTAAAATGTTAAGCCAATTTGCGAACAATGTACAACTGATTTTACTGTTACACACCCTAGACGTTACCGTATCTTCACTATAGCTCTGATATCCCGCTAACAGAGAAAAGTGGTGTTTCTACACTCTAAAACAGGAACTGGTGCTCAAGATTGCACCGTAATAAAAGTTCCACCGTAGTCTAGGTGTCAAAATGACACTTCCCCACTTATACAGAGCGAAAAAACGTCACAAGTAGGTAGCAAAACAATTGTAGATGGATATGATAAAATTCCTCACATACGCAGTCAAATTGTAAATCTTTTTGATGGCACAAATTATGCATAAGAAATAATGACTGATGTGAAACAAAAACTCTCTCTAATTTGTAATAATTAGTCGAGGATGGGTTAAAGGCAACATAACTAAAAGCACCGTTTTAACTAAATACTCTACCATCGCCGTCATAGGAAGCTATAGTTTCACATGTAACATGGCTATCAACATTTGCAGGGGTCGTCCTGTTAACTGCTATCAAACGAGTAGGGAACGATCAAAAAGGCGAAAGGGTACGTGAAAGTGATGGCAGGGTTAAATATGGGAAAAATTGTTAACGTCGATCAATCAGGGTTCCACCACACAAATTTATTGATAGGTACTTATCTAAGGTGAATTTATTCATTTGTTTGATTTTCGTGAGTATCGTTGTTAAAATGTATAGCATTAATCAAATCGAAGTAACGTTCAGATGAAATCATTGAAATAATGATTCGTCACAAATATAAATTAATGGCATAAGAAGTACTCAAAAACAATTTTACAAAATAGTTATTTCTCATAGCAGCGAGAGCTTGTTAGTAAACACGGCCATAAACAATTTATACATATTAAACTACCAAATATGCTACTCATGGCCACTAGGGCAATAAAACGTGTATATAATTAGAATAAATTTAAAAATTTGTCAAGGACAGGCACTGTTAGTTTCGCACATTATAAATAAATCTTGCTAAACTCTTCCTTATACAGTTTGGTTAATTTAATGTAATGTTTCATTATGTAATACATGTAAATAACATTATTATTTAAATAAAAATACATTTTTTATATAAATAGTTATATTTCATGTCTGCATTTATAGTTATCGCACGAAAGGACAAACAAAATTTTTAATTTATTCTTCTTATTTATTTTCTAAATAAATTAAACATTTTGTTAAATTTAATATATAGTTTAATTACCGAACGTATGGAGCATATTTGTACAGCATTTTCACGTGATATTTGAATGGTGCTTTGATCCAAATGTCGTGATATCAATTGCTGATTGATATGTGAATATCAATCACCAACAACAACAATAAAATAAATTTCGAATAGTTGCAAATAAAGTCGTTTTGGAGATTGTCTGGTTCACTGGCCACATTTATGGAAAAAATCAAGGATTTCAGAAAATTGTTGGATGGCGGTGGAAGTTATAGCAGTTGGAGGAGGTAGCCGCTCGGATTTAACCAAACTTGAAAACTATTTAGTTTAAAATTTTATACAAAAATTTGTTATCGCAGTTATTTTGTTGTTCATAGTATAAAGAATATCTGATGGTGACGTAGGACAGTTATGCCACTTTAAGGCGAACGTGTAAGTTAGTTACGCTTTATTTAGTCACTAGTGATCGGTAAAAATATTTGTAGTCATCAACAACATCACAGTGCTCCAGAGAGGCAAATGAACTTCCAGAGTTGGTAGTGATCGTTTCTGAAAAAAACCCACAACGTAAATTTTGGAAATAAAGACAAAATTCGAAAACCACAAGCACTACCGTGTTGACAAAATGACTTGAAAATATCATAAAGAATCACTTAAGACTCTTGGAGCTCTCTATATTTCTCAATTGTGCCGTTCAATATAACACATAAATAAATATTGTCTTTATTAATTACCGAAATTGACGGAGTTCATCTCGTTACAGCTGCTCTTACACTCGACCAACATATTATAATACATAAAAAAGTGTTTAAATACTAAAAGATACAAATAATGAACCAATAAAATTAAAGTAGTAGAAAATAAATATACATTACAGTCATTACAGAATCTACAGAATCAGTAATTTTCTTGAAAATTAACCTTTCACTGGTTTAATAAAATTTTCTTGTATTTATGGTTAAAGGAAATTACAGATAGGGGCTTTGTATCAAAGGAAATAGAGTTATAGAGAGACACCGCAAAGTAAGCAAAAGTTCTATGAAACAACGTTATCATATACTGAGGAATTGACAACATACCTAAGATTTCTTTAGTGAAATAAGGATCGAGGAGTTAAGAGTTCGCCATACTATGGTATTTAGAAGTAGAAATTTGTATTAACTTATGTGTGGAGGTGTTAAGCAACGGTAGTCACAAGTAATGTGATGATAACTCAAGTGAAACTCAGCGACCTCGTCCCGTCTTCTAGCGATTTGTATATGAGTGTATATACAGATGCTATACAATTTTAGGCGAGGGTTGTGTAGGTGATAATCATCTTTTGCAACGGAGGTAAAGATATTGGTCCTCTATTTCTTAGATGCTAAGGAAGTGATAAATTTCTACTCTTCGATAGAAAAGAAGTCCGGTAAGTTTCCAGGTTGGAAGTAGCTTATCTCTTGGCGTCGGTGATTGGTCCTGGTAACGGAAACAGGACGGCGTTAAATAAATAAATAATAAAAAAACTCATGTGTGAATGACGTCAAATGAAGTTGTCTATTAATCATATTAAGCCAATTTAATATTTTTAAATTTTCGATAACATGGTCCCTTAGCAAAAAAAGTAGCCGGATACATGTGTTCGAAATTCTTTTTGCCACATTTTGATCAAGGCAACAACCGTAAACTATATTGCAGTTCTTAAAACACGACAAAACTAATGAATAATGATTCGCACAACAGTACTTTAAGCTTTTGATTTAGATAATGTCGATTTGAATATAATGGTTTTAATTAATTATGTGTTTTTCCAATACATTATTTATATGTGGAATAAATCTATAATGAGCCCTAAATTTTTAACAAAGTATATCGTACATGAATTCTTTATTGTTCTCAAATACTATTACTGTCGATTTTTGTGCATTATTTTTTATGCAATATTTACGAGAAAGTTGTACTAGGTGTTCGGTATCATTATTAATGTTTTCTTCTGCCTGAAATACTGACTTTAATATTGATCCATGGTGCACACCAGATCCCAACCTTCGTAAGCCCGATTCAGAATTATTTATTATTACTTTTTGTAACCTAGAATAAAAATGTTATTAAGTTTCATGTATTATTAGTAAAAGCATAGAATTTTAATTTTGATAGAATTAATCTATAACTGATAGTCCTAGAGTAGTCTAGTCTAGCATTACTAAAATTGAGTTATCCCCTTGTCAATATCATTAATTAAATCATTTGTAACTCTCAAAAGAGCATTAGTTGGACTGTGGCCTGATCAAAACCTAACTGAATGTCAGGAAGAATGTCATGCTCTTTAACAATAATATAATTTGGTTATACATTAAACGTTCTAAAATTTAAAAAAGTATTAGTAAATGACTCGTAAATCTGACAGTTACGGCATATTTTATTTTGTTCTATGGTTTAACCGCTACAGATTTGAATGAGTAAAATAAACAGTTAAATGAAGCATACAAATTTGTGAATTTTTTTTAAATTGTTACGTTGTAAAACTGGCTTAAGTCATAGTGTGGGTCATTTACCGTTCAGGCCTACAAAATACGATACGGATAGGTGTCGTGTGCATTCCTTCAGAGAATATGATGGTTCAGAAAAAATAGGGATTGCTTAACGTTCGACTACATTCTGGTAGAGTAAAATGTTACAAATTTCCCTTGCGGAGTTATAGTGATTTTTAATAGAATAATCTTTATTAGTGCTCGTTGTTGTTGGTGTACCGTTTTTGGGTTTGTGCAGCATTAATATATCTTCGTTTTGGAAGGATTTCAAGTAGTTCGGAGCGTTAGCATCTCCTTGGATGAAAACTTGCCATCAAACTAAAATATCTACTATTCTAACCACTAGGTGACAGTGTCGTTTTCGACGAGTCATCATAGTCGACACAAGATCATCTCTTGGAGGGTTCTACCGGATTCTACGCGGATCCTAACCGGCTTTTGGATACTCGAATTCTTCCAGAATACCTAGTAGTCCTTTGGGTTAGGCTTTACCAAATAGTCACCCTTGCAAAGGTTGTATGAATATAGTGTTCTCACGTACAGGGTGTACGTTGTGGCCAAGACGGTGTGATTCCTAAACATCTGACGAGCCGTAGATCACAGATAAGTCACCTTTTAATATATAGGGTCATTTTACTTATTGTTACTATTTGCCAATATTACATATTTTTAGTTATAAGTATTATACGTTCATATACAATTTCTTGTGTAACTCGCTTAGTTAAAGCGGTCAAGCATCATTTTTACTAATAATATTTTATTACCTGGTAGGATTACCATACCGTCCCTTTTGTGCACAAATGGCGGTCCTATTTTATAATCTTAAGCCGACGGTTCCTGCATACGAACCGAAGAAGTAGATACGCATGTTATTTTATTAGTGTTTATCATTAAGGGGCCTAGTCGGGAAAAAGCTTCGGATAGCTGTGTCACTCTCTAGAAAGTTTTTATACATGCGTCGCTGAATAATTTTGCCCTTGACTATACCTTCTCTGGACGTTTTATTCACCGACTTCATTGAGGTGCAATTCCAGATAGAGGTAGCACTTCCTTGCTCCATTTGTAGTGACAAAAATACTTATTTAGAAAATTTATTTTAACCAAATAGTACGGAATAAAAGTTTAAAACTTGCTGAGCATAATTATGAAGATTCATTCTAGAAGACATGTATGAATTTTACCTCGAATTTTACCGATTGATATCATAATTCAGGAGCTAATCACGTTCAAATTTCACTTATATCTACAGTATAAATTTTCCCTACATAAAGTGAAAATTAATTAAAACAGATATACATGTACCCTCTAGTACACTTTCAACTACTGATCCTCCAAATTTGGTGTAATTTGACCAAACCGTATAGAAGAAATAAATTTTGAAAAAGTACCTTACAAACACTGGTTCGATTAGCCCTCTTAAATGTTAAATATTGAATATCTTTTATACAATGTTGCACAATATATAGATCTGCCATTAAATGTTACTGTCATTAATCTTAAACTACGAGGCTTTCTTCTCCAAAATAACCACCCGAACTCACACCCAATTTTCCCGGCTAAAATATAGAGAGCTAGCTAGTGTGTTATTCACTACCCACTGCTTACGAAAGGCACACTATAATAAATCTCCTTTTGTTAGTACGCTTTTTAGGGGTGAATAGCTCTGATCCCTATGTTAAATGAGGGATCAGGGTTGTTATGCCTAAAGAAAACCCATGTTTTCCTTAGGCATAACAACCCGAACGTAACAAAATATATATGTAACTAAGATAAGGATATCACCTATATGGAAACCACAATGCTCATCGTGATAATTATTTGGATTGGGGTCATTTTCTTCACTTCTGGGTAAGTTATTGATTGCAGTGAATATAAATAATAAGATGATTAGAAGTGGTTTTACTTTAACATTCATACATTCACATTCTAAACTTCTAGTTGGTTACCGCCAACTTACCCAGAGGTGAAAAAAACCCTCAGTCTTCTTTACTTTCTTAGGAAACGAGGAACCTACATTTAGAAAAGGAATATACTTTGTTTGTAGGTAACATCGATGATTTGGCAAACTATTGACACCTTTTTATTAATTATATATTTGTATTACTTTTTACGTACGCTAACTGTAACAGGAACACAATGATTTTTTTTAGGACGTTTTATTTGAAATGTTTCGTTGAAGCTGAATGAAAGCCCTGATGCATATGAACAACAATAGGAGTGTTACAATATATTCTTTGTTTATTATTTCGGCGTCCTTTATTTAAACGTTTTTTAATTGAGTCGTGTTCGCACATGTTGAAATTCACTTACGTTCGAAGTAAGCTCTCAACATTTTTAGCATCATCGCCCAAAGTTCCTCGTCGATGGATGGATATGGGAAACTTAACTATGTTCATACGTAGAACCGGTGCAAAATTTGACCTATTTGTGCTAATCAGTTAATTTTATTAGGCTACAAACTCACTAGAAATTTTATAATCCTTTTAACATGAACATTGAAATGCATGAACATTTTATTTTATAGCTTTTATAATGACTAATTAATGCAATATAATTTGCAATTTGTGTTCAATAAATTTCTTAATAGCTTATTGGTCTCATATACATAAAATCAAGTGTTTTTTGTTCACCTTGGTTTCCTTTTCAATTTATTTGTAAAATTTTATTATACGTTTAGAAACTGCGTATGGCCTACTTTATCACAACTAGTATATATATCAAATTTATTTATATTACAAAACACAAGAAAAATTAAAGGTATTTCTCTAAAATAAAATGGATTATTTCAAATGTGTATATCTTTTTAGAATTTGGTTATATTATATACAAAAATGCGTAAGCGGGGTCTTGCTAATTTTTTTTAGATCTACATTTTTTAACAAGAGTGTTCGATGTTAGCTTGAAAAACTCAAAACACATTTGCGATATTCATTTAATATTACAATTAAATATTTTCAGCATATTTTTATTTATTAATTTCTAAACATTCTAAAATTGTTAATTTTAACCCTTCATTTTCTGCGTGCACAATTTTTAAATTATGATCAAAGAATGGTTTGCTTTACTTAAATTATTAGCCAGTGCTGAATCTTGTTTTTTATTGACATAACTTTTTTTATGGTTTGTAATTCTTTTCCTAAACGTTTCTCTTACTTGTCCAATATACACTTAAGGACATATACCACATCTATGTTTAAAGACTTTCATCTTTTTTCATTCTTACCCTTGTTGCAAAAATTTATTACAAATATGTATTTTATTTAATGGAAATTTGTTTCGCCGCAAAAACTCAATAGACAATACGAATGGCACTAATGAATTGTATTAAAGCGATAATTGATTCAAATTACTTCTTAGTGATAATACTGTTAATTGAATTGGTACTATTTACGTAAATGTAATTATTTATTTATATTTTTATAACAATTATGTGTAAAATAACTAACAACAAATATTACTTTCATTTAATATATTAAGGTATGGAACTTTTTTTATGACTAAATTTGAGTAATTTGATTAACAACAAATTCGTAACAAAATCGCAATTTGCTCGGTTTGTTTTCAAATGCCTTCTTGAGGTATAAAGAGCAAATAAACGTAAAAATTAAATATATCGCTCATTATTGTCATGGTTCGCTGTTCAAAACTCGTAACCACAGTAACAAAAAGTTAAATACAATTTACATACAATGAATCAGAATCAGAAATATACAAACAACTGAATACAGAGAAATACCTCTCCAAGTTTTTACTAGGTGCTTAAAAAATACAAAGAAACATTTCTATCGTAGAATATGTGTTCAGGAAATATTTGCTGTCAAAGAGGTTGATAGAAAACATTTATTTTTAAAATAAATATTCAATAAAAATTGTGAAAAATGGTATTGTCATTTGCTGGACATATTCTTGGCACCATTTATAGGAGAGTGAATTTGAGGGCAAAAGCATCATCCCTTTTGGCAAAAGAAAATCGACGTAGAACCAGAGCAAACCGAAATATTCTTCTAATGTTAGTCTCTATTGGATATACATATCGAGTCAACTCACTAGATACACGACTAGCGGTATGCGCAGTTTATAGTTGCCCGTCTGAATACGCAAACCGAACGAAAATTAAAGATTGTGTCATGGCGCTTGCTGGGAGGTATATGCATAGTGCATACGAGACAAAGTATAATCAGTATCGCTAAAGCACGGTGGAGAGTATTGTTTGTTCATCTAAAAAAATCTTTGCGTATTAACGTATTTACTAAAATTATCTGAATCTTTCACAATTTTAGTATTTCTTCCGAGACGTCACAGATAGTAAAACACTAAAATTATGAAAAATATTAGAACAGCACGCACACAATCAAATTTTGATTTTTTTTCGAAACAGAAAGTAATTCTAAAAACATATATTAATATTCTCATAAATAATAAAGAAAAATAATACCAACTCTAAGAAAAATAAAATAATACATAAATTAAGAGATAAATCAAATTAGATGCTCAAAAGAACCCCCTCCTTGAAAAAGGCAACATCCTAACTTACTGTAAAAGAACTTCCTGACATTCACGCTGGCAACAGACGGGCAACTCTAAACTGCGCATACTGCTAATCGTGTATCTAGTGGGTTGGCTCAATCTGTATACGACATTTTTTGGCTGATACCGAACTTTTTTTGTTGATAAAAAAACACCAAAATCGACAATTTTCCAAATTGTAGAATTAACATGTAGCGAAAGAATACAGAAAACACCTTGAAAAATTGTAATAAATTTTAAAAAAATCATCACGTGGATAGTGGTTTCCATGATACGATTTTTTTTAACGAAGTACCATCTACAGAAGATCTATGACCGCATAATAAACGGCATAACAGCATAATAAATTGAACAAACGATTTACCTGAAGGAAGTTTGTTCCATATTATATGAATGTACGAATAGTCATTTTCAAATAAAACTCTGTATATTCGCACACAAGTATTAAAGTATTCACTGATTTGCATACTTTAATCGGAGGATAACTATTTAGAACACGGTTTGTATGTCCTGGATCGTTTTTTTTTTTTGGATTTGGAAAAGACTACACTCATACAATATGAAACGACCTTCATTCAGGTATGTAGTTTGTCCCATTTATTATATTTCGTTCTAGTCTTTTCCAAATAGGACACTTGTAGATATTTAAACAAACGATGAAAAAGTGATCAACCTTAAGTATTAGCGCAATTTTTTTAAAAATATACTTTTTGCTTCGCATTCATTAATTTAATTTTTCATAATTTTAACTTTTGCAGACTTAGTTTTTTTACCATTTTATGAAGGTCTGCAATAAAACATTTCAAAAGTTGCCTACCTTGGAGCTTGCCTGGTTTTTTCAATTTTAGTTCTGCTCTCGTCATAGATGTAGACGCACGTTATTGAGTGACTTATTAACATTCACTCCACTTTCTTTCAGTACAGATTTTAGCCAACTGCTAACAGTTTGCGTGCCTAGTATTCTACTACTACCATTTACTTAGTTGCATAAACACAAAAAATCATCTTGGATTTTCTCAATCGTTCAGTTGTTTGTGGTGCCATTGTTTATGTAGACACAAATTTTTGTAAAAACAATTGTGGGTGTTGGCATTTAGGGTTAAATTTTTTTATCATATCTATTAATGTTGTTGATTATATTTATTTGATTTATTTTTGTTTGATAATGATTGTAGGTAATAATCCAATCACTTATGCCGAAAAAGAGGTCAACCTCGGAATGAGAGATAATAAGCTGTATAAACCTTTATTTTGACGTTCTAAAAGTTGTCACAAAAGTCTCATCAAATCTCGTGTCCGCGTCTAAAGATATTCAAGGTCAAAGGTAACAAAAATCTCGCTTCCTATAGTTTTAATGCCATTTGTATTTATTATAAAAAAGTGTACAGAATAAAATTCTCTACAACTTTTGTCTCAAAAATTTTTTTATATACTCAACCGTTTTTGAGATAGAGGGCGGAGAGCGCACCGCGCTCAACAATTTTTTGATCACACGGAAAGGTAAGTAATATTAAACAAATATATATTCGATAAATGAAAAATATTATTAAATATAATGTATTAATTAATAAATAATGCAAATTATTCATAATTGTATATTTTTTAATGATTTATATACTTAATAAGGCGTATTATTTACCGGGACTTACGGTCGACCTTGCATTATGCTGTGAATAGGTAAGCGCGGCGCGCTATCCGCCCTCTATCTCAAAAAACGGTTGAGTATATAAAAAAATGTTTGGGACAAAAGTTATAGAGAAATTTATTCTCTACAATTTTTATAATAAATGCAAATGGCATTAAAACCATAGGATGCGAGATATTTGCAAAAAACCGATTTTTGTGACCTTTGACCTTGAATATCTTAAGACGCGGACACGAGATTTTACGAGACTTTTGAGACAACTTTTAGAACGCCAAAATAAAGGTTTATACAAGTTTACAGCTTATTATCTCTCATTCCGAGGTGAAACCTCTAATGTGACTGGACTATAAACCCTAACTTTTTTTGTGCGAATTTCCAAGTTTAGGCTGTCTAATGATTATGCCTCTTTATAAATGTTCTTCGTCATAATTCTTATTTATAATTAGTGTAAGTCATTACTAACGTATTTAGTTTTTTTCATTGATAATGTCATTTAGGCATGCAATTACATTTATTTGTTATGGTAGGTTCATACATACTAATTTCACTATTTTACAGAATTCATGTCACTTCCAAATTGTCCTTCAAAGTAGTTTTACCGCCAAACTTAACACTGATAATAGCCTTTGCTGAAAAATCTCCTAGCAATTCTTGTCCCTTTGGAATGTTGATCCTGGATTATCATCTGGCTTACTATTACTTTGAAATAACTGAATACCATGTTTGAATGAAACAATTTGATACTATTAAAATTCTTTCCAATTTTTATTTACCATTTTATTCAGAACCTTATTTATTTAAAAGCCAAAGGTTTCATCAATAAATTTTGAAAGTATCAACCTCAAAAGAATGCGGGTCCTGAAATCAGAGTATATAATGCCCGTTTGGTGTTTGGTTAACTGACAAATAAGTCCACCGTCTGACAGTCTAACTTTATTATATTTTGGTAAATAATCATACTAACAAAACGTTCTGTTTTCTTTTCCAGACTTCTGGAATGTTCGCTTCGTAGTTGTTCAGTGAGTTTATGTATGCTACTGTGAGAAAAACCGTTTTCCTTTCCACAATTTGTCAAGCTTACTTAACTGGAGTATTTAACTTTTCAAATTTTACACTCTAATTTCTGTTGGTATACGAAGTAGTAACAAGGGGCAGGTTTTATGTTTTTAAGGAGCTGGGTACTACCAACAACTCTAAAGAAATAAATATATTTCATTAATGTTCATTTTAAAAAACCCACACGAACTATTTTATGCCACTCCCCAGGACTGTTTCTGAGAATAATTCACGAATTCACGAATAATTCACCTTTTATTTAATACTTTCCAAATAATTCACCTGTTATTTAATACTTCCCTTGAAACATACTGCGCTAATATGAATGAAATTGAATACAAATTATCCTATCAAGAGTATAAAGTTAAACGAAATCGTTACCATATCGAATTGAGGTTTATTCTTTTGCAGTCAAGTGGCCATTTTTATTTGAAGTACATGACAATTGGAAACCAACGAAGAGTGATATTCTCTGTTCAGCAACTCATGTAAAAGCCAATAAATCCTTTTAGCATTTTTCGGCTCGTAAAAGGTTAAAGTTCAAGTAACTCGCTAGAGAAGATAGATACATGGCCATGGACAGGTACTCGATCAGATACAATCTTTTACACTAGATAATCAAATTAATAGACGCTCAAGGGAAACGAAGTTCCACGCCTCGGATCTAATAGATAAAAGTAAACTGTGTGTCCTGATATACAACGATCCTCTATTTAGTAAAATTTACCGTATCTAAATCATTACTTAAAGCAGTATATCTAAAGAATCTACTGAATATATATTTATTTGTTTTTATATCGCAGATTTATTTAAATAAGTTCCTGCTAATACTAAACTTCAGTGGGATAAGAGGTTCTGCGTAGAGTTACCAAATTGCGCTGTCATTCCGGAGCGTCGGACAGGAGGTCAAGTAGAAGGCATGAATAGAACGAATACCAAGCTCAACATGTTGGTGTAAATCTATACTCTATACAAGGTAGATGTACGATTTCTTTATTTTATTTCGAATATATCCTATAGGTATTCAACGTATGTTAGTCGTATTCAATCGTATATTTCGAGATATCCGGACTTAAAGTATGATGCAAGTATCGTTTATTTGATTTGTCGTAATGATAAGTTGCTCTTCCACCATTTATCAGATTTTAAGCGACACAGCCATGCTACTCATAGACAAAATAAGCAAAATTAAGTACCTTATACCATTTTTATATTTGATTTAATTGCTATAATGACTGTATGCAATATTCCGTGAGAACAAAAATTTAAAACAGTATTAAACAAGAAATACGTGGTAAAAATTATGGGTAATTGTCGACCTGACCACTGATTCCTAAGAACAGAGTGTGGATAATGTTTTGGTACATACTTTGAGTAAAATAATAAATCAATAAGTAAATGTAGAAAATGACTCGATGGTGCCAGGGACAGTGGCGTGTTCTACCACTCAAATCGCCCGGATTGATATTCCGACTGTTATACCTTGATGAGTTATAGTGGATGGACAGATCAGCTCGTGCCGCCGTTTTTCGAGAAGAATCTAAAACTGTAGGTTCTGTGTGTCTGCGATGTGAGCACGTTAAAGATCCATACCCCCACGACAAAGTGAGAGAAAATTTATAAGTTAGGAGTTCTAGCGTTTACATGACTATCATTAAGTTTATCTCAAGTCCTCGGTGATATGGGTGTTAGTGGAAATAAGCCAATATGAAATTACAATTAGTAACAATAAATCCTGCTTAACGTTAAGAGTCGGTGTCTAGATTTCAAGAACTGCCTCTGTATCTCTATATTTAGCGATAGTGGCAATATTCTTCGATTGTACAAAACTTACACTGAATTTAAAATTACCTCCAATTTACATACATGTCCTTATTCCGCTTCACCTAATCTAGATTATCATCTAATATTTGATTTAGTTTTTTGGGAATTTCGGTCAAATATAAATTATTTTATTTTATTTTTCTAACGTTTCGGTTTAATACACCATCATCAGAGAAATTATTAATTATTAGGTGTTTGTTTTAAATTTTGGTACATGTGTGGTGAATTATCATCAAACATCGCATAAATTATTCTGCCGTGCATATCATATTGATAATTATTATTTTCTTCCTTAAAATACGCAGATTATGATGATGCTAATGTCGTCACCAATTTGGAAAATCTTAAACATTTACCCAATAATTTATTTCACATAATCAATTTTATAAATCCCAGAAATGTAAATGCATCCTTGCAGTTTATTAAGCCACTAAATCATACCACCCCTGAAAATATTAAACAGCCCTTAGTAACGATCTCAATTCGTCGAGTGACTGCTATAGTAACAGCGTCTGCAATGGCATATTATAAATACCAATAAAATTACCATACACGCTTATCCCAGTTATACTCTAACCTAAAATAAGCCTCGATAATATACAAATCCTATTTATGTTATCTTAATATATGTCACTTTCAACTCATTTTTTCATTCCGCAATATTTTGAATATAACTTCTTGTACGTCTCTCATGGCATACAATATCAAAGACAATTTATTTGAAAAACGTAGAATACTAAAAATGATTTAGCATATGAGCTATAACTTTTCCTCCGATTAGTACACGTTATGATATGCAGCTATCCAAGATTGATGTAATCGATTGATTAAAATGCTAAGTTTACGAGTGAAAAGTTTTTACTTCCACATGATTTGAGATTAAAGAAAAAATTATTAGAAAAATTTTGGAGGAACCTGAAAAGCAAGCCCAGAAATCAAATATTGAGATTTCCACGAGTAACTGACTCTAAACCTGGGGTCCCGGGGCGAAAATTAATCCCAACTTGCTCTAATATTGGGTGGCCCTCAAATTTGCATTCCCCCGCAAAACGTTACTTTAAGGATACAGAGATTCTATATCTATGGTGTTTCATGTCTTATATTTTATATCTATAGACTTGAGGCAAGGAACGTAACACGCGATTTAATTATTACACACCCGGCGACATTAGGATTCGTCATCAGATTCATTATTTACTTTTTACATTTAAACAAAGAAATTTGATGGTTTTTTTATTGTTTGTTATAATTGGCAATGATTTTTAATAATTTGGAAGTTCTTCAATGATGAAGAATTAATTATTAAATTCTAATTTCTAATTTTTTTAATTTCATGTAGGTAATGAGACTTTGTAACAATACTTGATTACATTACCTTACACAGTTGGTGTGATAATGTTTCGTCAAACAGGGAAAAACGTTTTTAATATTTGTTTTAGTGTAGATCTTCATTTCAAATACAAATACTGCTAGTTCTTGTAACTTAGAAGATTATAAAATAAAGATGGTTTAGTGTTATATCCCGAAAAAAAAAAAAAAACAACGACTGTGCTCACCAAGGCCCCATTTGTGGCACAAGGAAATATGAAGGCACTAATTCAGTACTGTGTAGTGTACTTTCCAGCCTTATTTTAGTTCTTGTTCCTGATCTATCCCATCCTAGAACCAATTCCTCAGCTACGCTACGCTGATGAGGGGCAATAACTCCGAAACACGTATCCGTAGCTGCATAATTGTTTTTTTTTGAGAGATATGGCACTAAACCTTCTTTGTCTTATTTTGAAATCAAATAATTTTTATCCTATTTATAAGATTGTTTCATCATTTTACCTCGCCTTTGTAGTAGAAATAGATCAAAAAAATAAAAAGCAAAGAAAGTATACCCGGAATTATTTTCTTTATATAGAAAAGTGTTACTTTATGTTAAGTATCCAAAAACATCCCCTGCAAAAGGTCCTATGGTTCCCCCACCCCCTACTCTTAGGAAGTGCAAGTGTGCCTGTTTACATTCTAAACATGTTTATCACCAGTTTAAAGTTAGTATAACAGAACATTGCATCCTGAAAATTGGCGATGGGATAGGATAAATAATGGTTTAATCTTTTCACCTTTGAAAGGTATTGAGTACCAGACGATGTTCTAAAAATTATTGCTTGCAAATGCCCAAAAGATTGTGGATAAACTATAATGTTAGGAAATTGTTATGGCAAAGATTGTGAAAAAGCATCAATCTTAATGAACCTGATGATCGACAAGATTTAGATGTAATTGAATATTTAGAAAGTAATGTTGATAATTTTGCTGAAGATGAACCACAAGTTACCGAAGATGATAATAGATATTTCGAAGATATGAAAGTTCTGATGAAAATTATACCGAAAGTCCAAACAGCAACTCGGAATAAAAATGTACAGAAAAATTACAAATTTGAAACGTATTTTAGTATTTGATAAACAGTTATTTCTCACATTTTTTTTTTATTTTTATTGCATAATTAATTAAGTATTCCTCTTTATGTTTCTATTAGATAGATTAGATACATAAATGACGATATTCGTACATCTTTAACTCCTCAATAAATGAAAATATAAATATTTATTACAAAATATTATCCAGGGTGTCTTCGAAGTGATGTCAAAAACTTCAGGAGGCGATTCATTGGACGATTTTAAAGAAAGACTTTCTATGAACATGGGTTCAGAAATACTTCTCCGCAAAGTTATGGACCTTCAAAGTTAAAGAAAAATGAAAAATTTTAGGCATCATATTTTTGTAATGATTTGACATTACATTGGTCATATTTCGCATGTGATCAGTAGCCGTTGGGGGCTAAAATTCCGTTTAATTTCCAAAGAACGACTTTATTCTAAAAGTGGGTTTACAGGGAATCCCGGAAGGTTTTTCTAATATAACTTTTTTCATATGGACCAATTTAAAAATGGAAGTCACATGACAGGAAATTTAAAAGGACATTCTTTTAGCCTCTTGAATTTTTTTCGTAGTAGCGGTTTTCACAAAAAAAAAAACGATAAAAACCAAAGTAGGGAGCTTCTTACTGTCTGTAAAACTGTCTACAATTTAATTTTGATTGTTATTCGCAATCAAGTGCGTACCTGACATTGATAAACTTTTAATTGTCACGAAAAATAGATTTCCAATAAAAGTCACGAAAAATAATTACAGAATATTTGTTATTAACACGCTTTTTATTAGCTTCACTTGTATGTTTGTTTGTTTGTTTGTAACCGACTCTTTGGACTCGATTTTGACCCACTTTAAACGGACAGATTTAATTGAAACTTTGTACACTTACGAAGAACCGGTAACAATACAATAATTTGATAAGTTTATATCATTATCCTGATCAGGATCGCCAGAATTAAATAATTTCCTTTCCTCACGTATCCTCTGCGTGAGAGCAAGTGGCTTATTACTGTTAGTACATTCCATGATTCTCAGTTCGTTCAATGGCCGAGCGGGTTAAGGCACAAGTCTTAGTCGACGCGAAACGACGGACTCCTCGGGCGGGAGTTCAAATCTCGTCTATGGCTGAAAAAAAATATTTTTTTTTCAGAAGTATCTGTTGGATCGTAATATGTTATAATATCAGCATCAATAAGCAATACAAATATAGTTTAAAAAAACTAAAAAACACGCTTTCATAGCACATCAAACTAAAAAGTGAAAAATAAGATAGTTTAAAAAAACTAAAAAACACGCTTTTAAAGCACATCAAACTAAAAAGTGAAAAATAATTATTAATATAAACTGAAAACAATAATGAACGAAAAATACTGGTATTATTGTGAAAAAAAGCGTGGGGCGCTTTGTGCCATATTTTTCGTATATCGAGCAAACCACGCTTTTTTCACAATAATACTAGTATTTTTCGTTCATTATTGTTTTCAGTTTATATTAATAATTATTTTTCACTTTTTTAGTTTGATGTGCTTTAAAAGCGTGTTTTTTAGTTTTTTAAACTATATTTATTTTTCTTTAAGTTTAAAGCGCGATAACTTTGCGGAGAAACATTTCCATGTTCACAGGATTTTTTTTTTTTTTTAATCTTTTAAGGAATAACCTCCTGAAGTTTTCGACATCACTTAGGAAACATTCTGTATATAAAGAAAAAATAGGATTTACTTGATTCTCGTCCATACATTAACTTTTAGAAAAGTATATGGTTTTATTTGTTAAATTATAAATTAAACAAAAATAAAATTCTATTTAGAAAAACATTGGACTGATGATATTCTTCTATATAAATAATAGATTACGATTTATTAATGATTTTTTTAAGAAAATTTCATTTTTTACCAAGAAATGGGCCCCTCCCCTCGGAGGAGTGCAGGGGCTTTTGCTCGGGATGTTTTTGGATACTTAATTTGACATAAAATAACATCTAGCTACGTAAAGAAAATTATTCCGAATAAGCCTTCTTTCTTCTTTGCTTTTTTCTATTTCTATTAGTCTATTATGAAATTAAACGGTAAAGACCTTGTACAGTAATTGACACATGTAAACAAATATTAATTATTAGATGTATTTTCTAATTTTTTGTTATTCCTTCCACGCGTTATTTTTTGTATGATATAAAAAATTTAAAAACGTAAATAAGCAGAATTAATACATATTCGCATAAACATAAAGTATTTACAGTTTTGTTTTAAAAAGTAATTTTCAAAATTGTTGTTTATTTAATTTTTAAGGATGAAATATAAAATAGCCGTTTTTCAATTTTTTTTAAACATTTTATTATATTGTATTACTGCTCATTTACTAGACATTGAAATGATTGAATTATTTGTATAGGATCCTATATATTGTGTGGTTAGAAATAGAGAAATTAAACCAATTAAATGGTTTAGATATATATTCTCTCGATAAACTTAATTAAGCAGAGCTCTAGAATATAAAAATGATTACTTTTTTCTAAAAGCTCCACAATTAAAACCTGTATTGTGATTCTACGAAAGAGAAGAACAAATATTGCTCAGTTCTTTTTGTGGTAGACCATGTGAAGTGTATAATGTGTTCAGCCTCGTTACTTTACAAATGCCAAAGTATAATTAGTTCCTGAAATTCGGGTAGTATCGGATCAGCGACTGGTCACTGACGGAGAACTTTTATATACAGGGTGTCCCATTTAAAATGAAAAACCCCGAATAATTCCTGAAAAATGACTTCATGAAAAATGCCCAGACAGGCCGATTTTCATTTTTAGGGGGACATTTTTTAACATTAAACCTTCAGCTGTCATTGTTTCCCCCTCCTTTGTATAACCACCCTTTAAAAAATTTCAAATGCAAGCATGGGTCGAATACATCTTTCGAATGGTCTTTTAACCCTGATAACGACTGTGGTTTATTTTTGCATATTGGTCGAGTCTTATTCGAGGTATTCGATAAAGAATGTTTCTGCAATGGCATTAATAATTGATTCTATTTCTTCCGGTATTGACTAATAAACATCCTATATAATGAAGGGTAATTATGAAAAATGATAGACAAGTTATTACTATTAATGCATATTAAATTATTCATCTATGACGCCGTACTCGCTAGCAACTTCTGTCCGTAAGTTATCAAAGTAGAAATAAGTATACCTTTGTATACTTATTTCTACGAACAGGTGTGACCGATCCCAGAGTGCTTTTCGTTGGTAAGCCAACAGAATCAATTGTTTGGCATTAATTTTATATTTTCTAAGCAGTGTTCAACAGCGACTAGAGTGTTTATCGCGCGTTGATTTTTTTGAAAGAAATTACGAATTTAAATCCGTAAAAGTTATCCGTGTGCATCAATAGACATGCGCAATACTACTAAGTGCGTCTCCTACGGAACATACGTATATAAAGAAGACATCGCTTTTATCACTATGACACTGATTATTATTAGTAAGCCCACTGAAACCTCTGCGATATTACTAAATATGTTTTGTTCTTACAAAATTTTTATATTTGGCAATAAAATAAGGAAGTGGTACCCATGTGAATCCATAATACTAAGATTATTGGTGTGTAAATAACAAGTCCTTTTTCTCTTTAATAAAGAGTTTGTGAGAAAAAGGGCCTGTTATTTATTAACAATAAAATATATATACATATACACATATTATCCATAAATATATACGAAAGTAGTCACACATAAAGTCACATTAAAGTACAAGCCACATATCGTGCACACCAGAAAACTGACATGTAATACAATAAATGTATATAAAACGTACAAAATGTAAATAGTAACAATTTAAAATCATAGTACATAATATTATACAAGTACAAGCACGTTTTAAGCATACCAATGCAATTTTAGAAATACGTACATATAAAACAATAAAATGTATAAATGTTACATACAAAATAACAATTAAAATCATCGTACTTTTGCATTAAAATATTCTTCTGTAGTATAAAAACAGTTGCTCAACAAAAATGATTTAATTTTGGTTTTGAACTGTGTACTGTTCCAATTACTAGGTAATTTATTGTATAAAATGAAGTTTAGGGAATTATTTTTAAATTTAGGCAACCTGTATTTAGAAAGATTATTTTTATACCGAGTGTTATGGGCATGAATATCAGAGTGTGTCTGTAGTTGACTTTTTTTACTATGTATGTCCAGTAAGCTGTTGAAAATATATAGGTTGGGCAATGACATAATTTTTAGTCTAATGAACATAGGCTTACAGTGCTCAAGGTAATGGATGCCCGCAAGAATTCTTATTGCTCTTTTCTGCAAAATGAGAACTCTTTGCGAATAATTAGAGTCATCCGAAAGTATTACTCCATAACTCATGTGACAGTGAAATAAGCCGAAATAGACTTATAACAGAGTATTTTGATTTATTAATTTACTTAACCTTCTTATGACAAAAATTGTGCTAGACAATTTTTTACACAGTTGCTCTATGTGCACATCCCATTTTAGACCGTCGTCAATAGTAATGCCTAATAGCTTAACACTATTTCTCCGTGTAATGATCGAGTCAAAACTGATTAATAAGCTTTGAGTTTTATTTTTGTTTAAATTTAATTTATTTCGTCGAGAACCATAGTTCTGATTTTTCTAGAGCTTAATCTGCTTGATTTTTTGAGGTATTGTATATCCTTTGAGGAATTCTTGAGGGTTAAGTCATCGACAAACAATGTACTTTTAATGATGTCTAGAAGAATAGGCAAGTCATTAATATAAATAATGAAAAAAATTGGGCCTAATACGGAGCCTTGAGGAACTCCATGTTGGATAATTTTTAAATTGGAATCTACACCATTCATAGACACACACTGCCTTCTATTATCTAGATATGATTTAAATAGGGATAGAGGCAATAGTATTCAAGTTTCTGAATCGATATCTCATGAGAAATGTAGTCAATAGCCTTGCTTAAATCGCATAAGGTAATAGATGAATAAAGACTTTGCTCAAGTGCCTCAACTACATCTTCAATTACACATGAAACAACTTTTTAAGGTGCAGCAGTTTTTTCTAAAACCAAATTGGCAAGAATTAAAAATATTGTTTAATTCCAGATATTTGAAAAATTTTATTTTTAAAAGAATTTCCATGATTTGCCCAAAGATGGAAATAATTGATATTGGACGAAATCGTTATCTAGAAGAAACACGCCTCCTTTTTTGAAAATTGGTATGACCCTAGTTATTTTAAAAACATCAGGAACAAGATAACTTCTTGCGGCGTGGTGGGGTAAAAAAAATGAACATGTTGACTTTTGTGTATCATTTAATAATTCTGTAGCTACATAATCCGTATTTTTAATGGAAATCACAATATTTTCAGCAACGGTAACAAAGAAGTTATCATTATTAGTTTTATTTAAGTCGAATGAATAGATAAATAACTAAGCGACAAGTGCTAGTAAAAGTCACTAAAATATTAAATTTCTGGATGATTCGGTATAGGAGAACAAAAAAAATATTTGTTAAAATTTTCAATTTTTAACTTGTTTTCTAACAATTTGTAGTAACAATACCAAGATATTTTTCTAATGCGAAATATGCCAATAATCACTTTTTTTGCAGTTTTTGTAACAGTAACTGGAATATCAGACGTTTCCCTAAGGAGAGTTCCACATCGAGAAATTTTTATTGAAACTCACCGTCCTTTTAGTGAAATGGGTGTTAATGAACAAACTAAAACTCGAAGAAATAGAAGAAAGGATTCTTCAAATTTTCATTAATTCTCCTGGAAAAACATGTCACTTGCAACGCGTTCAAGGAACTGATCCCGGAAACACATCAATTTTTATTGGTGGATTTTGAATTCGACGGCTGCGAATCCTAACGTTTTACAAAAGATTTTAAATACAGATGAGGCAAATTTTTTCGAGAACAGTAGTAGTAAATTACTGTAATTTACACGATTGGGCACATCAAAATCCTTGAGCAATAAGACCTTCATCTTTTCAGAACGGGTTCAGTATTAATGTATGGGTGCGCATTATTCACAATACATTTTGCGGACCTCATATTTTACCTACTCAATTGAATGCATCCCTAGTTCACCAATTCCTTGTATGAATAATTTTTGTGCATTATTGGAAGATTTTCCTCCTGCCGTACGTTTAGGAGCCTGTATACAAATGGTGATGATGTAGTTCATTATAAATATTAGGCTTTTACAAGAGTTGACGAGGATGACAATGATCCTATAGTGCAGTTTTGCGAAATCATATCTAATCCTATTCAAGAAAATTCAAATTTGCTGCACAATATAATATCTGTTTTTAGAACGAGAGTTCGTTTTCTCTTAAAGAAACTGTCAATAGATACAACTGTAGATATTGGTATAGCGAAAACCCTCATATCTATAGGAAGTATTACAAGGAAAGAAAACGCGTTAATTATTTTATCTATCATCATGGGATAAGTTATACCATATCGCAGTCATCTTAGATATGTAATGATCTTGTTATCCCAATGAGTGTGGTAATGAAATTGACAACTCTTAAATTCAAGAAGTTCGTGATGTCCTTTATATTCTTCGAATGTCACCACTGCTCATACTTTTTAAAAGCCACTTCATATTTGGCTCCAGATTTACCCCGGACAAGTCCGGATATCACGTTCTCTGCTTCTTCCTAAATATCAAAAGGCATATCTGACGTTTGTTCGTCGGAAGAATAACCTGGGAAGCTCATTTTTGAAGCAAATTACAACACATAATAATAGTTTCACCTCCCAAAAATTTTGAGTTCCAATTTGTTATTTATTATTATTCAGTAACTAAGACGCGATCATAAACGCGATCATAACGTACAATGCGTACGTTAATAATGTATTTATCCCACTTATATCGTAAATAACTATTACGACACCATTGTTTGATGAAAACTGTAGTTGTTTTCATCAAAGTCTGTAATTCATTGTCACATAATACATATGAAAAGACTATAAACATTTATATGATTTGATTGATGATGATTTGATATGATTTATACAATGAGAGTAGTATTTTTGACATAAAACAGCTTTTCTGTCAAAATCTGCTAATACATAGAAATGGGATAAATTTAAAGAATATTGAACATGGCTATAGTACACGATACAAAGAAAACTATAACATTATCCCACGAACATATAAGACAATTGGATTGGACAAAGGTGTCATGTATATTCATGTCCAAAACTATACAAGTACATATCAAAATTACATCGTCTTTAAAATTATATAAAAAACAAGTTGATAAATGGATTAGAGAACAACTTGGATTAGTAATTCATCAATATATTGACATAAAAAAATACTTATCATTTGAATTAAAACATCTTTACTATTATGTATCCGTTATTACATTATTATTACTGAAAAAATAAATAAATAGATAAATTTATCTTCTATATAAGCATTCATATGTATCATATGTATGAGTGTGTAAAGTGTGTATGTGCGTGTATATATATATATATATATATATATATATATATATATATATATATATATATATATATATATATATATATATATATATATATATATATATATATATATATATATATATATATATATATATATATATATATATATATATATATATATATATATATATATATATATATATATATATATATATATATATATATATATATATATATATATATATATATATATATATATATATATATATATATATATATATATATATTTATATATATATATATATATATATATATATATATATATATATATATATATATATATATATATATATATATATATCGATTACCATACAAAAATAGAAAGTCTACTAGGAGACACTGCATATCAGCTTATTACCACAGATCCTACTACTTACCTGGAGAAGACGACAAAAGCCAAAATCAAAGCCAGTCCAATCGACAAAGAGACACAGAACCAGATCATCCCGCGAGAGAAGTCTTCAAGATGTCCCAAATTTTATGGTCTACCAAAGATTCACAAAGAAGGAGCTCCTCTAAGACCAATTGTTAGCTCAATAGGGTCACCCACACAGCAGTTAGCAAGACACTTAGCCAGACAACTACAACCGTTTGCCGAGGAAGTTAAATCCTACGTGAAAAATGCAGACCATTTCAGTTATTAAGAAATCAGACCGTCCAAGCGGAACATCTTCTAGTGAGCTTCGATGTCATATCCTTGTTCACCAACGTACCCGTAGAGGAGTCACTCGACATTATCAAGCGAAAATATCATCCAGCAGATCATATTCTTAGGCTAACTCAACATTGCCTAAATAATACATATTTTACATACAATGAACAACGCTACAGACAAACCGAAGGAGCCCCGATGGGCTCCCCCCTATCTCCAGTTATTGCCAATCTCTTTATGGAGGATTTAGAAACTCGAGCACTACAATCTGCACCATTAAAACCAAGCCTATGGCTAAGGTACGTCGACGACACATTTGTGATTTGGACTCATGGAAGAGAGAATCTCACTAACTTCTTAGAACATCTGAATAGTATACACGACAAAATTAAGTTCACCATGGAGGTAGAGACTGACAGTCAGCTACCATTTCTCGACGTACTGGTCAAGAAGAAGCAGGACGGAAGTCTAGGCCACACAGTTTATAGAAAAGCCACTCACACTGACAGATACCTAAATGCACAGTCACACCACCATCCAGCACAACTAAACTCAGTAGTAAAGACATTAGTCACACGCTCGCAGAGACTAGCAGATGCAGACAACCTCAAAGAAGAAATGTCAACTCTTCACAAAGCGCTGCGAAAGAATGGGTTCACACAACAAAGAATACAGAAGTTGTCAAAACCATCTCGGCCGAGAAATCAAGAGGACTCCGAACAACCCATAGCAAAAGCCTATCTGCCATACATAAAAGGAACAACGGATAAAATAAGCAAACTTCTACGTAAACATAAAATAGAAACAACTTTTAAGACCGACAAGAAAATCAGTACCATTCTTCGAAATCCAAAGACCAAAATTCCTCTAGAAAGTCAAGGGGTATATGAAATACCTTGCCAAGATTGCAACAAATCATACATAGGACAGACCAACAGAAAAATAAGTGCAAGACGCGAAGAACACATAAACGCTGTTAGAAAAGACGAGAGAACATCATCTTTAGCTCAACATGTCAAAACTACAGGACATAGGATTGATTTCGACAAAACAAAAACACTAGCCAATATTGAGCATTACAAGTCAAGAATCATCAGGGAGGCCATAGAAATAGAGAAAAGACCACACAATCTAAATACACGAGATGACACCCAAAGACTACCTACCACATGGAAGCCTGCTCTTGGTATTGCATGCTGCTGTCCATGAGGAAGCAAGAAACATAACGCAACGAACACACGAAGAGGAACCAATCAGAGCTAATCTAATAGGACCAAGTACACGGAGTCGCCCTCGAAATCAGGAGATGGGTGCAACAGACCGTGACATAAGCACAGACACACGCATGCGCGTCCGAACAGGACCGATTACACGAAGCCGCGCTCGAAATCAGGAGATGGGTGCAGCAGACCATGACGCCCGGAGTGTGTCGAGAGCAACAGAGCGTAACATAGGTAGAGTATTTAAAGAACTGCCAGATCCAGAAAACGTCATTTCAGTTCGAGTAACCAGAAGCCGCAGTAAGCAGTTATCTGTTAGAACCTGAAGATGGCAGATGAGATTCTGCCGAAACGTCGTTCAGACAACCACGGTCCCTCTCGGGGCCTATCACCTACGCGGGAGTATACCCGGAAAACGAATTTAACATTCACCACCCGCGAAAACCTGAAAAACAACATAATATATATATATATATATATATATATATATATATATATATATATATATATATATATATATATATATATATATATATATATATATATATATATATATATATATATATATATATATATATATATATATATATATATATATATATATATATATATATATATATATATATATATATATATATATATATATATATATATATATATATATATATATATATATTGAAGGAAACAACTACTCAGCGGGCAAATACCCCGACCTGCATTGAATTACACCTTCAAATCATGATAGATGGAAAGCCAATATCATTTGTCAATTCCTAACCAGACATAGATCGACTTCGAACTTATTTGTTCTCTTCAGTATGCCATAGGTTATGGAACAGACAAATGATAGTGGCCAACCTGCTAGTTATATACTAACTAAGGTGAAGTGAATAGTGGTGAGAGGTATGAAACTTCTCATATATATATATATATATATATATATATATATATATATATATATATATATATATATATATATATATATATATATATATATATATATATATATATATATATATATATATATATATATATATATATATATATATATATATATATATATATATATATATATATATATATATATATATATATATATATATATATATATATATATATATATATATATATATATATATATATATATATATATATATATATATATATATATATATATATATATATATATATATATATATATATATATATATATATATATATATATATATATATATATATATATATATATATATATATACATATATATATATATATATATATATATATATATATATATATATATATATATATATATATATATATATATATATATATATATATATTTAAAAAAACTGGTAGACGTAGTGGACGACTAGTTAAAAAACAAACAGCTTATTTTTTATTAATGAGGATGCGGTCCAAATTTTGTTGGGTTAATAAAGAATACTCTTTTCTACTTTGCCAAGCTTTCGAAAATATTTTATTTTCTTTCTCAAGACTACAAAAGAAGATAAAAAGGGTTCATAGTTACATGTAAAAAAATTATAAAAAAACATTTTTTTTACCTTATGCCAGTAAGTTGAGGTTATAAGTTAAAACTAACATCACGTTACACATTAAAATTTCACTATGCAATGTTGACATCTACTTTATGTTATTTAACACATTTTAATTGCTGCATAATGACCAAGTTAATCGAATAATAAGTAGGGGGATTCAACCCCATAGTGGATGTGCTCCACTACTCTAGTACATGTCAACTGGCAATTGGTTCAAATGCAAATTACTCTACACCACAAGTATTTCATACCAACTCACCAAACAATCCAACCAAAATATAACTAAAAACCGCGGGCATTTTCAAAATCCTACAATTAATGAAAAGTTTGAATTTAATCAAATTTTCCTTCAGACAGGTGTGCTTGAACTTGGTGGAGTCCACTCACGTGGCTAGAAAACCTCCTATATTGTCACTAAGTTGTCTAGTTCCTGAGAACACTCCCCCGAATAGAACCAACCCTCTATCTGATTTAGTTTGTGAATTTGCAATGTAAACTTGGCCAGTTTTTTCCTTTAGGATCGGTGCTACGGTCTCCGAATCGAACGTATTGTAAACGACCACCCCCTTTGATTGTCACAGGGTTAATTCCCAGCAACACGCTGAAACCAAGACTGAAGCAACGAACCGAAATGGAAAAAAAACTGTCCGTAACTTTATTTATTCACTAAAAGGTGAAGCCTTCGTTGTTGGAAATAAATCAAGAGGTATATTCAACCCCCTATATTTGTCACTGGGTCTTTTTTGCCCCTTGCGTACTCCCCTCAACGTGTCTTTCACCTTTTATTTTCTTTCAAACACAGAAGTAAAATATATTACACTTCCTCTTCCCTATGTGTCTAGTTAAAAGAATGTAAAATAGAATTTTCTTCCCCATTTGTTGTTCGCTAGGTTAGTTTTCTCTGAGCTCGGTATCACGGCTCCTGACCAAACGTCCTGTTGGAATTACCCCCCCCAATGATTGTCACAAGGTTAATTTCCAACATCACGTCGAGTGGTAAGGACAGCAACACCGGATTCAGCGAAACCTATCCATATTTTTTTATTCAATTATTAATTGATAAATTAGGTTAAGACCAAGAAGAGAAATATACTATACTTTTTTCTGTGGAACCAGTTTCGAAAAAGTATCACAATTGCCTATAAGAGGCAAGGTTGGATTACAGTAGGAATTCCACCCTGAGTAGTGAATTGTCACTGATCCTCCATTCAGAGTAACACTCCACTGCACCACCCTAAGTCTACAAAAGTTAAAAAAGGATTTAAATTTATTAGTAAATTGTCAAAATTAAATGATTAACCATTTTTTGTTCTCCCTCCCCTATTCGTTTCATCATTGTGGAACCCAAGTCTCCAGACAGGAGTACAATCAAGGATGATCCCCCTATTTTTTGTCACCGAGTTCATCCCCGACAACAAACCTACCAAGAGCAAACGTCCCACATTGATGGAACCTGATTTGAACCTATGGATTGTTTTTTCCCCCTTAGCTTTGTCATGTTGGGACCCAAGTCCTCAAGTGGAAATACAATCAAGGATGACGTCGAAATTCATCCCTGACAACAGACCCACTAGGGACAAACATCCCAAAATGGCAAAACTTAATTTGAAAATGTGGTTTAATTGTTAATGTGAAGCAAATATGAATAAATACTACTCAAACTATCTATATCAGTTCTCCTATTCATTGTATTATTTTCCTTGTTAATTTCTACCATTTCAAGGAAAAGTCTTTTTGTTAGATTAGTTTCTACATTCTACATATATATATATATATATATATATATATATATATATATATATATATATATATATATATATATATATATATATATATATATATATATATATATATATATATATATATATATATATATATATATATATATATATATATATATATATATATATATATTGCATGCGCGTATGGTATAGTAATATTGTAATATAAATATTTAAGTTAAGTTGTAATCTACGAACAAGGATAATTTGTTCCTTTGTAGATTTTCCTTTCAATGTTTATTTATGACAATGCATTCCGTTAAATAATAACAACATTGAGATGTGGAGAGATTTATTCTTAATTACAGTCTTTCCACCAAGAGATGGTTAACAGTGGTTTTAATCCAAAGAACGAATATTGGCGAAAAGGGGATCAAATCACAATACGTGACATACCAATTCTCTTCGTAAAATATTTGGATGGCATTAATTGTACATGTCCAGTAACTTCCTCGTAGTCAAAGAACCTCTAGCTTGCCATTTAGGACATGCTAAATATACTACTATTGTACTTAATGGTTATAATAATAACTTAATTTTCACTAATTAATGTAGGAAATCTTTCACATTATTTGGTTCATAAATTGGACTTGTTCTCTTTTCTTCATTAACTTTTATACTTTCTTCTGTCTGACAATAAAGATGTGGAAAAAATACATTTGAGTAGTATTAGAAATGCAACATTAAATTAATGCCACGCGTAATAATTAACACTTCTTAGGCATTTAGAGAATAAAAGCATTACTCTAACATTCGTTATCAAATATCTCAAATACGAATCGACCAATATGCAAAAACAAAATACAGTCGTTTTTAAGGTTAAAAGGTATAATATAAACAGTACATGCAAAATTTCTTTTGTCAGTTTACCCTTCTAGTTTTTTTTTAACTGTATGAATTATTTGATAACTTATATTTATCTTTAGGGATGCTGGCGCAAGAAAACATCGTTTTCAGGGTTAAATGATACAGGGTTTTTGGAAAAAGGAGGCCAATCCGGTAAACATGGATTCCTGGAGTAAAAATAATACGACTTTCACAATGCAATTTTTCATTTTAGACCCCCATGTTAGATATACAAGGTGTCAAAGTTTGAAGTTTAAAAAATATTTTTTTAAATAACTCGAGTGTTTCGTAAGATATTTATTTAAAATTTGGTACAGTACTTCAACTTAAAGAGTCACATCTTTTGAAGAAAAAAAAACAAAACTAATTGTCAAATATTCAAAATAGAGGGGTATCAGTACACACGGACCCTCCAGTTTTTTAGTACCTGCGCTAATGACACCCAACCTATCTTTTTTCAAGTTAAACATCTATTTTGGATTATTTTATGTCTCTTAACAAATTTCGAAAAAATGCTTCGTTTTAGAGATAAGTTAAAATATTGGTAATCTCATAATTTTCAAATACTAAAACTAAACAATTTATTCAAATTTTGCAATATGTATCAAAATATCAATAATAATGGACTAGCCAAAAATAACTATTTCTAAAGTCAATAACGCCCAGACAAAAAATTTTTAGGCGCAATGGATTCAACAATTTACTATTACTTATAAATTAAGATAACAAATTTTATACACCATACTTTCTTAAAATTATTCATAATTCGTTAGTAAAAAAAAAAAAGAGTAGAAATAAAAATAAATAGCCAGTCTAAAGAAATTGTTCGATATGATATCCCTAGGTTTTTGTAAACACATACAAGCTCTCTTTATTAAAGAAAATCTTGGACTTTGAAAACATTTGGCTTCAACCTGAACTGTCCTCAAGCTTGAAGGATTCTTTCTCGTAAATTATTTTTGCTCAAAATTGGAACCATATACACAAAATCTTTCATAAATCCTCAGACTGAATAGTTCAAGGGAGTAAGGTCTGTGGAACGAGGTGGCCACTGAACAGGAGCATCTCGATCCCGACCAATCCAGCGATCAGGAAAGATTTGATTCAAATAGTTTCTAACACTTCTAGCTTGTCTAGTTGAAACCAAATATTTTGTGTTACATGTAAAGGCAATTCATTTAGCAAATCGGGCAGTGTGTTTTGAAGAAATTGCAAAAATGAATGACCAGTCAAGTTTCCTGGTAAAGGTACAGGACCCAAAAGAAAATTATCTACGACACCTGTCCACATATTGACTTTAAAGTTTACTTGATGATGGGTCTCTACTATGGCTTTAGGAATTTCTTCAGCCCATATGTGTATGTTATGAATATTTGTCGTCCCGTTTCTCGTAAATGTAGCTTCATCAGTAAACAAAATGTTTCTAATAAAACATAGATCTGGATTATTCATTTCACATAACCATCTACATAATACAAGTCTTGTTTCGAAGCCTCGAGGCAAAAGAGCCTATACTTTTTGGGGATGGAATGGGTGCAGCTGCTGACTCGTAAAATAGTGTGTACCTGAGTTTTCCCTATGTCTTCGACCTGCGTAGCCAACACCCTGGCACTAATTTTCGGTGTTTCCTCAACAATTCTAAAAAATTTCTCTTTGTCTTCAGGTTGAATCGCACGGAATCGGCTGCAATTACCCCTCCGTCTTTCCCTTAAATTTCCAGTCTCCCTTAGACGGTTAACCATATCTGAAAAATATTTTCTTTTGGGATGAAATCAATTGGGAAATTTTTCGGCATAGCGCCTAGCAGCTAAACTAGCATTGGAGTCACATTTTCCTAATCGAGAAATAGAAATAAATGTTTAGAGTTTACAAAAATATTTAAATCTTACCCATGATTAAAATCGTATCCATCATTTCAGAAAAGCGTACAATTCCTTGTCTACGAACCATGTTGGTTTCTTTACATACAAGAACACTTCTAGGTAAGCTTGTAAAAAACTTTTAACTTGTAAATAATAAGGATTAACTTTGACAGTAAACAAACAATTCTATGGTATCCAGGGTTATTGCCATTTGTTTACGAAAGCGGTTGACTTGATTTAGAGATATTTGAAAATTATGAGATTACCGTAAGCCGCATAGGCACCAATATTTTTCAACTTATATCTAAAACGAAGCATTTGCTCGAAATTTGTTAGGAGACAAAATAATCAAAAATGGATGGTTAACTTAAAAAAGATAGTTTGGGTGTAATTGGCGCGGGTACTAAAAAACTGGGGGTCAGTGGGTACTGGAACCCCTCTATTTTGAATATTTGACAATTAAATTTGTTTTTTTTTCTCAAAAGTGTGACTCTTTAAGTTGAAGCACTGTACCAAATTTTAAATAAATATCTTACGAAAAACTCGAGTTATTAAAAAAAAATATTTTTTAAACTTCAAACTTTGACACACTGTGTATCGAACAGGGGAGTCTAAAATGAAAAATGGCATTGTGAAAGTCCTATTATTTTTGCTCAAGTAATCCATGGTTACCGGATTGGTCTCCTTTTTTCCGGACACGCAAAATTTTCCGTACATGCAAAATTTTTTTCGTCAGTTCACATTTCTATTTTTTATTTTTTTAAACTATGAATTTTTTGAAAACTTATACTTGTCTTTAGACAACGGGATGCTGGCGAAAGGAAAATTTACTTACAGATTCTACAGGACTTGCGATATTAATAATAGTATTGTGTTTCTTTAACGGTAATGTATTTTTAAATTAAACATTATGTTATTTTAACATTGTAAAAGTTGTTGTGACCTAACAGTCTCTATTTCCAGCGTTTAAATAATGAATTTTGCAAAAATACTAAATAAATTTTGAATAATAATATTAAAATATCAGTACTGACTAAAATTGTTATTTTATTAAATACAAGTTAATACTCTTCTTACGCGACTGATTATTATTATTTCATCTTCACCTAAAACATACATTTTGTTAAAAGCTGATCTCACTGTTGTACCTATATTTAGATACAGGAAACGAAAATACGTATAAATGCATATTTACTTAGTTATCTATAATACTAAAAAATATCAAGATACATGCTTGTATGATGTTTAACAAAAACAGACTGGTCATAAATATAAATGTTTTATAACAAAACAAAACTGATATACGAATTATCTTCAAAATGTCCTTGTTTACTCAAATAATCTAAAACTTAAATAACACACAAGTGAAAGGGAACAAAGAACGTCTAACTTTTAAAATATGAGTCAGAAAATAAGCACATTACGTTATCATATTTATTTAAATTTTAAAAATGGCACGAAAAACCTACTGATACACTTACATTGTTATTGAATTTGTCTTATTTTAATTTTAACCGGGTAATAAACGTTAGAGGACAGTGTCACCTACTTAACGTAACGTAGGAAACTATAAAAAGTAAATAAAAAAAATGCCGAAGGAACACGAAAATGATATGTTCTATTTAAAGTTAATTTGTCATATACATATGTAGGATAAAAACATCCACCTACGATAACTAAAGAAGAAGAATTGAAATATACAAAAAACATGGAGATAAATCTCCCTTTTTTTCCGGTAAAATTAAATATGATTTACAAATAGTAATAAATACTGAAAATAATACCTAAATAAGATACAAAGTTGTAATACTTTCACTTTATTTAATTGAATTGATCATTAATAACACAAAGAGCACTGATTAAGCTTTAATTGCGATTGCCCACTAGTGAAAGATTTTTACCAAATAAATGGAAATCCTTCCTGAGGCCGGAACGTATGCCATTCACAGACCGGTTTCTGGTTTTTGCCTACTCCAGTGCGAAATAGGTATACGCTCTCACAAATACAAAAGCTTATTCTTCGATTTATCTCTAGCTGGGTTATTTATTTCTATTAAGGTGGGCGCCACGTGACTTCTTGCCACGAAAATAATCTTGTTTAATTGTCTTGGTACTTGATCGAAGGAATGGAATTTTCTCAAGGTCGCTTTTGATTGTATAGAAAGGCAAGATAGCCTGTTCTTGACCTCTTATAATTTTTATTTGCCCTTGGGCTACACTGGGTAGAGCTGAGATGACTTCAACAACTCCTCTTCGGCAGTTCTGATTTGAGGGATTTGCAACTACCTTAGATTTTGTAGCTAAAGGATTTTAATCAAGCCGTTTTTATTTATTAAGGGTTAAAAAAATGTGCACAAGGAGTCCCTGGCAATTTGGCTTTTTTCTATGCTGAAAATGACTTTTGGAAATACTGACAATATTTTTTTGGTCAGCTTTTATGTAAAAATATAATTGAACAGGGGGTCTATGTAAAAACGTCTTTTACTTTCATGTAAATGCTTTTAGAACAATGATCTTTATTGTTTCAAAGTCGCTGAAGGCCAAAAAAATTGGACACCGAGGGTTCCTTACAAAAATCTAATTTTACTTATTGAAAATGCTTTTATTGTATTGATGACTGAATTTGAATTGTTATTTTCCAAGTGAAAAATAATTTTGGACAGAGAGTCCCTCGCAAAGTTGGAATTTATTAGCGAGAGCAAGTGATTTGTGAGTGTAAATTTATTTTTCTTAGTCGTTAATACCGAAAATAAAATTGGACAGAGAGTCCTTTAGATAAATGAAAAATCCACAATCACAAAATACTTTCGAAAAATTTCTTAAAAATTTGTTGTAATTCAGCAGACTGGATGGCAAGTTGACCTACAGCTCGGTTACTACAAGCCTGCCAAAAAGTTCTAGCAAGACTTCACAACTTTTCTTAATAATGGACAATTTGTAAAACAGAAAAAAATTTTTATTAAAATTATCCTCAGATTTGAATAAATATATATTTGAGTAGTGTATATTTTTAAGCTAAATGCAATTATGTTGAAATTAAAATAAATTTGAAAATTTGTTTTCAAACGACTAAGTCGAGAATTATTGGAAATTTAAAAATTAAGTTTTCGATAACCTGGTGGACTAACAAAACGATTTGGATGAAATTTATTTTTTTATAAAAATTTTGGCTGTCGATCCTAAAAACTCAAAAAATTTTAATAAATTCTGACACTTTTGTGGCAGCCTAGTAAACACCTGGGAAACTTAGAACTAGCCAAATTTTGTTGAAAGAAATAATTTTGTGTTAAGTGAAGCTTTGAATTTGAAATAAGTTAAATTTTCTAAAATAAAACACAGGTTCGAGACTATTTTAACAAACCTAACCTCACGAGAAAATAATTTTGAAAAATTAAGTTCCTAAGTATGTAAGTTGATTCCACACCTTGCCCTAGGAGGTCTCAGATGATGATGTTCTTTTAGCATAAACGCTTAATTTTTTATTTTTAGACAACCTACGTTCATATGAGCCTGTTGACGATTTCTTAGTTTAATAAATAAAAAACAGTGTAGATTTTTACAATAAAATCTGATGACGGAAGACTCCTCAAGTCATATTCCACGAATGATAAAAGCTGCCAAAGAAGTACTTCTGGTTCTCTGCGGTGAATGTTTGAAAATTACTATGTACGTGGTGGACGCCGTCGTCGATTCTTATAGCTACCAAAAAATAACCCAGCCTTATGCGTGGAAAAATTTCTTAGTGCCTTTTTGATGATTTCTGGGGCCCGTGTGAGATCTATACCTACGAAACAGCCAACGAGGAACTATCCTAAGGGCTCTAGATAAGGTGGTATTTGATAACGAGCTTCACACCCGGTTTTAAATTAATTTTTGTCATTCCGCAGAATGACATCTGAACTATATGAATGCAAGTGGTAAAACTGTCTGTGGCTTTTCTGAAAACAGTAAAATCGATCAGACTGGTTTGTTCCTTATGAATGTATTTATGAGTTATAGCTATTTTTACATTTGTAAGTACATCGCGATTCCTGCCGTCGCAGTTTTGCTGCAGAGCGGTTTTTTCATGGAAATTAATTTTACTATTTTGACTTTTAAAATCGGAGAATTGAGATAAAAATGTTTAGTTTGAAGTTTTGATATGGTTTTTTTATTCTTTATCTAATTTGCTAAAAAAAGTGGCGCGATATTTTGAACCCGTGTGATTTCGGTCTCGGACATTTTTTTTTAATGTTTTTGATAGCTGAGGGCCTTCTATGTGATCTAGGTGATTTTTTGAAAAAATAAAAAACTTTTTTAGAGTTTTGGTTCTATAACAACGTCTCGACAACAAGTCTCATCATAATAATAATTTGTCAACTCGGTGACTTAGTACTCATACGTTAGGCTTGAAACCAAGGGGTCCCAGATTCGAATCCTGGCTAGAGCATAGATGTGTTGTGGCATTTTTTAAATATCGATAAGATAAGATATTTATTGGTCACAAAAATACACATCAGTGCTTTGACAGGTAATAAAAAACAAGAAAAATAGGTGTATACATACAAACACATACATACATATACATACATATAAAATATGAAAAGGTACAAATCTAGAAAATAAGAGATATTTGATAAGTAGTCTTCATTAACAGAATTGGAAATAACAATAAAAAAAGAAGAAAAATTGCTAATTATTTAGGTGTAAAATAAAAAACAGGACTATAATATTACACTTCAAAAATGAAATTATAAAAAACACTAAAATGATAAAAAGATAAAAATGATAATAATGAAAATTGCTGGCTGTACACGGGGAAGAGTGAGAAACCATGATAATAAAATTATAGTTTATCTGAGAAAACTCGGCCGACGCGACGTGTGTTCGTCATGAAACGCATGCTCTAGCAAAAACTTTTAATCACAATTTTAAAACGTTTAGTTAAGTTTTAGAGTAGCATTCGGTAATAAGTTAAAGAAAATTATTGCGTAATAATTTATTCCATTTCTAGACTTTGATAAACGAAAAAAAATATAAGTTAATTTTGCCTTTATTACGTGTTGAGTAAGAATAATAGTAAACTATCATGTGTCGAATAATTATTTAGGTTATCTTTTATGTAGACAGGACACTGCAGTATATATGCACAAGGTAAGGTAAGTATTTTTAGTTCTTTAAAGGCATTTTTACAATCAGTCCTGTATGTTAATCCTGCAATGATTCTTACAGCTCTCCTTTGCGATGAGAATATTGTTGTGGTGTGAGATGAGTGGTTCCATATCAGAATAGTATATGTTAATCTTGATTGAATCAAAGCATGGTATGCCACTAGAAGTGTAGGTTGTTATATACAATTTACCATATTTTGCAGTAAAAATATGTTGCGTGATATATTCGTGCAAATCAGTTCCACATGTTTTTCCCACATTAATTTACTACCTAAAATAACTCCTAAAAATTTTATAAAATGTGAGGAATCAGTATCTACAGACTGATGTTTTAAGCTAAAGATCATTGTCTCAGTTTTGTCTTTATTCAGGACTAACTGGTTACTTAAAAACCAGTCTTGGGCTGTATTTTGCATTCGATAACAAAATATTTATGTCACTATGAGTGTGGACCAGTTATTGTGTCGTTAGCAAAAAGGGTGAAATTCACTAAATTCGTAGTATTAGGCAAGTCCTAAAACAGAACCTTGGAGTACGCCAAATTTAATGTCTAATAAATCTGAATTGGCATTGTTGAAATTGACAAATTGAATTCTGTCTGTCAGATAGGATAGAATTAACTGTTTACTGCTGTCCGAAAAATTATAAAAATTTAATTTACTCACTAAGATATTGTGTGACACGCAATCAAAAGCTTTACTTAAGTCTAAGAATTGGACATGTACAAATTCTTTGCACTCAAAACCATTATTTATTATATTTATTAAAGAGTTCATTGCTAAAGTCATGGCTGATTTTGATCTGTAATCATACTGATAGTCAGTAAACAATTTACCATTTTCAAAATAATCAAAAATCACTGTAATTTGAAACAGATTTCGCTATATAATCTTACTGTGTGGAGTGAAAAAAACGTTAAAAATAATATAGTGTAATGTGTTCTTACAAAATTTATCGGAAAAAATGGAATTAGTCGATTTTTTGGAAAATGTTCATATTTCCGTCGCTGCATATATTAAACAAGTAAAATATATATACAAAAAAATGTAAAGAATTCTTTGTCCATGATATTTTTGTCGTTGGATCAACTGTTGCGGAGTTATTTTGAAAAAACCAATTTCTGGCGCCTTTCATTCAAGATGGCGGCTTGCGCCTCTCCGTCCCCCACAAAATCGAAAACTTGGATCTTCCATCAAGATCCCGACCTAAATAACATGTATCAAAATCGTTTCTACCACAGCTTTTGTACTGACAGGAGTATAAGTCGAAATATAAATTCTTGTATAGTACGATAAATCGGTATAGTGACAGGACGTGCAGGGTAAGATGCTACATGAGGGCAAGAAATGTCTAAGGCATGACATCTTTCATCTTTTACATCGCTTACATTAAAGCGAGAAAGATGATTGTTGTTTTTGTTGGCACGCGACCGAGGCGGAGTTTCACTTACATTCTGTGATAGTTCTGGGCCGCACATAATTTTGTTTAGTATAATTATTTTATATCTAGGTAGGTTAATCCCATATGAGTAATTATTCATGATAACTTTTTCTGTTTGCTTTATCATATTTTATATCTGCTTATTTGCTGGTGTGTTTTTAAAAATAATTTAAGAAGATTATCGTATTTAATATAAAAATTTTTCGAACGTAGGAAGCCTCTACGTCTACATCTCGTTGTGTTTGTGAAAATGAAAGTGATAGTGATTACAGTGATAAAGAAAATCAAAGTTCGTAAGTGTTTTTAGTAAGAAAAAATCGACTATATTTGAACGAGCAAGCGAAACAAATTTGCTTTAATATTTACAATAATATTTTGAAGCGACGAACTAATGACCTTAATTTGTACGATTTAGATGTACTAGTTCCCCGTCCCACAATACACAAACAGGTGAAAGAAGGTGCCCTTCTAAGAAAGCAACGATCCGACATTGGTCAATCGAAAACTCTGGACCCAAAACTTTTAAGAACTTTAGTTTACAACACGTATTAGAAAAATGAAATCCTAACTAGTAACGTGATAGACAGAAAACTAAAAGAAATGGGTTATCATCAAAAACATGCCAAAAGAACTTTAGGAACTTGGTTGAGAAAAATTGGATTTAAATATCAAACTATTAATAAATGCATGGCGATTATGGAAAGCAGACGAATAGTGGATTGGCGAGATTTATATCTAGAAGAGATAAAAGAACTTAAAAGGGAAAATAGACCAATTTATTGTCTAGATGAAACTTGGTATGATACTCATGACACCGTAAAAAAGGGATGGACTGATGGATCTAGATCAACTAATCTCATTGCCCCTAATAATGGGACTCGGTTGTGAATCAGTTGATGGAAGGGTTGAAAATGCATTAAAACTGTGCGGAAAAAATATGGAAGATTGTAACGTGGATTACCACATGAATATGGAGGGAGAATTATTTGAGGAATGGTTTAAAAATACCCTAATTCCAAAATTAAAACCGAATATCATTATTGTTCTTGACAATGCGAAGTACCATTCAAGACAACAACTGTATAAAATTTCTAACAAGAGTTCTACTAAACTGGAGTTAAAAATTTTTTTAATGGAATATGATCTCTATTATGAGGAAAATTATAATAAAGCACAATTCTTGGAAGTCCTGCAAACGAAACATTATGAGAAGTATATTATAGACACTGTAGCGGAGAGATATGACCCGAAAGTGTTGAGATTACCGCCATATTTCTGTATTTTCAAACCGATTGAATTAATTTGGTGTAAATTGAAGAAAAATGTAAGAATTAAATACTTTTTCGAAATTCGATAAAAAAAAGTCTTTTTTTATTTTATTTTTTATTTTATTTGGTACACTATCCAACAGGTCCTCAGACCCAATTACAGAATAGGAATACTAGGTTACAACAAAAAAAAAAAGAAATACAGTAGGGACTTAGCTAAGGTACTTAAACATCATACAGAAGACAAAAGGGAATACAAAGATAATATGAATAAAAGAAAACAAAACAACAATAAAAAAAAAGTATCTACAATAGTAGTGAGTATAAGCATAGTATAAATAGTTAATTACACATATTATATGAATAAATAATACAAAACATTGTATGTCTTGAAATTCTTCCGGAAGAAGTTCCGAATCAGGGGTTGTACATGCATGATTTTATTGAGGCAACGTTGCAGTTGAATATGTCGACGCGATCATGTATGTTATTGTATATGTTACACATGACTTGTAATGGAGAGAATTTTTTTTGAGTTTGTTCTTGGATTTGCTAAAATAAATAATTGTGTTTGACGCGAAGCTACTCGGTGGGCATGAAACGGGAGCATGTTAAGAATATGGGAGCTGTTTATCACATTGTGTATCAATTTGTAAAGAAAAACCAAGTAAGAGACTTTGCGTCGATCTTCTAACGATCTCAGTGAGAACCTTGACAGAAGTTCCGACTGGGGATAACCAATAGGCGGATATGACCCTTCAATTTTATAAGTGGAGTATTTCAGAAATCTTCGCTGTATGTTCTCTAAGTTATCTATATGTACTTTATAGTGCGGCGACCATACTATTGAGGCGTATTCTAAGGTTGATCTAACGATAGAATTATAGAGTAGCTTGAGGCTAGTAGCATTGTTGAAATGATGAGTGTTTCTGATGAGAAAACCCAAAGATTTGTACGATCTATTAATTACATGATTAATATGATTCGTAAATGTTAGTTTTTTATCAAATATTACTCCTAAGTCAG
The DNA here is from genome assembly GCA_029963845.1 of Rhamnusium bicolor. Lineage (NCBI taxonomy): Eukaryota > Metazoa > Arthropoda > Insecta > Coleoptera > Cerambycidae > Rhamnusium > Rhamnusium bicolor. The sequence goes on along the minus strand of JANEYF010004602.1, from coordinate 494,814 downwards.
TGAAAGTCTCCGGTCTAGAAAGTATATTGTGTTCTAGCGTATATTGGTATGGTATAATATTTGTTTTTGTTGTTATAGATAAAACGTTACATTTTGAAGGATTAAGGGGTAATTTGTTTCCTATAGACCAATTATAAATTACGTTCAAGTTTTTCTGCAACATCTCGCACTCCTCAGAGCTCGAAACTCTACAGAACAGTTTTAGGTCATCAGCATACAGTAGACAATTTACGGTAATATCAGATACAATGTCATTAATGAAAATATTAAATAAAAGTGGTCCTAAATTCGACCCCTGCGGGACACCTGACGTTGGTAGAACCTCGACGGATTTGTGTCCACAGTATTGTACATATTGTGATCTGTTCTCGAGGTAGGATGAGAAGTACTCAACAAGCTGATTTGAAAATCCAAAAATGTGTAATTTTTGCAGGAGTAAATTATGATCTAGCTTATCAAAGGCTTTAGAGAAGTCTGTATAGATTATGTCGACTTGACTACCATCATCAATTGCTTCAGATAAATATTCCGTCAAACAGAAAAGATTAGTTGTTGTAGATCGACCTTTAAAAAAAGCCATGTTGTGAATCTGAGAGTTGATGTTTTACATGTGGAAATATATTATCATATAATAACATTTCAAGAACTTTAGCAAAGTTGTTTAAAATTACAATAGGGCGATAATTAGTTATAAGAGTTCGATCTCCTTTTTTAAAGACAGGTATGATTTTGGACTGCTTCCAGTATTGAGGGAATGTTGATGTTCGGAGAGATAGATTGAAAAGTATTGAAAGAGGTTTGGCGAATATTGAAGCACAATCACGTACAACAAATGACGGAATGTTGTCTGGGCCACTAGTTAGTTTTGGCTTTAATTTTTTAAGTGACAATAATACTTCCTCTTCTGTGACCTGATGAATATTTAGACAAGTGTTATGTAATGAATTATGATTGTCAGCAGGATTACACTGATCTGGAGTAGAGTATGACTGTTGAAAAAAATCAGCAAATGAATTGCTAATCAGTTGAGGATCGGATATGATTTCATCATTATATTTAATATTTTTTGGCAGATTAGAACCCTTTCTTTTGAAGTTGACATAGCGCCAGAAGTCAGAGGGATTCCGTGCAACATTTAATTGCAAACCTATACTGTAGTTTGTGTGAGCGTTCTCTATATCAGATTTTATTCTACGTCGCAATATGCAAAAGTTTTGACGATTTTCTTCACTGGGAACAGATTTGTAATGCCTCCATGCTTTGTGCTTTTCTTTTATATTCATTATGATCTCGTTATTGTACCAAGGAGGATAACTACGTTTGGGAATACGTTTTTTGGGAACACAGGTGGCTAATATGGGTTCTATTATACCATAAAATTGCTCACATGCCGAGTGAACATCAGAAATATTATTTAATATGTTCCAATCAGCCTCGGACAGCATCTCATAGAGCATCTGAAAGTTAGCTTTTCTAAAATTGTACGTATAGGATAGAAATTTCTTTTCATGATTTTCGCAACTATTGCTAATCCTATAAAAAATGCTTAGTGCAGGGTGATGCAAGTCCTCTCCAAGAAGAATATCAGGGGGTTTTACTACTGTACAATCCCTGTTCGACAGGACGAGGTCCAGTAGTCTATTGTTTATATTTTTTATGGTATTAAATTGTTTTAAGTCCAAGAAGTTTTGAAAGTTTAAAATAATCTGAGAAGCGGGCGAAGCAGTAAGATCTTGAGAAGCGTAAGTTGGTAAGTTGAAATCGCCTAAAATTAAAATATGTGAGTTATGTATAAAATTAAGACTGCAGAAAGCATCAACTACAGAATTGTAGTAGTCAGATGACATTTTTGGGGGAATATACAATGTGAAAACATAGAAATGATAATGATTTACTATTATTTTTACGCCTATTATATCTACATATGATAAATCGTGGAAAGTACTGTGTTTTAGATTTAAATTAACTACCGTAAGTGCTGAGCTGACAGCCAACATTACACCGCCACCGTCGCTACGACACGTCGCTACCTTATCACGGTCTGATCTGAATAAAACATAATTATCATAGGCTATTTCCTGATCCTGGATATGTGAGTCCAGCCAGGTTTCAGTGAAAGCGAGTATATCATAAGTACTGGCAAGAAGAGCGTCATAGAGAGTATTAAGTTTGGTTTTTAGGCCGCGAGTATTCTGATAGTAAATTGACAGACTATTGCTAAAGGGGGGATAACCGTGATTACTTATGACTGAGTGTGGCGTGCACATATCCGGTGTAGGCGGAAGAGATGTTGATGGGCAGTCTAATTGCTATTGATATCCTAGATCAGTTTTTAGTTTTAAAATTGCGTTCTTATAGGATTGGCAGTTTTCGTGATCCCAAGCGGCGTGATCTACACAGATGTCAGCATTCTTGGTATCTCTCAACTTGACACAATTGATACACTTAAGATTAACAGCTTTACAAGATTCCAAAGAATGATTTAGGTTACATTTAGGGCAAGATAATTCATTTTTACAAACATTTTTTGAGTGGTTGAACCCATTACAGTTGAAACATCGCAAAATTTCTATACCGTCAAACACTTTACACAGATCTAAACCCACCAGTACGTACCCATTATTAATTACCTTATTATATGTTGAAATATCCAACTGCAAAGTTGCCTGATATAGTTTGTTGTTATTTCTAGTAGGCCAGATTTTAATAATGTTAAGCTCAGAATTCGACTCAAATATTTCATTGTTTTGTTTCATAATTAGGTCCTGAAGAGTGTTGACATCAAGCTTTTCCGTTAATCCAACCACTCGAACGCGGGGATGCAATCCTTTGACCTCTCTGATTTCATAATCTGAAGATAGCTTTTGTTCTGCTATCTTTTTTAAATTTCGATACTTCTTCCGTAGTTTTACAACTTAGCAATAAACCACCATCCTTAATATGTTTTATTCTGTTGATACTTATGTCCGGGCTAGATATGTTGATATTTTGTAAAATATCAGCTTTGGTTTGTTTATTTTCTTGGGAGATTTTAGGTTTTACTACCACTGCTGAGTGAGAATTGTTACATAGAGCTGCGGAGTATGAAAGTTTTTTCGTGGACGTCAGGTGGGGTTGTGTGTGTGTTTTTACTTCAGATAGTTTATCCTCAGCTTTTTTTTACGAATTCCGTTTTGATGTTCTGGAATGATTCGCTGAGTTCCGAGAAAAAAAGAATTAACTTTATCTTGGAAAATGGTGATAAGTTTATTCTCATCAAGCAAGTCATGAAATACATTACAGCTAGTGCATTTCCACGTAAGACCAGGAGTATCTTTTAAAAGTGATGGTAATTCCGAAGGAGCATTTACACAAGCAAGGTGATATTGTTTATTACAGGGTCCACTACACGGGATACCTGGCCGTTTTATGGTAAGCTTAGAGTTAATTCAAAATGAAGTGTCGAAAATTAACAAGGAGGATTGGGAAAAAAGAATTAGGAAAGTAATAACAATTGAGGATGGTTATTTAGAAATTCCTGAATGTCACATAAACGGTGGAAATAAATTTATTATAAATTTGAACGAGGATAGTAGTTCATCTGAAAATGAAGAGGACAGTAAGAAGGGCGAGGATTTAGAGGAAAAAGCGATGTGAGGTGAGGTAAAGTGAAGTGAAGAAGTGAATTTTGTGATATCAACTGTATTATTTATTTCCGTTTTCGTAGTTCAATGCTTGTGAAATATTCTTTTTCAGGATGTTATTATTTATTAATATTATTTTTTTTTTCATTTTGACAAAAATACGGCGTTCTATTTTTATTATAGTAATAACTTTACTATTAGAATTTATTTTTAATTTATTTTTTGAGAAAAATATTTGTTTCTGTTACTATTTTGAGAGAATATTTTTTATTTTTATTTTGTTTTTAAAAGTTTCTTGTTACTTTTTAAATAATTTCTTTATTCTATACTAATATTCCATATCAATCCTTTCCTGACAAAAATGCTCATAACTCCTCGCTGTTCTTGCTAGGTAGTAACAATTTATATTAAGCGAACTTGAATAGTGCAACTACTGTACGTGTGGTAAATACTTTAAATTCGATACTTTTATTTCAAGTTAATACTTTTTTCTACAATTGTTAAATTGTTGCTAGCTAAACTTACATTAAAAAAGTAAACGAGCGAGCAATGCAGATAAATCCAGCGTAAGACGCTAGTCTTACCCCGCACGTCCCGTGACTATAGCGATTTCTCCTACTATAAAAGGAGGATAATTATAAACAAAAAAAAACGATTTTTTCTCAAACAAAAAAAATACTACTACTAGAATATTACTTAACTGTCAGTCACAAAATAGTGTTCTGATAAATATTAAATGGTGATTTCAGTTTCTAAACCCAGATCATCCGATTGCACTCCATCTGGATAAAAAAAAGATATATTTAAATTTCGGTCTGTGTCTACAGTTGCCAGGAAAAAAGAAAATAAGGCGATGCATGTTGTGAATATTTGTGATACCATTTCGCGTAAAAGATGACTCAATCGTCATAGCAGAACATTTAAAAAGTCTAGATGGTCGTTAACATGGTAATGGTTTACTCAACTGCGAGAAATCCTATTTACTCGAAGAAGTTTCCAACATTGTACATGATATGGATATAATAGTTGTTCCTTCAATGCTTGGTGCACTAAAGATTTGGATACTCATAATCGGCTAGATACTTTTCTTATGCTTATCCTCCTCTAGAGCATCCAAAATATTCTACCCAATTTCCAGTGTACGAATTGAACGTTGACGACCATAATAACGCTGCGAAAATCACTTCTTTTTTTAACACGCTTTTATTAGCTTCACCTGTATGTTTGTTTGTAACCGACTCTTTGGACTCGATTTTGACCCACTTTAAACGGACAGATTTAATTGAAACTTTGTACACTTACGAAGAACCGGTAACAATACAATAATTTGATAAGTTTATATCATTCTCCTGATCAGGATCGCCAGAATTAAATAATTTCCTTTCCTCACGTATCCTCTGCGTGAGAGCAAGAGGCTTAATACTGTAAGTACATTCCGTGATTCTCAGTTCGGTCGTTGACCGAGCGGGCTAAGGCACAAGTCTTAGTCGACGCGAAACGACGGACTCCTCGGGCGTGAGTTCAAATCCCATGGCTGAAAAAAAATATATTTTTTTTCCCAGAAGTATCTGTTGGATCGTAATATGTTATAATATCAGCATCAATAAGCAACATAAATATAGTTAAAAAAAACTAAAAAACACGCTTTCATAGCACATCAAACTAAACAGTGAATAATAAATATAAAAAAACTAAAAAACACGCTTTTAAAGCACATCAAACTAAAAAAGTGAAAAATAATTATTAATATAAACTGAAAATAATAATGAACGAAAAATACTAGTATTATTGTGAAAAAAGCGTGGGTTGCTCGATATACGAAAAATCTGGCACAAAGCGCCCCACGCTTTTTTCACAATAATACTAGTATTTTTCGTTCATTATTGTTTTCAGTTTATATTAATAATTATTGTTCACTTTTTAGTTTGATGTGCTTTAAAAGCGTGTTTTTTAGTTTTTTTAAACTATATTTATTTATTTGAGGGCGACGTTCAAAAGCAGCGAACGTTTGGCAGTTAGGTGTTTGGTTATGGAAGCACTGTCAAAAATTGTTGAAGGCAAACGACTTGATCTATAAGTTAAAAATTGTGATATTCCATGATTTTTTGTCACGATCCTAACTTTTTAAGGATGCATTCTTATATAGTGGTAAGTTAGATTCAACTGACTTATTTCAGTCCGTGGATTATACAATAAATATTTGTCCAGACCTTTCGAGGACCCCTTGTGTACTAAAAATTTAATTTTTCTGACAAAATAGAGATAATTCCAGCTTTAAAAAGAAAAATAAGACGACAACTAAAATATGGCAAAAACAAGTAATAAATAAATAATGTACTTTAAAATCATATTAAACTTTGTACTACAAAAATAGCATTACTCTCTTCAATCATGTAATACAAAATAAACATACTAAGATAATAAAGTAGATGTTTGCGTACGGTCAGAATAACAACTAATCATCTTACGCAACAATTTGTTAAATTTCACTATAGACAATTCAATTTTTAAACCGCTTTATTCGCTTATCAGGTCCAATTTTATTTATTGTTTGAAAGAGAGCCATAAAATTATCTTATCATAAATAAATATGCAACTGTTTGTTGAAACTTACTAACGTTCTTGTTGACTCGTTAAAACAGTATTATAAATATAGGGTGATGTTTGATAGTTTACTTCTAAAATTATCGGCCAATTATTTCTGGGATATAAAGTTTTATTTAAAGTCATAAATGGGAAGATTATATTTTCTGTATCATACTCTAAACTATCCGGAAATTCAGAGAGTTTACCGTTTTAAAAAGATCTCTGGTTTATTTATTAAGGCTGGGAATTTTCCAGATTTTAGTATTCGAATATTCGTTCGAAAAAATATTCGAATAATCGAACTATTCGGATATTCGATAATTGGATTATTCGAATTATTTGGATAGGTATTCGAATTATTCGGATATTCGAATATTCGGATATTCGAATTATTCGAGTATTCAGATATTCGAATAATTCGAATTATTCGAATACCTATTCGAATAATTCGAATATTCGAATACTCGAATAATCCGAATTATTCGAATAGGTTTCCGAATAAACCTGATCCTCGAATATTCATTATTAATAGGTATAGCACTGAATACTAGTGAATAGTGAATACTCTATTTGAGTATTTGGTTGGATAGACCACAATAATAGTCGTGACGTAATCCACTAAGCAGGCAATTTGATTTGCTTTCCATACCCACAATAGTGTATGTCTCCTGTACATGTGCTTTAAGGGTCAGAATTATTTAGTTAGCATTTTATTTTAGGATTGAGGAGCTATTGTTCACATTTAACTACTGAAGCTTAAATAAAACGAAAACAGAGCTAGTTTATTATACTTCTGTGTCATTATTATTTTTCCTTTTCGAAAAAAATAAAAGTGCTCTAAAATTAGAATGATTTTAAAAAAGACGCAGATTCTGAAGATAAAACAAATACATGAAAAGTCAATAGTTAAATATTTACAGGTTTTCTAAAATTTAAAATTTAATTTTAACCCCTGCCTTAGTACAGTAAGAATAAGGTCGAGGCGAGCGAAATAGAATAGTTTGACTGGGAGTAAAACGTGCCACTAATGTGGTCTATTTATATATTTGGATTTTAGAATAGGTACCTACCTATACCTACTATCTACCTACTTTGGTTGGATGCATACTGCATACCTATTCGTACATAATTTGATAATATATTTTAATATTCAAATTTACTCAAATATAATTTAATATTCGAATACTCGAATATATTCGAATAATCGAGTATTGGATTAATCGAATATTCGAGTATTCGATCATATTCGAGTATTCGAATATCGAATATATTCGAGTATTCGAATATTCGAATATATTCGAGTATTCTAATATTTCGAATATTCAAATATTCGAATAATTTCCCATCAGAATAATTCGTATTCGAACACTCGAACATTCGAATACTCGAATTATTCGTATTCGATTCACAACCTTACTATTTATGCGATTTTCTATAATAAATTACGAGGCTGAAAACTCTTGATGAGTTATTTTCCCAAATAAAAAGAAAATCACTGCAAAATCCAGAAGGCCCTGTGGTCCCAACGTAGACTTGGTTAATTTTGTCCCAGTCTTGTGAAAAGCAGATACACGGTCAACAATTTGCAAAGTAGGAACAGCATTGATAATAAGGCAGGAAAATTTCAGTTTAAAAATATATTTAAATGCTTTCTTAACCACATCACTAAAATGATATATTGGTCATACTCAACAGGTGTCAGACCCAAATTCCAATTCAAATTCACAACAATTTTATTCAAAATTATTAGAAAACAGCAAGGTGTATATGTCCCTCGCAGGACACCCGGTCTGTTGCTGACCTAGCATCTTCGTGTATGGAAACATCGGGGCAATTATTAGGTAAGGCGGAGCGGGGCCGGCCGGGTCGGGCTTAAAAAATATTACGTTAAACTAATACAACTCCTAAAACTATAATTTTAATTGTGTAGTGGCAACAAAAACAAATCAGTGCAAGCAAAAGTATACATTAAAAAAACATAAACATAAAACACACCACATAAATTAGACAATCCCCAAACTAAAGCCGAAGCTGCACGGACAGGGGTTACACAGTTGAAAAAGACGCAGACACACACAACCAAACCCTTCGACTTTGCCAGAATCGAAACCGGAATTTTAACCCGGGAGTCGATAGATAGTAAACCAGCTACGTTTGTCACTTAACGCTCTGGCCCACTGCGCTACCGAGCTACACTTAACGACTTAAAGGTAATGCTGAAAAAAAGATACATATTGTATAAAATGGTGTATATAAAAATTTGTAATTTACCGTTGCTACGACGAGCCAAATTGCTGAGAGTAAAAAGACTTGCCTTAAAACGATACTGAGATAGGGAGCGGCAATGTCTAGTCTCCGCTTATTTTCACGTAGAAAAATATTTGTATATATGATAATGTTTCGCAATTTCCTGATGATTCTCATAAATTTGGAAAAAAAATTTGGAAAGGAATTTAAGGATAAGTGTATCCCTCTGGTGGTCAGTGATACTACCCGTTCACTGAGTAGTTGTTTTCTGTAAGTTTTATTCAGTATATAGTCTAGCCCTCCAGGGTTAGAGGTCACAGCTCTTGGTACTTGCTTTGCAGGTCGCTATCAGTCACTAAGACATCAACGATGTATGACTGGTAGTAGCACTGACCACCAGAGGGATACACTTATCACTCACTATGCTTATTTTGCTTAGTCTGCTTTAGACTACCCTGGCTTGCTATTATTATTTGTATTTTCGATTACTTATATATACTATAAGTAATCGAAAATGCTATAAGTAATCGTTTATGTCCTCGTCAGTATGACGAGGACATAAAAAAGTTCGAAACCGGTCTATGTCTAGTAAGGAATTGACAAATGATTTTAGCTACCAAACAAGATTTGCAGGTTTAATTCAATGCAGGTCGAGGCTATTTTCCGCTGAGTAGTTGTTTTCTGTATGTCTTATTCAGTATATAGATTAACCCACCAGGGTTAGAGGTCACAGCTCTTGGTATCTGTTTTGCAGGTCGCTATCAGTCACTAAGACATCAATGATGTCTGACGGGTAGTAGCACTGACCACCAGAGGGATACACTTATCACTCACTATGTCAGAATGGTAATAAAATATGTAGTTTGAGGACACCATTAACAATAAATTAAGCTTAAGTTGCTATTGCTTGTTGAGTAAAAATAAATAAATTTGCTTCTGAATTTCCCCAATTTGTTAGAATATGTTTCCAATAAAATCATTACAACTAAATCTTTATACTGGGCAAATAAAAGGTAAAAGTATTATGCACAATTAAAATATGTAAAATTATATAACATTTTGATTTCAAATTTTATAATTGTTTAAAATTATTGCAAACATTTTCTCACATAAATATTTCTTGGGCTTAATACATGACTGTTCGTTGTAATCAAATGTGCCAGTGCATATCTGTACATTAATAAAAACAAAAACATTTCATATATTGTGATGTATGTTTTTGTACTATTTCGTTCGCTTTAAATTCTTTTTTATGTATTTCCTTATATTTTGTAAGCTTAGTGCTGTACATTATTATTAAACTGTTAAATGACGTTCACACATGTACATTGTATATCTAAGTGATAACTAATAATAAATAAATAAATAAAATAAATGGAAATAAATTTTATTTATTGGTGGTACACTTTATAAAGATATGTACAAAACTGACCTTCTTAAGCAGATTTATGAAGTAGCTTGGTTGTCGTTATTATAAACTGGAGCACTTCTATAATAACTGTGTAGCATCAGATATGTTTCTACAGTTGTCTCAGTAAACGATGTTAGCTGTGGTGAAAAAATATGTTTGTATTTTGAAAAAGACCGTTCGACATCTACGGAAGTAATACAGGCATAAGTAAAACACTCTGTGAATTCACTTAACGCAGCTGTAGATGCGCCATTACAAATTTGTCTTAATTTGGTAAAATCAGGATCTTTCCGTAATACACTCTCGAATTTTTCAATAACGGGCTTATTTTTTTGCGTCATCTATAGTCTGTAGCTGTGTATTTACGTCGTCCACTATTTGCAGCGATTCCACTAACGACAACGAAGTATTTTGCAATTTTTCTATTGCGTCGTGTAGTCCTCTATAATTGTTATAAATAGTTTTTAAATCTGTTTCAAGGGAAACATCTTGAAAGCTTGTCTGGCTTTCCTTAATAGCTGCAGCCGCGCTAGGGTTGAACTGTAGTATCACAGCTTTTATTTGTTGAAATTTTTCAGCATAATAAAAAGCTGCCTTCAACCACGTTCCCCAATGTGTAAGAATCGGCTCTGGTGGTTCCGGAATACCAGTCGAAGCTGTTTAAGAGATTTGAGAAATACTTTTTTTGTATTTGCTATTAATGCATCTACCTCTGGAAAACATTTTCGAATCGTTTCTGCTACAAGATGGAACGCATGCACTTTACACGTAACATGTAAAAACCTATAATCGTCTCTTTGAAGAAAACGGCCCACCAAACGCATTGTCGCAACACCGTCAGTCACAAACATCAACACTTGACTTGTTGACAGTTCAAATTTTTCGAAAGTCTTCAACACCACCCGCGTAATTGTTTCGCCAGTTCACGCAGTTAGTCTTTTGCTAGCTAGTATAAGAAGAAATGTTGGTTTAACAGGGTCGAGTACACGTACTATAACATTTAAAATAGAATTTTTTTACAATCTGTCGTCTCGTCAACACATAACCACAGCCGTGTATTTTTTAATGCACATTTAATCCTATTTACAATGTCTTCACGAACACTTGGTACATATCTACGTAACGATGAACGACTTGGTAAATTCACCTGGGGATTGTATTTATTCCAGAACTCCCGAAATGCTGGTTTATCCAATATTCGCAGAGGAACAGCACAGGAAATCAGCATTAACAGTAAATCAAACATAAACTGAGGTTCCAAAGAAGACACGCCATTTTTTTTATTTTTATGCCGGTTACTATTGACATGAATTTTGCAGCCGTAATTATTCCAGCACATTAAGTCTTGATCACAAACTTTACAAATTATTTTATATCCATCATAGAATAAGTCCGGAAATTCACCTATAAATTTATTCGCTTTATCAGCGTACGGTCGTTTTCTACTCTTTACGCTCAACATTATTTATTATTTATTAGTACTTTATGCATCGACCGATAGATAACAACTGAAGTGTGTCGTGTCATCGTCATCGTAAACAAGCGCGCGATGGCACTGGTATTGCGCCCGACCCTGAATCTACCATCGCTTGGCCAGGCTTAGTGATTACATGCGCGTTGTCGGTATAAAACTTATGCGCGCAAAAGCAACAAAAAATAAAACCTTGTACACAATTCTTTGGCAAGTGGGATATCTGATTCCTAATAAATCTGTGCTAGAGAGCTACTCGAACTTGTCAAGCCAGAATTAAGACATTCAAGCTTTCTTACAGGTCATTACCCAGCAAGATAACATCTGAAAAAAATTAACAAAGCTGAAAGCGACATATGTCGTTTTTGTACGGATGAAGTGGAAACCACGGAACATAAACGTTGCTCATACAAACTTCTAATCCTCCAAAGACTACGAAATTTGGAGTAAAGTAGCCCCCAGGAAAATTTTAGGCTTCTTCAGAAAGCTAGAAATTGGTGGGTATACAGATATAAGGATAATCACAAATCATCTTTTTAGGTCGTAGTGAACGGCGTCCATTAAAGCCTTAACGATCCACTCGCAATCTCATCTAATCTAACTACCTTCTAGCCACCGAAGTAACATCTTGAAAACAGAAATTTTGTGTTAGGTAAAGAGAGAGGAAACCCTACAGTTTGTTTTGGAGTCCACATCTTGGGCATCGACAGTTCCATGTGTCATCTGAGTCGCAAACAAATTTCAAATAAACGAATTTTGAATTTTCATAATTATTGTCTTCCCATGTGATTTAAACTATTTCAAATATTCTTTCCCATTGTTGCCTATACTGGATAAAAAGACGACTTCTTAAGAGAAGTACTTTTGTTTTTATTTGTTTCTATGTCGCTATCACTATCATATTATTTTACAGTAAAATGAAACTAAAAAGTACAAAATTTATATGTTTACACTAGGAATTGTTACCTAATTTGCATATTAATTAATCTATTTTGGGGTATTCCCAGTTTCAATTTGAAGATTGGTTACTTGTTTATTTTCAACATGAATAAATCTATAAAATAAAAAACTTTCACAATTTTATGTATCTATCTTTCACCAAGATCCAGCAGCCAATCCTAATAGATGTATTTACAGTTTACGAGGTAATAAAATAATAATTTATGAAATAATAGTCAATTTAAAATTAAATGAATTAGCAACAGTGTAACCCTGAACCATAGGCATTAATAGAGAGATCATTACCAGGCTGATATATGTATACAAATTAATTTGGAAAAATATAAATTATACCAGAAGTTTGCAAAAATAAAATAATGTTAAATTCGCACACGAGGCAAGAAGGTCATTTTTATTTATCACATTAATAATTCATTCCATTAACGAATATTCTATTGTCCTTGTCGCACTGATTTAAAATTTATGAAGGAAGTGAGACGGGAAATAAATAATGGAAAATTATTAATAAAATTACAATACAATGTGCGTGAGTCACATATCGAATATGAAGTAAATATCTAGAGGCGGTTTAGAGGTGTCTGCTACCGTAGGAAACAAAATACATTAACTTGATTAAATTTTAATAATTAAATTTGTGATGCATCAAATATTTTTGTATATATCAACTAGTTTCATTATAATGACATATTTGATGAACACATTTAAACGGATTATGATACGAAGAGAAAATAGATATTTAAAGCTTTCCTTTAATCATAAAAGCTAGAAGCCAACAAATTTTTTTAGGCCTACTGAAGAGACTAGTAAAAATCTTTACATCTGGTGAGAATCTCATTTTGTTTCCACCAAATGCTTTTGTGGAGTAAATAATAGCATTGTTTGAATATACTGGTTAGTCAATCACATCTTCTGGTAAATACCGCTAGATGGCTCTAACGCATTTTTCCCAAATGAAATGAAAAAATCATTTTTTAAAGAAAAACTAAATAGTGTCTTTATTCGGTAACAACAGTAAACACAAAAAAATTCTCTAAAGATGTCGACCCTCGATACTTCATCTCTCTTCCAAGAAACCATCTTAGCACAAATATAATTTGAGTACCGTGTCGTACAATTATAAATATAAATTTTTAGGTACCGTGTCACATAATTATAAATATAAATTGTATTAAATTAAATATAGCAACGCGCTTCTACAAGCAAAAGCAATACAACAAATAATGATAATATAGGCTCTATTAGCTAAGATACATGTACACATTTCTGCGTGTTTCCTAAATGTTACAAAACTAGGTTGACATTTGACATTCTGAGGTAGCTAAGTTGCATTGCAACTAAACGATTTCTGAAATTGTGCATATTTATGCTTGGGGACATTGTAAAAACCACAATTACACGTAGGACAGTTATGAATGTTATCTCCCAAGTTTTCTCTTAACAAGATTTTAAATTATTATTCAGGTGTTTCTATTTTATAATTAATTTCATAAGTTAAACAAGCAATATGAAGCTGGAAACGTTCGTTTAAATTTAGCCACTTAGACTCTAGAAATCCTGAAGATATGTGGTAAAAAAATTTAAATTGTAAATGTAAAGTTTATTTCAAACTTATTTACAACATAAAAAACGATGCATTCTTTGACGGAGGTAAAGAAATCAAAGAAGACGACGTTTTTATGATACAAATAAGTTTGATATAAACTATACAGGGTGATTATTTTAAGTGCTTGCTTGATTTTTTCACCTAGCAAAAAAAATTACAAAACTATACTTATGTATTTTCTTCTGATGAAACAGAATTAGAAAAGAAAAAACAATTGAAGGTCAAATAAAAAAAGTTATGACCGAAAAACTGAAAAAGTAAAAATTATCACCCTGTGTATTAATGTGGAAATATACATGTGACATTCAACTGTTTATAAAATGATTTTTACATATATATTTTTCATTTCCGGTTTAATTGGAAAGTAGTTCAATTTTTTTATTTTAAATAATACACCTTGCATATAACATTCAGTTTCTTTCTGAGCAATATACAGGGTGTCCGAACCAAAAGTAGGCACCCTGAATAACTTTGGAGATAATTCTTTTTTTGAAAAATTGGTGAAACACGTCGACCTTGTTTCCAAAGGGGACATATTTTAATGTAATACTTGTATAACTATCATCATCCCTCTACCCTACAAGGCCACCCCCTCAAAAAATTCAAATTGTGAGTGATACATCTTTTGAAAGGTCTTTTACTTACCTACATAACTGTTTATTTTTTTTAACTTTTATCGATTCGTTCTTAAGGAAAATAATGTTATTTTTGATGATTACACACAATCGAAATCGTTTAAAGAATCTAAAATACACGGCACTGGATATTGGAATTTACAAAAAAAACTACTTTTTTAGTGCTCTCAAATCAACACGAATTTTTTCGACAAAACACACTTTCCTTGTCCGTTTAGATTTAGAATAATAAAAGACTCATAAGTATTTGATAGTCCTTGAACATTAATTTAATCACAACCAATTTTAAATCGAGATACATTTTACCAGAGTGAGTTCTCAAAATGGTTTATAGCCTTCAGGAGAGAATAGAAATTGTCAGCATTTATTTTAAAAACGATAATTGTGCTAAAGCTACGGAGCGCATATTCAATAGAAATCACCCAGATAGAAGGGTTGGTTCTCAGTATGTTTTACAATTATCGACAAAATTTATGGAAACAGGTTCTGTAGGAAACAAAAAGCATGAACCTCAGCGACCGATTAGGAATGAAGCAGTCGAAGTGGCAGTTCTGGGTCATTTGCAGATGGATAATACTCAATCGATCAGGAAAGTAGCTGAGGCTTCCGGTGTTCATCGAACATAAATTTCATCCTTATAAATTTAAATTGGTACACGAATTAAACGAAGATGATCCCGATCGTCGGCTTGAATTCTGTGAGATTTTTAGTGAACAATTTAACGGTAATGTCAATTTACTGTACAATACGTGTTTTTCTGATGAATCGACATTTCAGTTAAATGGGGAGGTAAACAGGCACAATTCTAGGTATTGGAGTGAAACCAATCCACATTTGTTCATGAAAACTCGTACCCAAAGGCCTCAGAAGTTAACTGTTTGGGCTGGCATCTTAGAGAATCACATTGTAGGGCCGTTTTTTATTCCTGACAATTTAAATGGCGAAAGGTACCTCGATCTGTTAGAAAATAACTTCGACCCAATGATTGCCCAAATCCGCGAAGAAGATGATAATCTTTTAGAGGGCGAACTGTTTTTCCAACAGGATGGGGCACGCCCACATTTTGATATAGCAGTCCGTCAATTTTTGGATAATCGGTTTCCTGAGCGATGGATTGGAAGAAGAGGTCCTGTGGAGTGGCCCGCTAGGTCACCCGATTTAACTCCCTTGGATTTCTTTCTGTGGGGACATTTGAAATCGAAGGTATTTGCAACAAAACCCGCATCTCTGGTAGAGTTACGTGAAATAATTGTTCGAGAATGCCGTTTATTGACTCCAGATGTGTTCAATAATGTTCGTACAGAATTTCTAGACAGATTATACTGCTGTATGGAAGTCGGTGGGGGTCATTTTGCACAATACATACGATAATTTAAACTGTTTCTTTTATTTTTATTTCCAGAACCTAAAATAATGAAACAATTATTTCTCTGGAACGAAACGATAAAAGTCTTAAAAAATACACAGTTATGTAGAAAATTGAAAGACCTTTCAAAAGATGTATCACTCGACCCCCTTTGCCATTTGAATTTTTTTAGGGGTGGCCGTGTAGGGTAGAGGAATAGTAGGTATACAAGTATTACATTAAAATATGTCCCCCTTGGAAACAAGGTCGACGTGTTTCATCAATTGTTCAAAAAAATTTTATCTCCAAAGTTATTCAGGGTGCGTACTTTCGGTTGGGACACCCTGTATAATATATTATCATTGTCTTTCATGTTTAATAAGATATTGGGGTTTAAATTTAAAATAACACCTGTATACCTTTTAAATCAAAGTCCTCTATGAAAATAAATAAGAACATTTAAATAATTCATTTGTTTCAAAAATTATGTATATTTAATTTACTGCCGGGAAAGGAAAAATTTTCTGTATTTGTTACTTTTCCGAAAAAGATACACTTTGCAAAAAGTTTTGCTTGGATCAAAAATGAAATTCGCATAAAGACATTCAGTGTTCAATATAGGGTACACAAAAATTAACTACCTATCTTCATTTTTAACTTTAGAGCAAAATACCGAGTAAAATTCTGACTACCTGTAAATATCATAGTTATCGTCAAACAGAGAGTTGTTAGTATTAAGTTGTTCTAAAATGTGCAAGTCAATTTTCATATTTGGGCTAACTCTTTTAATTCTAAGCGACTTTTTTTCAGTTCGTATTTTCCTCTAAAGTTAAAAATGAGGATAGTTCTCTTTTATCATATTTTCAGGTTTTCAAAATTATTTTTGTGTACCCCGTATACCGGACATCGAATATCTCTATGCGAATTTAATTTCTAAAGCAAGTAAAACTTTTTGTAAAGACTAACTTTTGTTGTATTTATTTATCAATTTCAAAAATGCCAAATTGTGTTATAGCTGATTGTGGAAATTATAATTAACGGGCTAACGAAAGGAACTGATTGTGGCCTGTCGATGGGATAATAAATTTAAAATATGTAAATTGTCTACAACAACCAATAGAAACATTATAGCATTAAAATTTTTCTAGGCCTTTTCTAGCAAAGAAAATGTCTCATGAAATTACAAAAATTTCTATTGATCCTGAATGGGATGTAGTCATTTAAGTGTAAATATGTACGTATAATAATAAAGTATCTACAGTGTGTCCTCGGATTACTATGCGGAATGAAAAAAGATCGTAATTTTTTACTTTTTCGAAAAAGAATTACGCGTTACAAAATGATTTGCTTGCCTTAAGGCGGCGTTTTCAATGCTCTGAGCTCTCTTCAGAATTCATATTTTTTCATTTTATGAGTTTCTTAAACACAACTCGATAGATTCAAAATTATTCATAATATTTATTATTGCAAAACGTACCTGCAGGTACCATTCTATACTATTTCTGTATATTCTCAGGAATAATATTTTCCTTAAATCGACCTCCTGATAAGACATTCGAATCATACCACTAAATTTTCGCATACACAGTAGATTTTTAAAACGTACAAAAATAAACATTTAAATACTGTACATACCTACTAAATTATTTAGAAGCGCATAAAATTCCATAAAGCGAAAGAAAACAAATGTATTTTTCACAAAGCCAATAAAATAGTATTTTGACAAGTAAGTATGACCTAATATGCAAAACTTAGCTCAGATATTTACCATTAGTTGCTGTTGACAGTTTGAGGACAGGGCAGGCTTAAAATCTTATAAGCTTTTTTCATTATTTTCACTATGGACTAGTTATGTGAAAGAAACGAATCTATACCAATTCCCAGTATTCTCTTGGAATAAGTAGCGTAACGGTCCGTTTTTGGGGGATAAATAAATTGGACCACATTCCTTATAAATGAAGTGGAATGATTTGTTATAAATTAAATTCCAGATTCGATGAAAATAATTTCATTGCATACTATTGTATTACCCCTGTAGCGTGGCGCTACTGTGTAAATGTTGTTGCTAAGACGCTTCCTCGAGTGTGCGCGCGGAACGGACGATTTTTGCTGATAGTGTTTAAGCCACGGTCTGGTGTGGATGTGTGGCGTGGTCTGGAGTTTTAGTACGTTTCCTTGCCTGAGCTATTACCTTGAAGTGATTGATTGGCACATTAGATAAGAGGGTGATGCCCAAGTGTATTAAAGTCACTGTCCGGTCATGGTGACCGCGACAACATTAGAAAAATTTGAGGTTGGTCTTAAAAAAAATGAGGAAGATACGAGGGTGTGTAGACGAGAGTTGAGACACACTGTATATCGTTGATATCAGCAGCGTGGTTTCATGTAAAATGTTTAAAAAGAAGTTTCGACCGCCTTCAGATAAATTGCTAGAACTACATGAAACGTAAAAAGTCAGATTCAGTCAGAATACTAAATGCGTCTAGAAGTTCAGTTTTTTGATTATAATTACGAGTTTTGCCAACAAATTTTATAATATACCTACCTATACCATTCAAATGACTACTGTTAATTGCCATTTAATCCTTGACTTTTCCATATTTAAAACGCACAACACTATTAAAGTTATACATTTTAAATTAAGATATTCACATCTGGTGTCATAAAATCGCTATAAAGATAACGGTTTTGTGACTTTTGGAAAGTAATTATTAATATAAATTTATACCAACTTTGCTAATTTAGGGATCCTCCCTTTACCCTAAAGTTTCAAAGTACAAATTAAGCACAGAACTAGAATGTTTTTCGTTGACCTCGAGGCATCGATCTTGCCAGTCAAGTGCGTTCATCGCATTACATAAAGTGAGAGATCTTTAAACTGTTATGTAGATACCACAACAGATACATAAACATCGAATTACTAAGCCAACCCCTATAATGGACAAACACATACATAAATTACCCTTTATAAACTTGTGTAGTGCTCTTATTAACTATTTAATAGCGTGGGCCAGTAAACCCAAAAGATAAATTAGACCTCATCTCATTTAACTAAGAAAAGCTTGCAGTTTTTTTACATTGTCATAAACTTGCCTTACGAGCCTATATAAATATTTTCCATGTTCTTTAAAAAATACATAATTATTCCAAACAAAACCGGCCAAATCCAACTCATATTACGCTTCTTAATTATTAATATTAAACCACAAGGGACTCTTACTATACTACTCACAAAATAAAAGTAGTCACTCCTTTTAACTTCGATGTTTTTGTTATGTATTTAGAGGTTCGATTAAACTCAAAATATGTATTAAACCATCATTTAGTAATAAAAAATTGATGCGTCCTATTGCTTCAGCAATTGGACCTATCAAAATGGTTAACAGAGTTCGAAAGTTTACCTATTGCGCCACCTCTTTTCTCTGTGATTAATTGCAATGTTTTCATTAATGAGGTGAAGAATATTCAGTTGCAAGAAGATGAAATTTTGATCCACTTTGACGTTTGTTTATTGTTTCCAAATGTTCCGATACAACAGACCTTGGACTAACTTAAGAATGACAAATACGTTTGAATTAGCATGGATGAAACCACCAATGCTTGCAGCTGGAAGGTGGCAAATGTTTTAGGGTGCATTAATATTCGTAATGTACTTTTACTACATTTTTCCAAAACTGCGATTTTCATATGATTTTGCTCGAATCCTTGGTTCTACTTATCTGAAAGATCCGTGTGCACAATTTCAGCCAAATTAAATAATATTTAGGGTTTTCACTTTTATCTCGCACTACTGAAACTCCTAAAATTGTAGTTTATCGTCTAATGTGTTTCTAATGTATTTCTGTTATCTTCTGCAGATAATTAAACTTAAAAATGAGTAGCAGAAAAGAAATTTGGCTATTTGAAAAGGTGCCCAGTGGTGAATTTTTAGGAGCTCGGCTCCCTTCCAAAGAACAAGTGCTTTTAGTTTTTATCTACCATCACAAGGAAATGAAAGAAACACTTTCGGATGCTGCTAAGTCGACAAGTATTAAACTACAGAAAGTGTGGATGAAAGCAAATATCCCTGTTATGATGGAGGAGAATATCCGAGCTGGCATACAGAAGTTAAATAAGAAATATCAAAATCTGGGTAAAGGGAAATCAATAAACACGGACAAATCAAATATGAAGCAGCAGGTTTGGTAAGGTGACCTTATCGAGCTATTTGATATTGCCAGGCAAAATGTGATGACCATAAATAGCATATTACAAGATGTTAAAGCATTTCTTATGTCATGTCATAAAGAGAGGATCGTATGAGATCATCAATGAGTGGTGTAGATAAGATTCTTCTCTTAAAAATTAAGAATAAGATACAAAGAAAGAAAGGAATGATGCATAAAAGATTATACATTACAAAGAGATCGTCGTAATCAACAAGACCGTTACATTGAAATACTCATCATCAGAATCTCCATCATAAAGTGACGAAGAGGACGAGTTTTCTGCACCACCAATGAAAATATTACGTTGTCGTAGATTAAGGCCTCTTGATCAGAAACTCACGGCTACATGGGATCGAGAACAACTCTCGGTTCGACAAGCAAGTAGTTCATTTATTGCAACTGCAAAGAGCCTTGGCCACAATGTTTCACACATTTCCATATCTCCATCTACTGTTCACCGAGCTCAAGCGATCAACAGAAGCCAAATGGCTAAGAGCATCGAGGAGTCACCGTTTGAAAATGCTCCTCATTTAGTCTTACATTGGGACAGTAAATTGTTGTCCTCGGTTGCCTCTGGAAGTATTAAAACTCTGGAAGATAGAGTTACTGTTCTTGTAACTGGAAAAGATTTTGAGCATCTGCTTGACGTATCTGTTGCCCAGAAAGGTACTGGTGAGCTAATGGCTGAAGTTGTTATTCGGGAGGTGGACTGATTCGCTCTACGTCACCCTATCATTGGTATATCTTTTGATACCACAGCCCCACAAAAAAAAATGTTTTTCTGACCTAACAACAAGACGAGTATATCCATATGTATTTTTGATTGCTGATTCCGAATCCGGGGTCAAAAAAAGTCATACACCCCCAAAAATTATTTTAGAGCCAAAAAACACTCCCTGAATAGGGATATGAGATAACGCTCTGAAAATGATGTTATCATTTTAATCAATCGTTTTGTTTAATATTTTCGGGAAAATTTGAATGTATTACGATAAAAATAAAGGTAAATTACAGCGTTCACCCTATCGGTATGAAACGCACCCTCATAGAGGGTGAGAACCACCCTCACTGTCCCAAACCAATTGATAATGACAATGACTGAAAAACATTTAAAAATGTTTAAGTTTCGTTAGGTTTGCAATAAACTGACGTAGAATTCATGTAATACCCCTAAACTACCCCTATAGCGTTATGAAAAACAACCCTTAACTTCACATGATAGCAGACTACTGTTGGTCTTTGAAAAGAGACACGAAAGAACAACACAAACGACAGTCAGTAAGAAGATCGTTTGAAAATAAAGTTAAAAGATACCATAAAAAAAAAGATTAAAAAAAGAAGAATTAAAAGCTACTAACGTAAGAGTACTTCTTACCCCCTTCAGGGATGCGTTTTATACCTAAATGGTGTTAAGATTGGTGACAAATGACTGCTAATATCCTAGCCATAAGGATCTCTGCAAATAAGAACATCCATATAATGAAATCGTTATCAAATTTTATGTTTTTTCCTTTCTTTTTTTCTGTAATTGAAGTTAAGGGTTGTTTTTCATAACGCTATAGGGGTAGTTTTGGGGTATTACGTGAATTCTACGTCAGTTTATTGCAAACCTAACGAAACTTAAACATTTTTAGTTGTTTTTCAGTCATTGTCATTATCAATTGGTTTGATGGCAGATGAGGGTGATTCTCACCCTCAATGGGGGTGCGTTTCATACCGATAGGGTGAACGCTGCAATTCACCTTTATTTTTATCGTAATACATTCAATTTTTCCCGAAAATATTAAACAAAACGATTCAGGGGGTGTTTTTTGGCTCTAAAATTTTTTTTTGGGGGTGTACGACTATTTTTGACCCCGGATTCGGAATCAGCGATCAAAAATACATATGGATATACTCGTCTCGTTGCTAGGTCAGAAATTTTTTTTTTTTGTGGGGCTGTGTACTACAGCATCTAATACAGGACTGATCCAAGGAGCATGTATCAGAATTGAAAATGAATTTGAACGAACATTGTTGTGGTTGGCTTGCCGTCATCACACGCACTAATCTTGAAAGGAGTTTTTGAGTGTTGTCGCGTACCATCAAGTGGACCTGACATCCAGATTTTTCGAAAGTTACACGATCAGTGTAATTTACTTGATAAGAAATCGTATACGACTATGTTGGATGAAGAAGGTTCCGTTCAAAGTTTTCTAGAAGAACAACGTGTGAAAATCATGGACTACCTCCACTGCATTCTAAAAGACGGAAGTCATCCAAGAGAATATTAAAAAGAACTATTACAACTATCACTCCTATACCTTGGAGGTTGGTCTAAAAACTATATCCAATTCAGGGTTCCAGGGACTCTTCATCAAGCAAGGTGGATGGCATATATGCACTCAAATTGTCCTTTTCACTAAACAATTGTATACTCCTAATAGAGAATTGAGAGGAATGAGAATAGTACCACATTTTGTCTGTCTAATATATGCCCGCTTTTGGCACGAGTCAGTCGTAAGTCGATGGACTCCAAAAAATGATTTGGATATGCTACAGCTTTTGAATTCTTACCCAGACAACGATATCAAAATAAGTACTCTCACAATGGCTAAGAAGCACCTTTGGTATCTTTCAGAAACAAACATATGATTGGCTTTTTTTGGATGAACGTATCACTCAGACTGAGAAGGAAAAGTGTTTGAAAATTTAAAAAAGAAACCTGCAAAGAAAAAAAATGAATCAACTAGATGGTAAAAACCTATTTTTTGACGAAAAATACCTGAGCGATTTTGTTACTAGTAAAACAAAGACATTCTTTGAATTGTTTGAGATCCACGACGAAGAAGAATATTGCAGTAATACACTAAGAAGCTCCGTCAATTCTCTTAAGGTGGTGAAAGATACCGCATAAAGGGACATTGCTCTGATATAGACGTTTAACGATTCAATCAGAGACGAACAACAGAAACAATATTTGTTAAGAGTTGTCGAGCATCATCAATGTAAATATTTAATACGTAAGACACTACTTATAACTGTTTAATTTGACTACTTTTGTTTGATTTTAAATAAAATAATTTACACTGAAAATCGTCTTTTTTAGCCTACTTTTATCAAACTGTTCAAAGTGTGCAACCTCTAAATATTGTCCAATCTTCTTGAAGTTTGGCATATATATTATTCAAATTGCTAAGACTCGGGGCGTAAGCAAAGTCTGCGAGAAAATTTCACATTTTAATTAAAATGAAACACCCTAACTTTTACTCTTGTGATGGTTAGTTAAAAATACATATGTGTGTGTTAGTGTTACATTCACCAATAATTTCAGTCGTCTTCATATTAACTTTGAAAATTACCGAATTCGCAAAAACAAACCACAAGGTAAGATACTGTGTCACATATGCATGAACATATTACGCGGTAACACATCACCTAGTGTCACCCCTGGAATTCATGTCATTTATCGCTACCTCCAGATCTCTAGTTATAACATAATATACAGTCTGTTACAAATTCGCTTCTCACTACAGAAATCTCGGAAACGATAAGAGATACGAAGTAGTATAAATGGGGGCAAGGTTGCGCAATTAAGGGATCAATATTATACGTTTAAAAAATCAAAGTTAATCGTTTTTGAAATATTTAAAAAAAAAAACAAAATTTTGGAAACTCGCTTTTGTTTCGTTTCAGCCTTGTTTGAGGAGGTATTGAAAAAAGAAAAACACTTGCTTATGGCAGCTTTTTGCCCTTTATTGAATAGCATAATTATTTTTTTGTATGTAACGTTTCGTCTCTCCAGGACCATCATCAACTTCATTTTATTTTAATACAGCCTCCGAACTTTGCTTACATTTTTGCAAGCCTCCATGACTCCCAATACTGCACTACTCCAGCCTGAACCAAATTCAGACGTTTTGTCTAATGACACTTAAATTGTACGATAATTCGTTAAACATAGGAATCCAAATAAAAAAAAATTAGATGAATTCGGGACGAATACATTGAGGATGAACTTTTCGAGACAAAACATCTGAAATAAAAATTCCCTTTTTTTAAATTAAGAAAGTTGTCATATACAAAATTAGTTTTTTTTGGAACATCCGATATAGACATAGTGACTGATAAGTGTATCCCTCTGGTGGTCAGTGCTACTACCCGTCAGATATCATTGATGTCTTAGTGACTGATAGCGACCTGCAAAGCAGGTAACAAGAGCTGTGACCTCTAACCCTGGTGGGCTAAACTATATACTGAATAAGACTTATAGGAAACAACTACTCAGCGGATAAAAGCCCCGACCTGCATTGAATAAACCTACAAGTCTTGTTTGGTAGCTAAATTCATTTGCAAATTCCTCACCAGACATAGACCGGTTTCGAACTTATTATGTTCTCGTCAGTATGCCATAAGTAATGGAAAAGACAAATAATAATAGCAAACCAGGCTACCAGACTACGCAAGACAGATATAGTGAGTGATAAGTGTATCCCAAGTGTATACTTACAATTTTTAGATTTTATTTTAGAAAAACAGATATTGAGTAAATTCTAATCTAGCTTTAGAGAAGGTTTTAATTGTGATGGCGCATTACATACAGCATGTTATTAATGAATGAAAAGAAACGAAAGACAATGGGAGAATGACCGGAGCAATATTTTTAGATTTGAAAAGAGCATTTGAGACGATAGAAACATATTATTAGATAAACTCAGTAAATACGGCATCAGTAGTGGTATGGAAATGGTTTGAGTGTTACTTAAATAACAGAAGGCAAAAATTAAAGTGTGAAAATGTAGTGTCGAAAGAACGAAATATAGGTGTAGGAGTTCCCCAAGGAAGTATACTAGGGCCTCTGCTATTTATAATATATATTAATGATATGGCAAAAATATTTAAGTACTCTAAATAAATATTATTTTTTTCGCTGACGATACCATAATTTATATTGACGACGACAATGCAATAGAACTAGTAAGAAAATTAAATCATAATTTAGAACAGGTGTCTAAATGGCTTAAAAAAATAAATTGAATCTGAACATTACAAAATCTAAAAGTATGATCGTAGGCAATCAACAGAAAGTCAACTATTTTAAAAATAATAATCTGTCGTTTAAGCTTCAATCAGTACATTTAACATTGGTATCAGAAATCAAATATCCAGAAATTGTCATTGATTGTAATTTAAACTTTAAATGCCACGTAGACTATATATGTAAAAAAATATCAAAAAAGATCGGGGTACTTAACAGAGTTAGTTGGTATCTATCCGTAAATACAAGAAAAATAGTTTATATCTCTATCATTTTACCACATTTTAATTATTGTAGCACAATTATATATGGCTAACCAAACAGATTTGGAACGGTTACAGAAATTACAAAACAGAGCTATAAGAGTTATCTTAAAGTGCAGTATATACACTAGAAACGAGGATATGTTAAATGTGTTAAATTGGCTGAACATAAGGGAGTATATCAGATATAATGTCCTAATATTCATACATAAAATCAACAAAGAAACTGTCCCTGATTACTTAAAAAACGTCCTGACAAAACTACGTACAATACACGAATATAACACCCCCGGGAAAGAAAATTATGTAGTTAAATGAGCTAATAAGGCAACCACGCAATCTTCTGTATTCTACAAATGAGTAATTGAATATAACCGTTTGAATGTTGAGTTACGCAGTACAAATCTAATCACTTTTAGGAGACTACTAAAAGAGAATATGATGAGGGATAACCATTGAATAAAATATGGAGATTAGTAATTAAAATTGAAATTAAGTGACTTTAATTTTAATTTTAATAAAAAATCTAATAATTATTGCATTGTATTATAAAATTGTATTCTGTTATAAAAATTGTAATGTATTATTCTTTTCTATTCTAATATATGCAATGTATTGTAAATAATGTAATGTAAAATAATGTATGTAATGTATAGCCTCGGCTAAATAAACGGATTACTACTACTACTACCAGGGTTAGAGGTCACAGCTCTTGGTACCTGCTTTGCAGGTCGCTATCAGTCACTAAGACATCAATGATGTATGACGGGTAGTAGCACTGACCACCAGAGGGATACACTTATCACTAACTATGTCTGTCTTGATTAGCCTGCTTTAGGCTAGCCTGGTTTGCTATTATTATTTGTCTTTTCCATTACTTATGGCATACTGACGAGAACATAATAATTTCGAAACCGGTCTATGTCTAGTGAGGAATTTGCAAATGATTTTAGCTAACAAACAAGACTTGCAGGTTTATTCAATGCAGGTCGGGGCTTTTGTCCGCTGAGTAGTTGTTTCCTGTAAGTCTTATTCAGCATCCGATATATTTGTAGAAATAACAAAATTACTCACCTGTCTGACCAGAATTTCAGTTGATTCACTCAGACAAAAAATGGGTAAATTCTGTGCTTTTAATTCAGGTTACTTTAGTTTAAATACATTAGTTTCTCCAAATTCTAAAGTGAATTAACTTAAGTGCGATTCATGCAATTAAACAGGATTGGAGAAGCAAAACATAGTAGAATATTTAACTGGAATTGGTGTCAGAAAAGTTTCTGTAACAATAATTTATTATATTTGTTTTGTTTTTATTTAAATTGTTTGTCACATTCTGATACTAAAATGTTTCCGCCATATCCTAACAAATTAGGATTTGTTTTTCCAATATCAACTCCTGGTTTAAGTGCGTTGCACAATATCTCATACACATTAAATAATAACTGCATAGATAAATATACACAAATATGGGTTTTTAACAGCTGACGCAACAGTTTTTACATAACCCGTTTCGTTATAATAGTAACCGTAAATTACGAAATTGAATTGAATTAGGTTGCAGCGTTGTTATAAATAATCGGTTGTGCGCAGGGCACCTCCGCCATTTTTTATATCTGTGCTATATTCAAGGGGCACTTTTAAAACAGAAAGATGGTATTTTTTCCTTAGATTTCCTTTAGCCATACTGTTTCGGAATTTTAGACGAACGCAAGTAGGTGGGACGTTTTTAATTCACTGACCATACTAGAAACTTTTATTTTAATTAAGATAATTTGCTTTTTAAATGTTTCAAAATTTATTATATTTATCAAAGACCCCTTAGGCCTTTGAAAATAATACAGAGAATACTGATTGGTAAAATTTGTGTTCTATATACGTTGGATAAACTGGATGAAATGTGAAAAAACGATTCGATGAACACAAAAAATCTATTATAAACAATGTATATAGCACGGGTATCTCAACACTCTGTAAAGAAATCAATCATTTTATAGATATGAGTAATGTTAAACTACTCCATTCGCAAAATAAAAACATTTATTAGAACAATTAACAAAAATAATAAAAACTTAACGAATGAACAACAAATTTTTACCAATTATCATATTTTAAGTAAAAGGTAAATGTTTGGCTAGGCATTCTTAATGCCAGACGATTAGGACTCTTTTTTCTTCCCCTACTCTCTCAGTAGCTTCTTTCTTGGGATTTTTGAAAGAACATGCAAATATGTAGGACGGTGTAGATCAGAGAATGAGACTAAATGCAATTATATGATTGACCTACACATTATGGGCGGAATGTCAAAAATCGGCTGGATACTCATAATCGAGATAGTTGTATTGGATGACATGGCCCAGTTACTTGGCCACCTCGTTTATTAGAATTAACGCCTGGCGAATTTTTGCGTGTAGTTATACTAAGAAGTATATGCCACAACAGTTGCTATAAGGGAGGAATTGATTGAGAGGATTACCGCTGCTTGTAATGAAATTCGACCGTGCTATTTAATCGAAGATGCTCCATTCAACGTCGTTGTCAAAAGTGTATTGTGCGGGGTGGCTCGTACGTCGAGCTGTACCTATAAAACAGTTTTTTGTATTGTGTTGTTCTGTTGTTTTAACTTTTTTTTCAAGTTTTCTTCTGTATCTTTTGAAATAAATGAGAACTTGACACTTTTAACAATAATACGAATTAAAAGTCAGTCCTTCATTTTCTAGTTATTGTTTTATTACTAATTACAAGTAATGTAAAAGTTGTCAGCATAACTATGTCAAATCATGATTAGTTCTTATATTATTGCAATCAGGCTGTAATTATTTTATTATTAGTAAGGCTGGCCGAGGTCACCTGGCCGACAGAGCAGTCATATGACTCATATGTTTACATCATATCATAGTACTTAAATAAGTACAATAAATGGAAATAAATTTTAACAATAATGTTACATTTTATAAAAATTTGTATAATACTCACCCTTTTAAGCAGATTTATGAAGTAGTTTGGTTGTCGTCATCACAAAGTGGGGAAGATCTATAGTATAATAGCATCAGGTATGTTTCTACAGCTGTCTCCGTCAGCGATGTTCGCTTTGGTGAAAAAATATGTTTGTATTTTGAAAATGACCGTTCGACATCTACGGATGTAATACAGGCATAAGTAAAACAATCTGTGAACTCACTTAACGAAGTTGTAGATGCACCATCACAAATTTGTTTTAATTTGCTAAAATCAGGATCTTTCTGTAATACACTCTCGAATTTTTCACTAACGCGATTATTTTTTGCGTCATTTATAGCCTGTAGCTGTGTATTTACGTCGTCCACTATTTGCAGCGATTCCACTAACGACAACGAACTATTTTGCAATTTTTCTATTGCGTCGTGTAGTCCTCTATAATTGTTATTAATAGTTTTTAAATCTGTTTCAAGGGAAACGTCTTGAAAGCTTGTCTGGCAATCCCTAATAGCTGCAGCCTCGTTAGGGTTGAACTGTAGTATCACAGCTCTTATTTGTTGAAAATATTCAGCATAATAAAAAGCCGCTTTCAACCACGTTCCCCAACGTGTAAGAATCGGCTCTGGTGGTTCAGGGATACCAGGACACTGTCTGTGAAATGCTCGAAGCCATTTAGAAGATTTGAGAAATACTTTTTTTGTATTTGCTATTAATGCATCTACCTCTGGAAAACATTTTCGAATCGTTTCTGCCACAAGATGTAACGCATGCACTTTACACGTAACATGTAAAAACCTACAATTGTCTCTTTGAAGAGAACTGTCTACCACGCGCATTGTCGCGGCACCATCAGTCACAAACATCAATACTTGACTTGTTGAAAGTTCAAATTTTTCGAATGTCTCCAACACCACACGCGTAATTATTTCGCCAGTAGACGCAGTTAGTCTTTTACTAGCTAGTAAAAGTGGAAATGTTGGTTTAAGAGGGTCCAGTACACGTACTATAATATTTAAAATAGATTTTTTTTTACAATCTGTCGTCTCGCCAATACATAACCAGAGCCGTGTATTTTTTAATCCACATTTAATCCTATTTACAATGTCCTCAGCGAACAGCTGGAATATATCTACGTAACGATGTACGACTTGGTAAGTTCACCTGGGGATTGTATTTATTCCAAAACTCCCGAAATGGTTGTTTATCCAGTATGTGTAGCGGAATATTACAGGCTATTAACATTAACAATAAATCAAACATAAACTGAGTTGTCAAAGGCATGCCATTTTTTTATTTTGATGTTGCACGGTATTGATATGACGACGACAATCTGTTTTGTGCCAGCACATTAAGTCTTGATTGCAAACTTTACAAATTATTTTGCATCCGTCATAGAATAAATCCGGAAATTCACCGATAAATTTATTCACTCTGTCCGCGTACGGTCGTTTTTTACCCTTTGGCGCGTTTGACATTATGTATAATTTATAGATACAACCTCACGCATTAACCTTTCAAGTAAGACTGCAGCGTAAATCACTTCTAAATCGGCACGTGTGACGCCAGCGCAGAACCGTGGCCGTACTCCAGCCACCTCGGCCAGCTTTAATTATTAGTATGCAAATACCTACATTCAGGGTAGATTCATGGGCGTCGCAAGGGGGTATGGAGGGATGCCCCCTGGATTTTTTCAACTAATGAATATTTTTCATTAATATATGGATAGGTAGGTCCTATGATGATCAATTAATCCTGATACCAAATAGTTTAAAAAAATTGGCTTAATTAACATTAACAAACAAATTTTATTGCAATTTTTCAGTCATCCATATGCAAAGTACATACAATCAAATTACTTATTTAAGTATAATTTGGTACCTTCGATTTTTTATGAGGGATCATCACCAGCTATAAAAGGTGTCAGCGCCTCATATGGTTTGGACTAGATTGTATTTTCAAGAGCCACCGCTAGAGGCTTGACGTCTGTGTGCAGATTTACGTAAATAATAAAACTGACAAAAATAAAATAAATACATTCATAAAAACTTAATTAGCTTAGGTACTTTACATGATATAATTGATATAGGTAGAAAATGTGCTCAAAAATGTTGAATGAATGAATAAAGTTTTTAAATTTAAAAAATTATAAACACTTTTTATTACTTGTCTAATTTTCACTTTATTTGTTATTTTACTGTTAAGTCTAAGGAGTAAGACTAAGGAGTAAAATTAAACAGCCTAAATATTGACCCCAACTCTATAAAATTAGTATCGTTTGATGTGTCGAATATGTTTCCTAATCCCCCCTTTCGAATATCTTCCTTTAATTCCAAATATACTAGAAAAATGCAAAATGATCCCAAAATTAAAAAATGAAATACTGCAAACATTCAAGTTGTGTTTAGATCAAAATTATTTCCAATTTAATGAGGACATCTTTATACAAGAAACAGGGCTTCCTATGGGTTCGCCACTTAACCCCCTTTTATCCGATATATTCATGGATAATCTTGAAAAAACTATATTGGATTCTCCAATATCAAAAAAACATATTATCTTTTGGTACAGGTACGTTGATGACATCCTAATAGGTTTTAAAGGACAGACAGACATTTAAAAATATTCCTCGATTTTATCAATAACACATAATAATATATCTTTTACAGAGAGAAACAGAGAACGATAATAAATCAATAAACTTTCTCGACTTAACTGTAAAAAGATATGAAACATCATTTTCCTATAATATTTACCGCAAACCAACTTTTACAGACGCCACTATACCCTTTAATTCCTATAACCCTCTCTCCCACAAATTAGCCGCATATCAATCTATGACACACCGAGCCTTCAGCTTACCTCTATCTGAGACAGAATTAAAAGAAGAATTAGACACAATAAAACTTATAGCACATAATAACGGGTACCCTCAAAATATAATCAACAATCTAATCTACAAAGAACAAAATAAGTCCCTCTTGAAAGAACTTTATCCCACTATTACCGAGAAAAAAGTTCAAACATACATTTCATTACCATAGTCAGGTCAACTCTCTTATTCAATTAGCAGTACTTTTTCCAAAGTTAATATTAAAACATCTTTTAGTTCTAACAAGAATATAGGCAGATATCTTTTCAATGCAAAACAAAAAACTGATATCTCTAAAAAATGTGGTGTATATCGGTTAGATTGCCCAGAATGTAACGCCTCATATTTAGGTCAAACAGGTAGATGGTTCGGAGTAAGATATAGAGAACATATTCACACACAAAAACAACATTCCAACTTTTATAAACACCTAACAGATTCTGGTCATACAATAACTGATGACCATCAACCTAAAATATTACATATTTGTGGGAAAAGTAAAACACTTAATTTATTAGAAGTGCTAGAAATTAATAAATTAAATAGGAATAAAAATTACAACATATTAGACGACCAAATAGATTTAAATAATTCTTTGTTATTAAACTTATTCAGATAACCTGCTGCCAATAAGAATCACACCACAATATAATTTATTATCTTGAAAAAACCCCTACATTTAAAGACATAACATCTGTACAAATTTGAATTATATTATCAACCATAAAGTGACCCATCCTTCTATTCAGTTTAGTTTATATTTAAATTAAAGTAAAATCTGTGTATAATTTAGTTTACTTGAAAATGTCCGAATAGGATGAAACTAGTTGTAAAATAACAAATAAAGTGAAAATTAGACAAGTAATAAAAAGTGTTTATAATTCTCTAAATCAAAATGGATTTTCACAAAGTAACTTCATCTTCAATCAACTTTTTGAAGTTTTTAAAGTTTTTCAAAAACATAATATTTTATTAAATCCGTAGTATTTGCGCAATAGTCTCGGGTTTCTTAACATGGTTTTTTAAAAGAGCACTTTTCGCGCATTGGTTTCAGAATTTTTTTAAATAATATTGCTCAAATTCATTGCTTCACACATTTCAAGTTCTATGGATTGAGTAACTTGGGATAATAGTTTTTCTTGACTCATAAAAGACCGCAGAAGTCCTAAGCCCTTCGCTCGTCAAAACAAAGTAGGCGCAATGGATATTAGATAATTCTTATTATTAAGTATAAATATTAAAGGCGTCGATACCACCCGACACCGATAAAGGAATAAACCGACGTTTACAAAAGGTAAGCAATAAAACAGTTATTATTTTACATCTTTTTTTTATTTCTAATCCACTGTAGGGTTATCTAGTAGTGGTGTGAATGGTTAAGGAATGCATCTTATATTTATTGGGTACACTGTACAAGTGTCGCGCTCCTATATAAACAAAAACAGTATATGCGTATATATACGTTTTCTTGGCAATTAAATCAAATATTTATAACTTTGAAAGAGGAAACAGATTTGTTTTCCGAAACGTTAGGGAATTATATTATTATTTTTGTGTCTCATATTAGTTGTCAAAAAATACCCTCTGATTAATTTTTTGACGTAAAGTCACAAGCGCAGAGGTTGATTTCTCCAGTAACATACTGGGTAACTAACTATATTTTTTAGATAACGAAGAATTATTCTTGCCCCAAAAAAAGAAAAACAAAAAAACTCGACACGTGTTTCGGCTTGTTTGGCCTAAGAGTACAGATGAAACTAGATTCTAAATCGTGTTCTTTACTTATACAGTGTGGAACAACCAAGTGGAATAAATTCAGTATCTCAATTATTGTGCATATTTATAAAAAATTCCGAGACACTTTGATTTTGGATTCGAAAATGACATCCTGTAACGTAAAAATGTCATCCCTAAATTTAATACCCTTCGAGTTGCAGTTACAACCCCTAAATTTTTAAATAGGAAGTAGGAACTTGTGATACCTCATTTGAAAGATCTTTTCATTCTCTATTCAAAATTGCTATGGTTTTAATATTTATTGCAAAAATTAACGTTACGAAATTCGCTACAACAAACGAAAAACATAAAAACTTACAGCATTTTGTTCTTGCAGGCTAGCAAAAACAATTTGTGTTCTTTTTCAACATTATCAACTAAAAAGAAGACATAAAAACTTATCAAAATTCTTCACAGCTGGCATTGCCAGTTTTATTGAAAACGCCGTACCTACTTGCTATTTGATTGACAGCAATAAATAGTTGTCAGTGTTTTGCGTATTGTTTGAGTTTTGCTAACTGCAAGTCATGGTTTATTTAACAGAAATTCACAAAATAACAATTATACAGATGGTTGGTTACGTAGATAGAATGCGATCACAGGATGAAGTTGCTCGCCTATTTCAAGAAAAATATCCTGATTTGCCGTCTATATCCTAAGAAACAATTAGTAAAATTGAAAAGCAGTTTCACGAAAATGGACATGTACGGTAGAGAAAAAAAACTTCTAATGCAATGAGTAATGATACTGCTTGAGTTTGAAGAAAACCCACATAGTTCAAGTCGATAAGCACCTTCAGCACTGACCCCTACTCAGGAGTTTAGTGAAGACGATTTTGATAGAAGAACGCAATTTTCTGAACAAATGATGCAAAAGTTAGATAATAATGTTATCCAACAAGAAAATATTTTGTTTTCTGATGAGTCCACTTTTACTCTTCATGGTTATGCTAATCGTCAAAACTGTCGCTACTGGGCAAATGAAAATCCTCACTGGATGAGATAATTGCACACGCAAAGTCCTGAAAAGGTTAATGTTTGAGTAGGGATAATTGGAGACCATGTCGTTGGTCCCTTTTTCATTGGTGGCAATTTGAATGTAGATAATTATTTAGCTCTGCTCCAAAATAATGTCGTTCCAACTTTGGCAAACTTATATCCTACTCAAGCAAAACCACAAGTTCTAGCCGATGTGATATGGTTCCAGCAGGATGGAGCATCACCACATTATCGAATCAATGTCCGGCAATACCTTGACGTAACATTTCCAAATCGGTGGATAGGTAGGCGTGGATCGCTAGAATAGCCAGCACGTTCTCCTGATCTTACACCCTTAGATTTCTTTCTATGGGGATATGTAAAAAGTATGGTATACAAAACTAAATCGCGCGATATAGTTGACTTGAGAAGAAAATAACGGTTGCGGTAAGGTCGGTCATGCCTCAGATGTTGGAAAACATTAGAAGACATTTTTATTTAAGATTAGGATGCTGTCAAGACGTTCAAGGAACTCATTTTGAACATCTCCTACGTTGAAATTAAGTTTTTTTTTTTAGTTTGCTGTAGCGAATTTCGTCACGCAGATGAATTTATTTTTTTACTGTTAATTTTTGCAATAAATATTAAAACCATAGCATTTTTGAATAGAGAATGAAAAGATATTTCAAATGAGGTATCACAATCTCCTACTTCCTATTCAAAAATTTAGGGGTTGCAACTGCCACTCGAAGGGGGTTAAATTTAGGGATGAAATTTTTGTTATAGGATATCATTTTCGAATCAAAAATCGACATATCGGGATTTTTTTATAAATATGCACAATAATTGAGATACTGAATTTATTCCATTTGTCTCTTCCACACTGTATATCACATTTATTAGAAATATTGGAAATTAAAAAGTTGTTAAAAATAATAAAAATGTAACAAATGATTAGATAATTTTTACCGGTCCCAATATTTTAACAAAATCGTATGTTAAAGAAATTGTCATCGTTTCATACCATAAAATTTAATACGTTACAATTGTATTGTATTGCCCAGATGTGATATATATATAAGTAAAGAACACGATTTAGAATCTAGGTATCATGGTACTCTTGAGAAAAGCCTAAAAAGCCAAAACACGTGTAGAGTTATATTATATTTTTGAAACAATATAAAGCAAAAAAGTTTCTTTATTTTTAATTATTTTAATAATGTTTCACAAGCAGCCAAGCGCAAAATCAGTTCGGTAAATTACTTTTAATTTTTTTATTTTAGTAAAACCCGAGCAAACACGTATTGTCTAAAATTAAAGATAACCGTGATTAACGAACACATCACTAAACTAGAAATTTTCAAATTCACGCATTTTCGTGTTTTTGTCATATAGCCAATATTAAACTTTTTGTATAAACGAAAAGTAAACAAATGAAAGTTAAACTGAATGAATTTTAATATAAGCAGAATGAAAAAAGTTTTATAAGGACCTAAAGCGTTATTCAAGGTGAACCCAGAAATGCATATCTTCTGTGAAATAACTGAGCAAACAAACTTTTTTCGAAACTTGCTATAAAAATGCGTGATTTCGTTTTGTTTACGTATTCCACAGGGGATTTTTTCTTCTGTATGTATGGTTTCCACACATAAACTAGCACGACGACGTTATTACGTAATACATTTTCCGATATTTATAGATGTTGTTATGATGCCTTATGTCGTTTTTAATGCATTTAAATTAAATTTTAAGAATATGCTCGATGAAAACAACTTTGTTTACAAAATTGTAGACATTGTGATCCGAGGGTTATCAACCGCTATATGTATGTTGATTAAATGTATGTAATTTGCAATCGCATGACAAATTATGTCATATCATAAGGTCTTATACAAATTGCAGATTATCATTTAGACTTTAAAACTAGAACACAAGTAAGTTTATTGACCAAATTAATTTTAAAAACGGACTTCTTGTATTATGTCATTTATAAATACGATTTTAAATTGCGAATTGCGAGTGGATATTGTTATATAATTGAACAATGCTTATAGTTAGAGGAAGGAAATAGAAATATGCATAATTATAAAAGAATCGACTGATCACAAAAAATTTAAAGACTGACTGAATGTTATTTGTGGCATTCCCTTAATTTTAATTTTTCCTTCTTTGTTCTTACTACCACATGACCGACTCCTCAGATATTGAGTGTCTAAAAAACACGGCTACCCAGTAAATTCTTGAAGAATAAACCTCTGCTCCTTCGTAGGGTATTTTTTGAAAATTAGTACCCATCAACAAGATAATTTCCCTAACGTCTCGAAATATAAATCTATTTTCCTTTTCAAAATTTTTATAGCATTTATAAAACATGTATCGAGTTTGATAACGCCATTTTGAGGTTCCGATACTTCCCCGACAGATGGAAGAGAGCGGATGTCACCCTGATTCTCAAACCAGGCAAGAATCCGATCCATCCCTCTAGTTACAGGCCCATCAGCTTACTGCCGGTGATGAGCAAAGTAGCCGAAAGGATAATCTTGGCCAGACTGCAAGAGTACTCCGAGGAATTGCAAGTCATTCAGGACGAGCAGTTCGCTTACAAGAAAGGACACTCGACCGAGCTGCAAATGCTCCGCCTGGTGGAGTATGCAGTGGATGGATTCAACAGGAATCAGTCCACGGGAGCGATCCTACTAGACGTCGTAAAGGCATTCGACAGGGTCTGGCATGCCGGACACCTAGCCAAACTATTAGATGCAGGATATCCGGCAGCAGTCGTCAAGCTGACCAAGTCATACCTACGGGGAAGGCAACTTCGCGCGAAGGTAGACGGGGAGCTATTGACCTACAGACCCATGGAAGCAGGAGTACCGCAGGGCACAGTACTTTCGCCACACCTGTTCACCATATACACCTCAGATCTGCCAAGGACAGCAGGAACGGCCTTGGCACGCGGACCACACAGCCCTAGTTGCCAGATCCTGGCAGGCAGCGCAGGTGACTCGTCACGTCCAGGAAGCAGCATCCCCCCCTGGAGGAATGGTGCACCAGATGGAAAGTACTGATCAACGCAGAGAAAAGCAGTGCGATCCTGTTCCGTAAGAAGGGGACTCAAATCCCGGCGGGACATGTTACCATGAACGTCGAACCGATCCGGTGGATCGACACCGCCAAATACCTAGGTGTCGTTCTGGATCAAGGGCTGACATGGAAACATAACACCGACGAAGTGGTCAGGATGGCAAAGGCGGTGAGGACCAGACTCTACTCGATGGTGGGCAGCACTAGTCAACTCAACCTGAGGAACAAGCTTCTCCTACTCAGGACCGTACTCAGGTCGCAGCTGACGTATGCATCAGTGGCCTGGAGGTACGCCGCCGAATCGCACAAGACGAGGATACAGGCCGTGGAAAACGTAGCGCTGAGATGCGCTGTGGATGCACCATGGTTTGTAAGAAACACCGACATCTTCAGGGACCTGGAATACACCCCAGTGTCGAAGATCATCCAGGATCGGGCCAAGAAGATCTTCGTACGAGCGGAGACCCACGCGAATCCGCTGATCAGACGAGCCGTCGATTATGATCCGGCAGAGGCTCCGCGGTACAAGATACCGAGGCTACAGATCCTGGACAACGGCTAACAGAGGCGAAAACTCCTTCAGCCTGGCCGCGAAGATGGACTACTCCGAAGAGACACAGACATACCCCAACACCCTTACCTGCCACGGGACACCGAACCGGCCGACTGTCGGTTCGGAGTCACGCTCCTTTGCCTCGAGCGGGCCTTAAGTGCTAAAGAAGCGCTTAGGTCTTGCGCGATCCTGAGCTACATAGCTCCACCTCCCCCACACGCCTACTGCCGGTCGACACCGACAGGAACGTTCCCCCTAACCCGATAAACTCCCAGGGCAGGACGTCAACAGTCACCCTGCCTGCGACATGACGACGCTCCCGGGAGCAGACAGCCGATGAAGAAAGAAAACAGAAACAAGAAGAGCGCCAGAAGAGAATGGCCCAAATCGGCTGGATCCAATAAACCAGGACCGGGGAGGTCTGCCAAAACGACCACACCGTTCGCATCAGCGGACGGGGTTGCCGGTGGAGCAGACCCGCCCCTTACGAGGTTGGTCTAGGCCTACAGCGATGCATTAGGGTAAAGGAAAGTAAAACTTCCGACCCCTGCCATCCAAGGTCATCGTCAAAGCCAAGAATATTGACGCGTCCAGCAGCACCACCCCCGTAATAGTTTTGCCAGTACACTCAGTCTCTTGCTACCTAGTAAGAGTGGAAATGTCGGTTTAGTAAGGTCCAGTATACATACTATAACATTTAAAATAGATTTTTTTTAATCTGTCGTCTCGTCAACACATATTCACGGACGATTCTTACACGTTAAGGAACATGGTTGAAGGCAGTTTTTTATAATGCTAAATATTTACAACAAATAAAATGATACTCAATTCAGTCCAGACGAGACTGCAGCGATTAAGGAAAGTCAAACAAAATTCGTAGATATTTCCGTTGAAACAGCTTTAAAAACTAATCACAGGAACAATAAAAGATTACATGACACCATGAAAAACTTACAAAACAGTGTATTCTCGTTAACGGAGTCACTGCAAATAGCAGACGATTTAAATCGACTGCTACTGGCTATGTGACGGAAAAATGAGCGCGTTAGAGAAAAGTTCGCACGTATGTTGAAGCAAGACACCGGTTTTACCAGATGAAGACAAATTTGTGATGGTACTGATGGTGCATCTCCAGATCTGTTAAATGCGTTCAAAAACTATTTTAAGTATGCTTTTATTACATCAATAGATATCGAACGGCCGTTCTCAAAATTATAAGCATATTTTTTTCACCACAGCGACTATCACTCACAGAAACAACCATAGAAACATACCTGATGCTGAAAAGTTTTTACAGATCTTCTCCAATTTGTGATCACCAAGCTAGTTCATTAAGCTAGTTAAGAAGGTAAGTTGTGCATACATTGTTATAAATTGTAACCGTTTATTGCTTTTGTTACTAGTTAATTTCATTTATTACGCTTATTATGCTACGTACGCCTATGTCGCGCCGCACGACATGCCACCTTTAATAATAATACTAAAAGAAGATAAATACTTATTCAATTGTACCTTGACAGAATGAACTACCTACTGATAAAAAGAGAATTGAATAAAATATTGTATAAGTATCAATAGTTCTAGATAAATAAGTGGTCACCGGTGCGCATAAACTAATTAAAATAGTTTACACATATGCATACAGATGTACGCATTAAATAATATTTAAGACTGGTATGTATATTCGACTCCGCGACTCATCAACTATCGTTCAGGGGCGAATGACTTTAATATATGAAATATATATGACTCATTCATTGCTGATTGATGGCTGGCGAGTCGCCGGAGAGTGACTATGCATACTAGTGTAAGAGGAATTCTACAAAACGCTATTTTAAATAAAATATATAATTTTAAACATTACATTAAAAATCTTACTTACCTTTTCATTGTAGGTGCCCAGAGGCGGCAGCTGAAACAAACAAAATATTATTAACCATTATCATTAGTGGATCATCAACGAAACATTATTTTTATTTTTTAACTAGTCGTTTATGGTTCCATACTGAGTAATATCAATGCATGGCAGTGCAATTAAGAATTGAACTAAAAATTTTAAACGAAACTGTTTTAGTAAAACCAATATTTAATACAAATCGCTTAACCTCACTCACACCAGAACAGATTACGAAAGTGATCTTCGTGATTCTTCGCCAAATTGACAGCTTATCCAGAGGATGAATGCCAAATCGGATGCATTAGAAGAAGAGTTACTCCAAAGGTACGAGGAACGCCTGGTTGATTACGCCAATCATCTTTTTCCACCCCGAACGATAGTACTTCACCAACGAATATGAGGTTTTGGCCATTGTCTGGGTACCTTCTAAATTAAAGGTATATATTGATGAAACCTCCGTCGTCATAGTATCGGATCACTAACTTCTTATACTCAATGAGAACACATTGTTTAAACGTTTATATAACGTTAATTAACGTTGTGTAACATTAATTAACGTTGTATAAACGTTTAGACGCACAATATTTCTGTCTAAAACGTCAGTTACGATTATTTCATTCAGAAATTTTACACTGAAATACACAATATTTTTTTGTATATATAGTTAATTATTTAGGACCAAATACGACGTATGCCAAATACTTCAATAGTTTAGGGCACCCAACTAATGACTGACTTAGTCCACAGGATGGAGCCACTGGAGTTACTTTAGATCATAAGCGTTTCCTTTCAGGTACCTGTTGTGTTTAATTTAATAAATTTATAATCAAGATATTGGTTATGTTTTATTTCAGTATGAGAGCATATAATTTACTATAACTTGCACGACGTAAATATATATTAAAGTAATGTTATGTGTCAGATAATGTTGAATTAAATAAATGGAAAAAAAACATGTTGTTCGTAAGTGAATAATAATATGTAGATTTGAATATTGCTAATGTTAGTCACAAAATGTTTTTCCTCTAATAAACAACATTTATCTTGGGTATTTTTAACTATACATTATTATTAATTGAAAATAGTAAACAAAACAATCAAATTAAAAAATGCAATAACGTCATCTGCGTTAAAATTGCGAAATTAATACACCCACTTGTTATTCAATCAAACAGCATTATGCAACATATTTTCTAGGTGTTAATAAGTTAGGTCGTTTTATATATTATTTACAAATACCCGAATTTGAGCCTTTTAAATTGTCTATACATATTTCAATCAATCATATCTGGATTCAACATATTGATCACCTTCTGAACTTAAGACACAAACTTGAAATAACATTAATTAGAAATTGTTGTAAATAAAAATATTATTTTTTTGTCCTTAAATTACATGCTTCATTGCGTAAAGCGATATTTTAAATTGTTCTACAAAACAATAATTGAAAATATTGTGGAATTATTTTTGTAGGGTTATGTATTTTTTTTTTATAAATAAATAACACCACAAGTAATATAACCTGTATATCTGAAGGTACCTCAGGATACCTTGTGTGGGAGAGGGCTACACATTTAGAGACAATGGACACATACCCAATATCCGAGTATGCTAGAATTATTTTCTGGTTTGAAAAAATCCCAGCTCCTCGAGCGGGGATCGAACCCGAGACTCCAGGGTGAGGGGCAAGTGTCCTTACCACTCAACCATGAAGCCATACCTTCCATTATTGCACACCTATCCTGTACTAAAATAGAAATTACTCCAAAACGATGGCTTCATCGAAATTTAGTAAGAGCAACTTTTTTATGCAGTTTTTAATGCTGGTGTCTTTTACCATTTTAAATGTTAAAAAAATAAGACAAACAAATTATA
Organism: Rhamnusium bicolor; assembly: GCA_029963845.1. Taxonomy (NCBI): domain Eukaryota; kingdom Metazoa; phylum Arthropoda; class Insecta; order Coleoptera; family Cerambycidae; genus Rhamnusium; species Rhamnusium bicolor. Next base: position 453,459 of record JANEYF010004602.1, on the reverse strand, counting down.
ACGAATATTCACCCTCACCCTCTGTAACTACTTCAACAAATTATGATATTTAGATAAAAATATGACAAAATAGCATTATGATATTAATAAATGGTCCAAATTTAATATTTGCAACTTATTACGTTTTGAATTTGTTGGTAAATAACTATGTTGCATTTATTTAAGGGGTTGTAGCTCTCTTATGAAATGATTTAAAGCAAATGTTTACATACAAAACTCAACTTATTTTTTCTAGTTGTATCACTCCTTTGAAGGAAGGTACTTAATTCTGAGACACCCTGTATATTTTGAGCAACAGGCGTCAAAAGTACTAGTGTGCAGTGTTGTGTGATCAGTGAATCATTTATTGCTCCTCTTATTTTGGATACTACAAAATCGCCTCTTAAAATTAGGGCTGGGAATCGAATACGAATAATTCGAGTATTCGAATATTTGAGTATTCGAATACGAATTATTCTAATTGGAAATTATTCGAATATTCGAAATATTCGAAAACTCGAATATTCGAATACTCGAATATATTTGAGTATTCGAATATTTGATTATATTTGAGTAAATTTGATTATAAAAATATATTATTAAATTATGTACGAATAGGTATGCAGTATGCATCCAACCAAAGTAGGTAGATAGTAGGTATAGGTAGGTACCTATTCTAAAATCCAAATATATAAATAGACCACATTAGTGGCACGTTTTACTCCCAGTCAAACTATTCCATCTCTTTCTCGCCTCGACCTTATTCTTACTGTACTAAGGCAGGGGATAAAATTAAATTTTAGAAAACCTGTAAATAATTAACTATTGACTTTTCATGTATTTGTTTTACCTTCACAATCTGCGTCTTTTTTTAAAAACATTCTAATTTTAGAGCACTTATTTTTTTTCGAAAAGGAAAAATAGGTACAAAAGTATAATAAACTAGCTCTGTTTTCGTTTTATTTAAGCTTCAATAGTTAAATGTGAACAATAGCTCCTCAATCCTAAAATAAAATACTAACTAAATAATTCTGACCCTTAAATCACATGTACAGGAGACATACCCTATTGTGGGTATGGAAAGCAAATCAAATTGACCGCGTAGTGGATTACGTCACGACTATTATTGTGGTCTATCCAACCAAATACTCAAATAGAGTATTCACTATTCACTAGTATTCAGTGCTATACCTATTAATAATGAATATTCGAGGATCCGGTTTATTCGGATACCTATTCGAATAATTCGGATTATTCGAGTATTCGAATATTCGAATTATTCGAATAGTTCGAATAGTTCGAATATTCGAATATTTTTTCGAACGAATATTCGAATACTAAAATCTGAAAAAATTCCCAGCCTTAGTTAAAATGTAATATATCATTTATCATATCTTTAGAATATGTATAAGTCAGCGCGGTGTCCTAGATCAGCCCCTGGTTTTTCCGTCACGTTCTATTTACTGGCGGACCTTACTATTAACAATTAAAAATGATTAATCTAGTGACATCTGTCTGTTGAATATTATGCATTTTGTAATGTTTTTTAAGACTCGCACGAACAGTTGCAAAAAAAATATTGAACACAGCACGCCCTGAAAATTGCCAGCTCGCCCTGTAAAGAGTAAATGCAGAAAAACAAAAAATAATAACAAAATGATACTAAATATTAGTATCACGTCTTACCTATGTAGTTTAAACATTATGTAATGAAAGTGAAAAGTCAAAAAAAACAACATTTACGATACATGTGCCTACAAAATATTGTATTACATAAACATACAGAGTACTCCGTAAAAACCATATCCTCTGGTAAATTTATGTAAACATGAAAAACATATTTGTACATATCACCCTGTATAAAAATTAGTAGGACGCAAAAAAGAAAATAGTGTACATATAATGTATGTATAGCCAATGATTGCGATGGTGTAAACAATTACTTTAAACTAATCAATTAGGTAGTTGCAACGTTATATACTCATCTTTAAAATTTACAAATTCTTAGGTGTAAAAACTCCAATTAACTGTGGTGGGTATATTAAGTGTATGAAAATTATAAAATTATGCTTGTTAGAGTAACCACAAAGCAAATTATCATTTTTTATATATAATCAATTAATCATACTATTCATTAATCATGATTTATAGTGATATTTACAGTTTATTTGTAAACAATTTTTTTTATTTTAGAGCTGACAGTTCAGATGAGAAAATATTAATGGTTCCTAAAATATAAGATGGTATCACTATCCAAAATAACTCAAGCATTTAAGAGTGCTTTTCATTTAATTGCTTTGGATTTGCTTGTATTAAAGACAGAGCATTTTTTTAATATCATGTTATGAAACTTTAATTGTATAACATTATTATCGAAATTAACAAAAATACATAATAAAATAATGAATAACTAACATTAAAACATCCTAAAAACATACGCATATAATATGTATTTAAGCATTTTTATCATAATTTGTGCATTTGATTATTAATAATTTCATGAATATATACAATGTCCGCCAAAAAGTTGAAAACGGTGAATTTTAGGCGAAGTCTTTTATCTCATAAAATTACCCCAAATTTAATGATTTGAAATGTTTTTGATTTACTTTTTGAAATATATTAAAACTAACCAAAATAGATTATACCTCAAAAAAATCATAAAGAATAGGAAAGAAATCAATTTTACCGTACAAAAAATTAAAGCATAAATATAACGATTTGGAATGAGTTTAATTCTCAATAGGGATTCTTGTAAAGTTTATCATGTTTAGTGATATATTAGCCGTACAGCGCCCGTACAAGTATAATGCTATTATTTTTAGCGCTTTGCATTAATTAAGTACGAGGGGTTGTTTCCCTAAAATTATTTGGTTGTGTCCGGTCTGCGATGTTATTATTGCAGTGTATATTTAAATATGACTTGTTTAAAATACGTGTTAAATAAGACTGGACGAGATTATCCAAAGCTCTATCGGACAATTTACCCAAAGTAGATTCCATGCTTGTCGCATGGTTTTTTAAAAAGTGCCTTGTTTTCTTCTAGAGAAATTAGAGGAATAAAAGCTAACAGGTACGTAAGTAAGTACTTATAGCTTGTCTAAAAAAAGTTGTTAGAAGAAGTTATGGTAAATATATTTGTACAGCTAACTAAAGTAAGAAAACAAAGTTGTATTTGTATGCCTACACAATACCAGGGTTGGAAAAAATTATGATTTAAAAAAAAAATCAAAAATTAATGATTTTTTTTAAAAAACAAAAAAAAATCAGGTTTTTGATTTTTTTTTCAGTTTTCTTCAAATTTTTTGAAAACAAGTACAATTTGTCCACACCCTGTTTTTTTGTACTCTCTAACTACCAATTTGCACATATAAATTATCACGTCACTGGAAAAATTGTGTATGTGATCTATATTTTCGTACAAACAATAAAAAATCAGCATTTTCCTGTTCTAACAAGCGTTCAGTTTCATTAATTTCATAGATGCAGAGGCGACGCGCGACGGTCGGATTCAATTGATACTTGTTATTGCGGGAATTTTCCTGTTATGAATTGTCTGCATAATAGAATATAAAAGGGAGGATAGTTCGTAAGGTGCTTCATTTGACAAATTGTATTGAGGCTGTGCCCAAATTAATTAAAAGTGAACAAGTGAAGTGTAAAATAAAAATGAGCGGAAGGAAGAAAGTCGAAATTTGGGATCAAAAAAAAAAAAAACAGAAAAAGGAAAAACCGGTAGTAGAGCGGTGTGTAAAATTTGCAAAAAAGAAATGCAAGGACTTGTTTAAAGATTAAAAGGCCATCATGAAAAGTGCAAGACCAAGACTTTACCCGTAGATATAGATGTCGCTGAACTAAGTAATGAAGTTGACTTAACTGCAGGTATTCTAAATCTGAATAATTATTTATTTTATTTAAGAGGATCTCGAGCCACCCATAAAACTAAGCATTGAAAATCAAAACATAGTGTGTTAATATGTATGGTAAACTTATGTGATATGGCTTAAACATAAACAGGGTCTCAAAAATGATGTTATTTGGGTTTTTTGTCGATTTAGAAAAAGTATTTTCTCGTCTTCTATTAAAATATAGAATAATTTGGGGTTGAAGACAAGTCTTTATTGATTTAGACTATTAGGCATTAAAAAAAAAATGAAAAATAAATAACCGTTTTTACTTTTTCATTTTTTTTTAAATTGTGGCACTTTTAGATCCAGATTCACGAAATAGATTTTGTTTTTAATTTGATTGGCAAATACAAGAGAAAAGTTGTTATAAGCTTTGATCTGAGGTTTCCTCTAGACTCTGTGCATTCATAGTTTGGATTTGTCGATCTGTCTAAAAAAAAGTCAAAATCCAGTATTAGACAGTATATTCACAGACTATAGTATCAATTTTTGTTCCACAAATACAAATAAACGAGTATTATAAAGAAGTCTATACAGTATGTTTCACTTGAAATGGTAACACCCCAATAACTTTTTTATTATTGGTTGAATTTCAAAAATGTCATTTTCTTTATATGTAGGTTTTAACGCTTTTTTAAAGGGTGAAACAACATTTTAGCCTAATTAATATAGTAGCCTATTGTGATCAAAAATGAAACGAAAAAATTGAAAAACATGTTAGGGATTTTTTTTCTAAAAAGTTTATTGAGAAAACGTTAAAAAAAAAGTTTACCCCAAAAAATCAGCAGTAAAATTAATTTCAATGTTATTATCACAATTGCCATGATTTATTAACAATACCAAATTATCATGAGATCGGTCATATAAAACATTGATGTCATTGTGTCAAACTATTAAAATATTGGTGATATTTATTGTTTAAATAATTTAATTATGGCTGCAGAAAGGCTACTTATTCTTTTTCTGTGATTTTATTTAACCAAATTTCGGTGATTCCGAATAACATTTCATAATAAACTTCTTCGAAAAAAAATCCCTAAAATATTTTTTAAATTTTTTCGCTTTATTTTTAATCACAATAGGCTACTATTTTAATTAGGTTAAAACGTTGTTTAACCCCTAAAAAGAGCGTTAAAAGCTACATATAAAGGAAAAAATTTTTGAAATCAACTAAAAATAAAAAAGTTATTGGGGGTGTTACCATTTCAAGTGAAACACACTGTATATGTATATTTTCGGTATATTTATATTCACAAATTCATAAATGTCGACTGCAACGTCTTTAAACATCAATTTTCCTCAAAATTGTCAAAAATGGAGCGCTTAGCACACTTTCGTCTGCAAGTTTGTCAACATCTACTGATTCATTAGTTATCCCTAAAATAAGGAAAACAGACGCACCAACTAATTTACAGAACTTTGTTGTTCGAACACCTGCAGATAAAAACAAGAAATCGACAAACAAATCGCAAAAAAAAGTAGCTTTAGGTGTAATGACAATCCGCAAGTGAAAAAGGCGATCGAATTATTAAGACTTGGTTATAGACCCCTTTTATGAAAAACAATATCTATAATCCTTTTACAACAAATTTATGAAGAAGAAAAAACAAAATGTTTTGGAAGTCTTTCTGGACAAAGCGTAAACATATCTATCGATGGTTGGTCTAATGTCCACAATGAGCCTGTAGTTTGTGCCCCAATAACCACTGATGATGGAAACGCATTCTTATATTAAACAATAGACACATCTGGAAATTCTTACACAAGCGAGTATTTAACTGAGATTGCTTACAATTTAATTTTGTCTTGTAAATCTAAATACAACTGTAACGTGAAATCGTTTGTAACAGATAATGCAACGAACATGGCACTTATGAGAAGATAAACTAAACGTTAATGTTAGAGTCAACTTATGCATGCTCAGTTCACCTTCTGAACTTACTCTGCAACGATTTAGATATAAAGGATATCAAAGAACATATTATTACACAAATTATTAAGTATTTCAGAAATAATCATCTGGCTAGAGCAAAATTCAGGCAGGCCGATGAAAAAACATTAGTGCCTCCAAGTGACGTGAGATGGGATAGTATGGCAGATTGTTTAAAAGTATATGCAACTTACATTTCTAAACCATTAACATTTTTAATCAACTAGGCATTTAACTCAGGTCAGGGCCCTGCAGCATTTAAAATTGCATCAATAAATCCCGTCCAAAATGGAGACAAGTTGGATGTGACTAACTTCCAGCCTATCTCCCTGATTTCAAACCTAGCCAAAATATTTGAGACATTGTTGAAAATACGTATTACGAGTTTTCTAAATAAACATAAAGTATTATCTGAACGGCAGTTTGGATTCAGGGAGAACAGATCGACACAATATGCTATAGTTTATCTAACTAACAGAATTAGTAAATTCGTTGATGAAAAATCCCCGACACTATGCATCTTTGTCGACCTGGCTAAAGCATTTGATACAGTTAGTCACGGCCAGCTTCTTCATATACTAGAAAACATTGGCTTTAGAGGTGCTCCATATATGTTAATGTATAGCTATCTAACAAATAATAGACAATGTGTTAAAATCAGTGATAACCTCAGTGATATCAAGATATTAGAATATGGAGTTCCTCAAGAAACAGTGTTGGGACCGATTCTGTTTGATATCTACCTAAATGATCTATTCAACATCTCGGTAAAAGGAGACACAGTAAGTTTTGTAGATGACACTGCTGTTATTTATAAAGCTTCTAACTGGGATATATTAGAAGAAACTGCTGAAAATGATTTTAAAAACATAATTGAGTGGTTTAACAACAGACTTTTCACCATCAATTTTAAAAAAACTTACTTGTATTTCTTTCACATCCTATTCAAGAATCTATCTACCTTCAATGCCCTAACCATTTGTAATGCTACAGAAAATAATAGTATCGCCTCCGCCAACAGCTTTAAATATTTGGGTATATATTTAGATTGTCACCTGAGATGGGATACACATATTGATTATGTTGTCAAAAAAATGCGTTCTATTCTCTATAAGTTTAAACATTTTTCTCAAATATTTCAAATTGAACAAATGCTCATATTGTATTATGCACTAGTAGAAAGTCATCTTACATAATATGGAATAGTCGCATGGGGAGCAGGAATGAATAACCATATAAGTAATCTAGAAATAATTCAAAAATTGATCTTAAAAGTTATTTATAAAAAACTCTATACTTATCCTAGTAATGACTTATATGCAGATACAAAATTATTTGATATCCGACAATTATTTTTTATTCAAATAAGATAACACAAAAAGAAATATGAACTGCTTCAGATTGAACATAATTCACCAGATATAAAGTAAATTCAATCGTTGTTCCAAAACTGGAAAAAATATCTTACAAAGAAGTTATCTGCATCTCGGTCCTAAATTATATAATTTAGTTTCAACTGAAAATAAACAGCTAAATTTTGAAAATCTGTTCAAAAGTAAAATAAAAAAAATGGATCAGTAACATACCAAGACAACAAATACATCAATAAGTCGATCTTAAAAATATTTACTGTTACAAAAACAATATATTAAGCACTTATGTTTAAATGATTTAATAATAAATGTATTTTAGAAATATCACATTATGTATTGTTCTTCCTTTTCAAATTTAAATTTAAATTTTGTCATAGAATACACCATTCGTTATAATCTCTACTTACATCTAGTAATAAGTTTTTTTTTCGAATATTCTAAGAAAGAAGCAGTTTAGTACTCAATTGTATATACCCACCTCCAAGGATTACCTTCTGTGGGTTTCCCTATTTGTTTACTAACTCTAATCCTACTTAGGTAAATTATTCTGTAAATATAAAAATGTATTGGCATGGTGAATAAATATTATTATTATTATTATTATTATTATTATTACATGTAAGTCAATGGGAGAAATTATTAAAATCATGTGATGAGAGTAAAAAAGAAATAGACTCAACAATATACCAAAAAAGTTTCAAATATTGGTCTAAAACGAGCAGCTGAAGATTACCTAAACATCTTAAAGCCTATAGCTGTGGGACTTGATAAATTACAGAAAAAAAATGCTTTCCTATCTGAAGCAGTAGAAGTATGGAAGGAATTAGAAAGAATATTTAAGGAAGAATTAGAATTACCCTTGTCTCAGCTACATATTTTTAAAAAACGATATGAACAGGCACTTACGCCCTATCATTCTGTAGCTTACATTTTGGATGCAACTAAAACCAAATGTAAATTGACTGTCGCAGAAAAAAGATCAAGCGTTAAATACCATGCAAAAAATGTATGAAAATGGTGGTTTACTACTACTCATTATAAAACTTCAAACAAAAATGGAACCTTTTGCAGCAGTTATGTTTTCAGAAGTGGTAATATGCAATGTTAGTGCCTTACAGTGGTGGGTTTCATAAAAAATCCTCCGTGATATTGATAAACTCTCTATACTGAAGCAATTTTTATGTGATGTCTCTTCATCAGCTTTGGTGGAAAGAGTATTTTCTACATTTGGGCTCGTTCACTCCAATTTACGAAATAAATTAGGAGTGGAGAAAGCAGAACAATTAGTGTTCCTATACAAATTTTATAATGAAAATCAATGTTAATTGTTTTAGAAACTACCTGTTTTGTACTAAAATGTTTCTTATTTATCAATAATGTTAATGGTTGATTTATATTTTGTACCAAATAGTAATTTTATTTTTAGAATTCTCTTTTGATTAATATTATGGAATCAAATCATGATTTAAATCAAACAATTTAAATCGGGCGAACCCTGACAATAACAACGTTATATTTAACAAATCAAAAGCTTTCACGACTTGAATCACTTAACGAAGATTAACGTTTGAGATTGAATCGCGTCGAATTGGAACTACTTCTTTGTTTCGCTTACAATTCCAAGTTGTATCTTCAGGAAATTGTACTCCTCTGAAATCATTTTGTATATGCATGTATACTTAATGTCTTAAGTTATTTCCAACGTAATAAATAACCATTAACTATTTTCTTCCTAATTCTTAACTAATGGTTTTTGCAATAATTTATTAATAGAAACTTTGCAAAAATAAAACAAAATATTTACTGCAGCAAAATCACAATAAGCACAAAAATTAATGGCCTCAAACAAAGACAGAAAATGTTTCTGTATTAGTTTATTAAAATACTAAAATGCCTAGACATTTAATTTATTTCAATCACTCTTTATAAAAAATTTAATAATCTTTTAACTGCGTGCAAAACTCTAGTTACAATAATACAAATTATTGTTTTAGCCCAATTCATAATGCAATTTTTAATGATTTTTTTCTTTTACTCCGTACAAAAATTACTCGTAGTCCGAAGACGTCCAGTTATTTACAAATTAAAACTCACAAATCTATATAAATATTCTATTTTTATAAAAAAATTAGAGATACTTAGATGTGTGTAAGAATTTTATATACACCCTGTATATATGTACTTTTAGAAAAAGTATTTTTAGAGATCCCTTTATCGTTCTAAAAATTTTTGAATTTGCGATTGAAAAAAATCGCTGGGTCGGAGCATTTTTCCAATTTATTTGGTATTTTAATTTTTATTATACCTTTATTAGTAAAAAATTGTTGTTTGAAGGTAATGTTTTTTATGTATCCTTAAAAATACTTGCGTAAGGAGTTGAAAATTATAACAAGTATTTTCCTGTTATTTTACATTATTTACTCTCTACAGTATTTTACAATAATTATAATTGATTAACTGAATTATTTTATTTTATACATCAGAATCTATTATACAGGGTATCCCAACCAAAAGTAGGCACCCTGAATAACTTTGGAGATAATTTTTTTTTGAAAAATTGGTGAAACACGTCGACCTTGTTTCCAAGAGGAATATATTTTAATGTAATACTTGTATACCTATCATCATCCCTCTACCTTACACGGCGACCCCCTCAAGAAATTCAAATGGCAAGGGGAGTCGAGTGATACATCTTTTGAAAGATCTTTCAATTCCCTACATAACTGTGTATTTTTTTTTAACTTTTATTGATTCGTTCTTAAGGAAAATAATTTTATTTTTGATGATTAGACACAAACGAAATCGTTTAAAAAAATCTAAAATACACGGCACTGGGTATTGGAATTTATAAAAAAAACTACATTTTTTAATGCTTTCAAATCAACACGAGTTTTTTCGACAAAAAACACTTTCCTTGTCCGTTTAGTTTTAGAATAATAAAAGACTCATAAGTATTTGATAGTCCTTGAACATTAATTTGTCCACAACCAATTTTAAATCGAGATACATTTTACCAGAGTGAGTTCTCAAAATGGTTTATACCCTTCAGGAGATAATAGAAATTGTCAGCATTTATTTTAAAAATGAAAATTGTGCTAGAGCTACGGAGCAGATATTCAATAGGAATCACCCAGATAGAAGGGTTGGTTCTCAGTATGTTTTACAATTATTGACAAAATTTATGGAAACAGGATCTGTAGGAAACAAAAAGCATGAACCTCAGAGACCGGTTAGGAATGAAGCAGTCGAAGTGTCAGTTCTGGGTCATTTGCAGATGGATAATACGCAATCGATTAGGAAAGTAGCTGAGGCTTCCGGTGTATCACGAAACAATGTTCATCGAATTATAAAGGTCCACAAATTCCATACATATTAATTTAAATTGGTACACGAATTAAACGAAGATGATCCCGATCGTCGGCTTGAATTCTGTGAGATTTTTAGTGAAAAATTAAACGGCAATGCCAATCTACTGTACAATACGTGTTTTTTTGATGAATCGACATTTCAGTTAAATGGGGAGGTAAACAGGCACAATTGTAGGTATTGGAGTGAAACCAATCCACATTTGTTCATGGAAACTCATACCCAAAGGCCTCAGAAGTTGGGCTGGCATCTTAGGTGATCACATTGTCGGGCCGTTTTTTTATTCCTGACAATTTAAATGGCGAAAGGTACCTCGATCTATTAGAAAATAACATCGACCCAATGATTACCCAAATCCTCGAAGAAGAACATAATCTTTTAGAGGGCGAACTGTTTTTTCAACAGAATGGGGCACACCCACATTTTGCTATAGCAGTCCGTCAATTTTTGGATAATCGGTTTCCTGAGCGAAGGATTGGAAGAAGAGGTCCTGTGGAGTGGCCCGCTAGGTTACCCGATTTAACTCCCTTGGATTTCTTTCTGTGGAGACATTTGAAATCGAAGGTATTTGCAACAAAACCCGCATCTCTGGAAGAGTTACGTGAAAAAATTGTTCGAGAATGCCGTTTATTGACTCCAGATATGTTCAGAAATGTTCGTACAGAATTTCAAGACAGATTATACTACTGTATGGAAGTCGGTGGGGGTCATTTTAAACAATACATACGATAATTTAAACTGTTTCTTTTATTTTTATTTCCCGAACCTAAAATAATGAAACAATTATTTTTCAGGAACGAATCGATAAAAGTTTTAAAAAATACACAGTTATGTAGAGAATTGAAAGACCTTTCAAAAAATGTATCACTCGACCCCCTTTGCTATTTGAATCTTTTGAGGGGGTGGCCGTGTAGGGTAGAGGGATGATGATAGGTATACAAGTTTTACATTAAAATATGTCCCCCTCGGAAACAAGGTCGACGTGTTTCACCAATTTTTCAAAAAATTTTATCTAGAAAGTTATTCAAGGTGCCTACTTTTGTTTGGGACACCCTGTATAAAACTTTTGTATATGAGAACATCGAAACAAGAATTGCCTATAAATAATTTGAAGAGGGACAAAAATTATATGGATGTTAGACTGTCCTACATCAACTTAAGAAAGATATTCTTGATATTATTCTAATAGCAAGAATTTAATAAAATTTAATTTAGGTTAGATGCTTCAAAATTCAAGTCTGGCTTATATTAAATGTCTAAAGTTAGCTATAATTAGCATTCAGAGTTATTCTTTATGGTCTCTTATTTAACCAAATAAATGTTATGAGAGTTGTAAATATTTAATTATTCGTTATCTGAAATTTAAATAATATTTATTTCTATTAAAATGTCGTATGATGTTTAATTATAAAACAAAATTACAAAAAATGGAAATATACAGGGTGGTCCGAATTTTAAACCAGGGTCCAGCACTATGTACATTGTACATAGGATGAGGCATTTTTGTTCGTAAACTACTCTAAGTAGAAAAAACTTTTCTAATTTTTTGTACACAATTGGAAAATGGTGAAGGAGCATAGACAACACTACAACTTTGTTTTTTAAATGGAACGCTATATATTTTTTGATCATTTTGATCTCTTATAATTTTCAAAATCATGTTATTTTAGGCAATTTTTTCTTTTGACCCATTTTATTTTAGATAGATTATTGATTTTGTAAAGGAGACAATTGAGATAAAAAAAATACAATAATTTAGTTTTATTGAGAAAGTATTGCCAAGACCGACTTTATTTTTTTAGTTTAATGAAATTAATTTTAAACCTTTTTTTGTGGTAACGGTTAATCTTATGAGAAATTGTCATAAGTTGTTTTTGGTACATTTCCTCATTATGAACAGTTTTTATTTGCAACATTTTATGATTTGACGCAACAAAATTTTGCTCACTTGAGACATGCCTTTCCTGGTGCACCAATTTCACTGATATTCAATAAGGTTCGTCCTTGGATGTCACAGATATTATATGCAAAATTTCAGATTTCCACGTGGAAAATATGGTCATAACAAATGACCTGCATCACACAGACAGACACACAGACGGCATGCCAATTCGGATAAATTTTCTATTTTCTGTTCTCAAAACGCTCGTTTTCATCATAATCTGGAATTGGCTTTTCTCACGACGCGACGCCAATACTTCAAACGAGTTTCATTGCCAAGACGAGACGATGAGCAGAGTTCAGCGGCAATCAAATGAGTTAATTAAGCCATATTCAAACGTTTATTGTTCAATATTTTATCTTCGTCGGTGAAAATATTAAGTTTTACATTTCATTATTATGTGCAAGATGAATAATTAAAATTACAAATATCAGAAAATTTGACGTAAAATCAAAATGTCAAATTATTTTCATCTTTAATAAAGTGATCGACGTACAGGGTCCGGGAAAATTAGATTCTATTGTAACTCAGTTGCCTTTGAAGATATCGGAAAGGTAAGAATTGCTTAATTGACTAATTTTTAATAAGGAATTAAAATTTTTATAAAAAAGAACAATTGAGCATCGCGTTACAGATATATAGCTTTCAACTGCAAACACCTGTCATTTTGTAGCTTCTATTCGTCGTTTTTTCAGATTTCATCGATATAAACAGCAATTATTATCTTTTGTTTACGAGTTCTTATAAACTCCTTTATATGATTCTACCTTTTAATTCGTCCTGATTTCATCGATATACACATGGTTTATTATGTTTTATTGTTTCGAAAATCTTAATAGTTAAGTTGTGTGCATATGCTGTAAATAGGGCTGGCCAGGCATGGGGGGGGGGGGGGGGGGGGGGGGGTTTTCCCCCCCGCCCGGGGTTTTTTGAAGAGATCGGTTTTCTTTGTGTCTTAAACTTATCCTTCCTTTTATTTTATCGAATTAATAAAAAACTATTGTTTAAAAAAATAATATTACGGATAATTCTACTATGTTATTAAAATACTAATAATGATTCTATTTTTAAAATAAGATGAAAAAAATTTTAAAAAATTGTTAAAATGCCTTCCCTAATATTTGCTTGTCCAGCCTACAGTAACCTCATCATCTTTTTCCAATTTTTAAACAATTCTTGCATCATTTGGATGGATGTTGTTCTTATATGTATCACAACTCCCTACTTTTCATTGTTCGACTTTTAGCTGGCAATGTCTTTTTAAGAAACCATTCAAATGGGCCTTGTATGGGCCGTTGTCTTGTTGGAATAGACATTATTCGGCCTTTTACTACCAACATATTTTATCTATATTATATTTTTAGGCTCACCAAGAGACATTGACTGAACCTTAGGTCGAAGGTCTATTTTCGTCAGTGGGCCTTACCGTGTCCATCGTTACAGGATTTAAAAACCATTTGAGATGACCACCACTGTTCCAACCTAACCATTTGGCTCTCCAAGCCCAGCATTGACTGACCTTCCTAATATTTGTGGATCGAATCGTCCTAGTGAAGGGGATCCGATCCACCTTGAAGTTGCGTGCATATTAACCCTTCGTTATTATCAGCCGCTGACAACTCTTCAGTTTTGTGTTTTTTCTTCTGCAAGCAGTAGTAAGATGAAATTTGTCTTATTTCTGCAGTGAAAAGGGTTTTATTGGGTAATTTGTAAGATTTTCATCTTCTTGATTGCTCCGTCTGGGCCTTGAAACCAATTTGGATACGGGGGATTCCCATAGGTTTTTAACACTCATTATCGTGGTACACTTTATTCAGCGGTCTTGTTAGGCCAACACCTTAAAGACAATTCGAAATTTTTGAATATCTGTTAGATATCGAACCATTTTTATATGACGTCCTCGTCCTTTTAGTTTTTAATCAGAATTCTTCTGCCGTTTTCATTGAAATCACTACTGTTCTGCCTATTAGCAGAACTCCAGCTTGTTGCCATATTAACCCTTCGTTATTATCAAGTTCAACAATAAGTAATTTATTCGTGGTTTAAAGTTGTAAAAGCGTTGTCCATTTAAATTTTGATGGAGGAATATAGGTCCAATTACTTTATAAAACCTATTTTATTTCTTCGTGGATTTTGCACCTCCAGCCTATATTGTTGCATACCCATTTGAAGGTGCAAAGTCTGTCCATAATATTTTTTAGTTTGCTGTTCTGACTTAATCTTTCGACCAGGTTTATATTTAAACGGCTTAATTTTATTCTTTTTGGGACTTTAATGAAACCAAATGACAATTGTAAATCTCTTACAGCATCATTAACGGAACGTTCAGGATTTCCTCGAAAATAATGCAATATGGCATTATTTCTAAAGCGGCGGTTTAGTAGTGCCAAAGATTGTATACACTTTATAATCTTTGGTAGTACCCTTCTTTTATTAAGTAATGAACCTGTTTCTTGTAATTTTGCGTCAATTCCTTTAAATGTTACTGGAGGAGGAAATCTTCTATCTGGATATTTTCTAGAATATTCTCTTTTAGCTGTAAAATATATGCTGCTGTAAGCTTACATAGTTTGGACTGTTTCTATTTACTTACCTAAAGAGGCATTTTTATTACATTCCATATACAGGGTGGGGCAATAGTGTGTCCGATTTCGATATCTCGAGTTCTATGATAACTAGAAACTTGACTTAAAAACATAAGTAAACTAGACAAAAAAGTCTATAACCGGAAATTGTTTTCGAATATACAGGGTGAGCTAAGATAATTCTACAGGGTCAAGTAACATTTTTTTAAATGAAATGCCATGTATATTAGAACATTTTTTGTAACCTCTTTGTGGCCTCCTTTCACTCCTGTATTATTATTGACTTTCTCCCAACCAGTTGGATGTAATGATTTTTTTTGTTGAAATTATACCATTTACACGTGTATATTAAAAATATTACTACAATCACAACTATCGATTTTAAGAAAAAAATATGTTAGTACCAGTTATAAGACATTTGTGTGATGACACTCAGCCATTTTCACTTTCTAGAAGTATACAGGGTGGCCAAGAAGGGTTTTAAAAGTTACAACTATTTGAACTGAATTTTCTCATTTTTTTCGACTGAAACACCCTGTATATTTTTGGACGATCTGATGTAGGACTGAAAAACGAACATTTTTTTACGTACATTTCTATGGCTATTTGTGACCATTTTCAATTTATTGAACAATAACTGCAAAATTCAGCAATAAAAATTAAAAATCAAGGTTTTTTTTTTCAAATAATTCAAGAGAATGTATTATAACAAGTGTGTTACATGATGTCCATTAAAACAGTAGATGCCTCATTCCAATGACGCATAGAAATGTGTGTCAATCAAAATGGGCAACATGTGGAGCACGTTTTATAATATCTTCTCTTGAATTACAAAAAAAATATATATTTTTAATTTTTATTTCTGAATTTTGCAGTTATTGGTCAATAAATAGAAAATGGTCACAAATAGTCATAGGCATATACCTACAAAAAATGTTCGTTTTTCAATTCTACATCACATCGTCCAAAAATATAAAGGGTGGTTCATTTGAAAAAATTGAGAAAATTCAGTTCAAATAATTGTAGATTTAAAAAATTATTTTTTGGTCACCCTGTATAGTTAGAGGAAGTGAAAATGGCTGAGTGTCATCACACAGATGTCTCATAACTGGTACTAACATATTTTTTGTTAAAATCGATAATTGTGACTGTACTGATTTTTTTTAATATACACATGTAAATGGAATAATTTCAAAAAAAAATCATTACATCCAAGTGGTTGGGAGAGAGTCAATAATAATACAGGAGTGGAAGGATGCACCAAAGAGGTTTCAAAAAAGTTCTGATATACATGGCATTCCATTTAAAAAAATGTTAGTTGACCCTGTAGGATCGTCTTCCCTGTATATTCGAAAATAATCTTCGGGTATAGACTATTTTGTCTAGTTTATTTATGTTTTTAAATCAAGTTTCTTGTTTCATATAACTCGACATATCGAAGTCGGACGCACTAATGCCCCACCCTGCATACACGTAACATATATCTTTCTTGCTTGGAATACATTTCTAACACAATAATACGCTAAAGCAATATGGTAACCAAATTTTAGTAATAAATTATTGACAGAACTTAAAGGTTGTTTTTTTTTTGTTTGTTTGTTTGTTTGTTTTTCTCAAAGCCCCCTATGTTTAAAAGTATGTGAATGCTATCCGTGATGTAATTTAAGTTATTTAATTTCAATATCTCGTAAACAATAAAATAACTTACATGTTTATATCGATGAAATCAGAAAAAAAAACGAATCAAAAGATACAATAATATACGGGGTGTTTGATAAGAGAAACCAAAGTTGAAATCTGAAAGCTGTATCTCTGTAATGCGATGCTCAATTGTTCTTTTTTATAAAAATTTGAATTCCTTGTAAAAATTAGTCAATAACATATTTTTTTACTTTTCCGATATCTTCAAAGGCAACTGAATTACAATAGGATCTAACATTTTCCCGTGATGACCCTGTACGTTTTTCTATGGTAATTTAAGTAAAAAATAAATGTTATTATTGCTGAAATAAATAAAGTCCGCTTTAATTTATGTAATTCCTTGTTTAAAAAAACATCACGGTTAAGGATTCATAACAGCACTAGTGCGGTAAAAAAGGATCTTAACGAGACTCAACTTAATTTGTTTAATAGGCTGAAAACAGACGAGGCGTTTTGTGCCGAGTCGGCCGCCGATTCTGCAGACGAATCGTCGTTTGCTTCACTCATTATGATTGTATTAAAACAGACGATACGTCGGTCGGTGACGAATGTCACCGCCTACGCGACGAGCGTACGGTGTTCCCAACCATGTGCCGAAAGCGTTTTTATGACTTTAAGCGGCCCTTCATAAATGTACTAACTCTTGTGCAACACAGACACAGGCGGTTTTTGATCGGTACGTATACTGCATGGTTGCCATTTGACGTGATTTTAAAATTTTTTAATTATTTTAGTGACAGATATGGAAATAAATATCGAACTATTAATACATGAAATTTAATAGTTCATTAAAAGATGTCATAGACATTCTGACGAAATTAAAAAACCTCTCACCGACTTGTTTGATTTCATTGTATAAAGTGTAAAAGTATCCTTTATTTTTTCTTTCACTAATAATTGGGTGTGTCCACATTTTAGGATTCTTTTTTTTATCCAGTATAATACACCTAGAAGTATCACAAACTCTTCATCGGAATCCATTATTTCAAAACGGGTGTCTGAATGAACTGACAACAACATACTGAGGAAATTTACTAATGCTTATAAAACGCTCGGTATGTTTTGATCATACGGAAAACGTCGCGGTGTCCAGCCGCCTCGTTTGTTTTGACGTTTCGTCTGTAGAATCGGCAGCCGACTCGGCAAAAAACGCCTCGTCTGTTTTCAGCCATAATCTATAACAACACTGACGTAGATAAATAACTATACCGATCCCTTATGTCACTTTTGGTTGATAACAGTATTTGATAATTAAAAATCATTAAATCAGTCTTCCTTGAAAGTAAGCGTCAGACATCTGTCAGTTGAATTTTATGAATTTTATTAACAGTGACGTAGTTTTCCACAGAACGCCAAAACACCACATACTGCACGTGATGAGCGTTTCACCAACCAGGTTGGCATCATCTGAACATGATTGAAACTGTGAATTTTGTTTGCACGAGTTTTCAATTTAAGAAAATTGTTGAAACTAGCAAGGACAATTGTAGAAAAAATATTGTACGCAACACAACCGGAAGGTGTCTTTATTGGGTCCATGGGATTGCCAGCTCGCCCAGTAAAGAATCACTTTCCGTCTTGTTACGTTAATAACTATTAAACTTTGTTTTCTCAGGAAGTAAGTATTTTCGGGACAAAAACATATACAAGGTGAGTTTTAATACCGAAAATTTGAACAGTCGATAGATCTCGAAGAAGTGAGGTTATTTTGTGGCATACAATTTTTCCATGTCAGCGTCATTATTAGTAAACTATTTTATTATCAGTTGTAAATCATAAAAAGGTAGTTCTGTAATAGTTTTGTAAAGTTACAGTTAAAAACATCTGTCACTAACTATTGTTACTACCCCAAGCTCAAACATTGTTAAATATGAAAAATTTATTTTATAAACCATAGTGAAAATTCATGCCAACATTTATTGAGATGTTTACGTTTCTCAACAAATAAAAAAGAGTCCCAGACCCTCGAGACGGTTGTATGATAATCACTTTATGTAATATTATTTATGCGCTGGCTTAATGTTTATAGCAAAATTTAACAAAGTTCAATGTAAAATAATGTATGGCATTATGCGCAAATATTGCAAATCCTAAATATTACTATTTGCTATTTGTGTTCTGTGAAAGGTAATGTGCCAATATTTAACAACTGTTATCTACAAACCATACGACGTCAACATGTCGCGTTTAACAGTTCAACAACGAATAGTTTGTGTACAACTGTTTTATGAAAATGGGCGATCATTTACAGTTGCATTAAAAAAAATTCACACAAAATTAGGACGAAATGAAGAGCTTACAGAGTTAAGTGGACTCTTTAGCTTCTCAGAACGAATATAAAAAATGTTTTCTTATAATGATTTTTAGAAGTTTTTTGGTGTCGATAGAGGTTTGAGTCTCAACGTCCCATGACTAACATGGTTACTTTTTTTAAAAAATTTTTTTGATTGACAAACATTCAATATACTACCCTCAGGAGGCACTTTTTTGAAAATATATCCAGTTTTTTTTATTCAATTCTAAAATCATCCAAAACAATGTTATGTTCGGCTTTTTTTTGTACTGTTCGTGAACATTTCAAAAATCGGCTTCCTGAGGGCAGTCCTTTGAACAATGTTCTATTAAGAAAAATTTTTCTTAATTCATTTATTTGCTTAGCTTGCCTTCCAGTCGTCGAGAGCTTAACGCTCTCAAACGGATAATTTTTCAATGTGGTCAGTCCACTTAACAGTTCGTAACTTAATCAAGAAATTTGAACGGGTTCTCTTATTGATAACGCAACACTAATAGGCCTTCGTCGTGATCAGGCAAATGAAAATATTGCTGCAATGAGAGAAAATGTACGGGAGGATCCAAACACATCAATTCGATATCGTTCACAGCAATTGAATCTTTCAAGAGCCACCATGCATCAGATTTCAGAAAGAAACATCTGCATCTGTCAGCATACAAAATATTTAGCATTTTACGTTGAAAATTAGAGTTGCCTATACGGGGTTGGAACTTGTTTTATTTGATTCGTAAAAAATCTTGCGAGGTACTGTGATTCTAGGGGAAAAATTAACCCTCTGTCTCCCATGTATTTAACGTTTTATCATTTTGATACGATATATGTGTATTTGTTATTTCAGAATCGTTCGATTTCGTTCAATTTCTTCGATGCCTCTTGTCGATTTAACAATCTTTTGATTTCGTTCACTTTTTTGCGCTTACGTTTTTAGACACTTGTATATTAACCTCTGTGAGCCAAAACCATGTCGACATCTCATTAGGCCTAAGAGATATTGAGGAATCCGTGAAAACACATTTTACCTCTTTCATCCTCTGAAGGGTTGTGACAATATCGACAGTACATTAGGTATAATCTCCTTCAGTTGAATCAGCAATAAACCACAAAAAGAGGTAAGAGTTTTTTTAATTTCGTACTACCCTCCCATGCTGCTCCTGTATTTTACGTCAATGTCATCCGAGATACGGGCATAATTGTCCCACTGAATTTCAAATTATGTGTTTTGCTTAAAATTCGTTGCTCCTATAAAAAAACTTGCAAGAAACTTTTTTTTTAGAATGTCTCAAAAAGTTCGGAAATATGAGAAATTTCAAAAATTTCCAGTGGTGTAGAAACTCTGACTTAAAAAGTGGGCGCAGCTGCTCCTCTCGGACACCTCTGGTTGAACCATTTCAATAGTTTAGTTTTTTTTGTAAAAATGCAGCCCAACATACTAATACCTCGTACCAGATATTAAATATATATATCATACAGCGTAGGAGGAAAAAAGAAAAATAAAAATCACAAAAATATATTCTTTCAAAAAAAAAAAAAAAAAAAAAAAAAAAAAAGCAGGCTATGCAGAAAAAAATTTATACCACAAAATAACTTTATTTCGTCATTAAAATTATCAGTACCTACTAACAGTGAATCACCCTGTATATTCGTGATGAGCAAACCGGTCGAGATAATTGTGAAATATCTTTTTAACTGAACTGTTACTACTGAGCATATGTTGAATTTTAAATGGATAAATCTACAGCCAGAAAATATTTCATTTTTTAAGAATTACTTAGAATTCAGTTTAATAGAAAAAGTAGTATTATCTAAACAATTATTTGCATAATTTAGGAAACGTGTATACACACTTCTTTATCATCATCAATATAAAAAGAAAATTTTAACAACTTCGTGATTACTCAATTAGTCATACATGCAGCGCCCTCCACTGTAAATTGCTGAATACATTAAAAATAGATTTAATACTTTCTATACATATAAGATATTAATATGTCAATCATTTCATAGATGGCGGCAAATGTAATAGGTACGTATTTTAAATTAGGTTTGCTTTCTACACTAGTTTTACTATAAAAATACAGAATAATTGTTAAATAAGTACCGATATTATCGTTGTACAATTGACACATCTTTTCACCAACAAATTTAAAAAACTCGGTTTTCCTTGAAGGAAATTTTATGTGATATTAGAAAAAATGTAAAACTCTGTGTTAGCTAGACAACCGGAATAACCACACCGGATTTATTAATCAATAATAATTAATATTTTCCTCTGGTGTTTTAATTGATAATTTTATCTCTTTTCCTATTACTGGCTATTTAACTATTGTCTGAACGTTATTTGTCGCATTCTCTAAATTTTTCTTCTTTTTTTTGGGACTACTATATGAATAATTCTTCGTTATCTAAAAAATATAGTTAGTTGCCCAGTAAATTACTGGAAAAATTAAGCTCTGCGCTTGTGACTTTATGTCAAAAGATTAGTCAGAAGGTGTTTTTTGACAACTAATATGAGACACAAAATGATAACATATGTTCCTGACGTTTGTAAAACGAATCTGTTTCCCTTTTTTAAAGTTATTTATCTTTTTACTTGCTTTTCTTTAACTTGCAATGTAGTTTTTTTCCAGAATGTTTGTTTTCAAATCTTGCATCCTTCATTTAAAACACACTTTCTGACATAACCAATTGATGGAATTTTGCACAGTTACTAAGGTCGGATGACAATACAATATTCCACCGTTACTATTGCAAATATCCCTACGTAGGAGGAGCGGGGGTTGAAAATTGGAAAAATCTGCAAAAGTATGATAATAATTTAATGTATGACAATAATTTAATTAAAGTATAACTAAAAAGTGGATAATAAAAGAAAATAAAAAAAATTAAAAACTTGTACTAAAAAGTAAATAATTTCTTTGCCAAATAATTACTTTAAAATCTTTTTTTAAAAGCAAGGCGTGCGTACTTTGTATGATTATACGCAAATTGTACAGTGTGAACACCTCACTTTAAAAAAAAAATTAAAGTAGTTATTTGGCAAAGAAAATTATTTTTTTATTTAGTACGACTTTAAGAAAAAGAAAATTTAAAAAAAAAGTTTTTATTTTTTTTTATTTTAAATTATATCAAGCGTGAAACTCGACACATATATTATTTGTTCATGTAATATCCATAGATATATAGAACAGTTGATATTTAAAAATTACACAATATTAATTTTGTTCAATTCTTCTTTTAACATGGGTAAGAGAGCAATGGGATAAACATTTTTCTTCATTCAATAATATTATTGCCGATTCCCTAATTCTTCTTTTTTTGCCGTCTGCTTCTTTCATTAAAATTTTTGCCAAATCCCAGGTTATACTATGTCCACTTTCCTAAGCACGTTTCGCAAATTTTCAATTTCACCCTTTCTAATATAAAAAAAACTATAAAAAAAAGAAAAAGGAAACAAATTCGTTTTCTGAAACGATAGGAAGACATTATTTTTGTGTCTCCTATAAGTTGTCAAAAAACACCCGTTGACTAATCTTTTGACGTAAAGTCAGAAGCGCAGAGGTTATTTTTCCAGTAACATACTGGGTAAGTAACTATATTTTTTAGATAACGAAGAATTATTCATGTGGTAATAAGTTCCAAACAAGAAAGAGAAAAGCTCTTTAACTACCTATTAAATAAGGTACCAAATCTTTTAAAAAAGTTCATTTAGGTTTACAGTGTGTCTAGTGAAAAGTGTTTTCCCGCAACAGTTTTTTCTTTATATAAATAATTAAAATAACACCTGCCTTCTAACTTCAGTTGAGCAAGTACAATACTCATCAGTAAAGCTGCAAATCGTTTCTGCGTATCATGGTCGTAGAGTACACATGTACTTACTGTCGGCCGGCATTCACCTTGACCGCGAAACTCTTTCTCCAGTCCAGTCTATTATTAGCCTTCGAGCTGTGTACACGTTAAGTCACTTGGGCGTATTGTATAGTGTGTTTGTGTTTTTATTTTATTTGTTGTACTGTATTGTTGATATTAATTTAATAATAAAGCATGGCAGACGTACGCAGGGGTAGAAAACGGCCATTTGCTGACAAAGTGAATAAATTCATAGGTGAATTCCCGGATTTATTCTATGATGGTGCTAAAATAATTTGTAAAGTGTGCGAGAAAGATTTGATGTGCTGGGATAAGCGTGATTGTGGACTTCACGTAAATAGTGTACACCATAAAAATAAAAAAAATGGCGTGCCTTCGACAACACAGTTTATGTTTGATTTACTATTATTGCTGATTGCCTGTGATGTTCCGCTGCACATACTCGATAAACAATAATTTCGAGATTTCTGGAATAAATACAATGCCCAGGTGAAGTTACCAAGTCGCTCAACGTTATGTAACTATCTATTAACTGTACACGTAGACATGGTAAATAAGATGAAATGTGAATTAAAAAATACACGGCTATGGTTATCTGTTGATGAGACAACAGATTGTAAAAAAAAATCTCTTTTAAATGTTATAGTACGAGTACTGGACCCTCTTAAACCGACAGTTCCACTGTTACTAGCTAGCAAAAGACTAAGTCAGTGTACTAGCGAAACAATTACCAGGGTGGTGCTGAAGACGTTAGAAAAATTTGAACGGTCAAAAAGTCAAGTGTTGACGTTTGTTACTGATGACGCCGTGACAATGCGTTCGGTAGGCCGTTCTTTGCAAGAACAAGGTTGTACGTTTATACATGTTACATGTAAAGTGCATGCTTTACATCTTGTGGCAGAAACTATTCGTAAAGGTTTTCCAGAGGTGGATGCATTAATAGCAAGTACGAAAAAAGTGTTTCTTAAATCTCCTAAACGTCTTCGTGCATTTCATAGCAAGTGTCCCGGTATTCCTGAACCACCACAGCCGATTCTTACACGTTGGGGAACATGGTTGCAGGCAGCTTTTTATTATGCTGAATATTTCCAACAAATAAAAGTTGTGATACTACAATTCAATCCAGATGAGGCTGCAGCTATTAAGGAAAGCCAGACAAAATTCGAAGATATTTCCGTTGAAACAGCTTTAAAAGATATTACGAAGAACTATAAACCATTACATGAAAGCATAAAAAAATTAGAAAACAGTGCGTTGTCGTTAGCGGAGTCACTGCAAATAGTGGACGAAGTAAATCTACTGCTACACGCTGTAGGTGACGCAACAAATGAGCACTTTAAAAAAATTTCGCAAGTGTGTTAAATAAAGACACCAGTTTTACCAAATTAAGACAAATATGTGATGGTGCAGCCCTTGATTCGTTAAGTGCGTTTAAAGACTGTTTTACGTATGCGTGTATTACATCAGTAGATCTCGAACGGTCGTTTTCAAAATATAAGAATATATTTTCACCAAAGCGAACATTACTTATGGAGACAACCATAGAAACATACCTGATGCTGCAAAATAGCTACACATCTTCTCCAGTTTGTGATAAGCAAGCTAGTTCATCAAGCTAGTTAAGACGGTAAGTTTTACATACATTGTTATAAATTGTAATAGTTTACTGTTTCTCGTATTAGTTAATTTCGCGTACGCCACTGTCCCACGGAATATTTTTGACAGCCCTACTCATCATCAGTCATCAGTAGAGTTGGCAAATCGGTCCGTAAGTCACGGGCGTCGCCAGGTAGAGAAATACCCAAATACGTAAGCAAAACTTGTTTACTATTTTAGCACTAACATTTTATTTTAATCCATTGTTACGCCACGTGGTGTATACAACGTAATTTGAAATTAGATTCTATCCAAAACGAGTGACACTAGAATCCAATCGGTGTACATATATATAAAAACATCAAATAAAAGCGGAATTCTCTCGGATCGTGTTTCTGAATTGATAACCGTATTTTAATTACTGAATCGCAAAACTACTGGAATATCTTTGACGGCTCGGATTTAGCATGTATACATATACACAAAAAAAACGGTAAAATACAAAAAAAAATAATACAAGCGGTTAACAGCAGATAAATACAAAAATGATTCTTACCACTGTTGTTTGCAGAGCACACTGGAACTGCAGCTGACGGATCGAAGGAGTCAAGTCAAGTCAAGTCAAGTGAATATTTTCATTTTCAGTCAACGTAAGTAGTTTTGTTCACAACGGTTGGAAAGAAAGTCATGTGACTCTTTGCGCTAGGAACGGAATTTCGTCTGATGTGGAGAGCACACATTCTCTAAGCAAGCTTAGCGATATACGTTTAAGCGAATTCCCTGCGTTAATCGACAGAAACAAATGGTTATTAAATATTCTGAGACTGGGAATCGTTTTCTCATAATTTTAAAACTATGTTTCCAAAAAGAAAATAATTAAAACGGCCATGGATTAATATTTTACCTAAATTACTTAATCTTTCGTATTGTAGATTATTTATAAATAACATAAATATATCTACTAATAATAAGTGATCCTTGTTACTTGGTTTTATGCGAACGATATTCAATATATACAAAATAATTATGAAAATAAAATAACGTAAGATTACCTTGCCCAACACACTTTTGGGCAGTTTGTTGCACCTTTTTTTTTTAATAATCAAATAATTAATTAGTTGCTTTACTGTTTTATTGGTATTTGCACATTTTATTTGCAAAACCTGATCTTTGCATAATACAGACGCAAAACTTGGTTTTTGAATCCTTTAGCTGTAAGTTTTGATTGCAAATAACTCATTAAAAACTATTTTCAAAGTCCTGAGAGAACCCAGGGCAAGAAGTGTGTGTATCTGTTTTTCTTCCTTGTCTGTACTTAATTTTCTTTTCTTTCCATTTTTGGTATAGGTTAGATGTAGGTAAAATGACATATTTTCATTTTGTGCATCTTTTGAGAAATTCTATTGTAATGAAATTTCCGGAAAAAATAACTGTTGACAATTTTGTTGTTTACTGAAACATCTCTGCTAGATAGTTTTAGCAAAAATTTGGTTAAATGCCAGTAATTTGTTAAATTTTTTTAAAATTGGTATTCTTCAAAAAATTACCTTTTCTCATAGCAAGATTAAAAACATCAACAGTTACTTTCCCGGAAATTGTATCAAAAAGAAACTTAAAAAAAATGTACGTTTTTCCTTTTTCATCTTGAAATATTGCTCCTGCGCGTGGGAAGGTACTACGAATATGTCGGTGCAATAGTCCATAAACCCTCTCCGAATCTTTCTCCGCTTTAAAAATTCCTTAGGCAATTTTAAAGTTACGAGGTTTTAAACTTGAAGTACAATTTCTCTAAGTCGTAAAAAATATAATTTTAAAACATTTGATGCTACTAGTGCTGTTTATTTAGGATCAAATCCTCACATAAAATGAAAATCAAGCATTTATTTATAAAACGAAAATTTACCTGGACAAGAAAGTGAAAGTAAGTATCCGAGTTTTCGTAGTATATTGATCAGGCTAATTTGAATAAGGGTTGTTCTTAGGGCACGATAAAATCCATTTATAAAAATAAAAAAATGTAAATTAATGAATAGACTGTTCTACGTTGAACTGTCTATTCCATAATTTACTTTTTTTAATATTTTTGTCTATATTAAGTTACTACAACACAGAGGAAGTGAATTTTATGTTTTTGTATTTTCCTATTATAATGAAAATGATAGCTTATGTTTTCCTCAGGGAACTATTCACTGAACCGACCATTTTAATGAAAAGATTAAATGAGGAAATACGTTAACAACGTTTCCTTCAACAAAAGGTATATAACCAAGAGAATTAGGAAATTTAATTTAAAAACAGAAAAGAAGTTGATTTTGTTTAACAGTAAGTCTATTATTATTAATGCCTTGCTTTCATGTACAGAACATGAGATGTAAACATGTTGCTTGCATATTACATTTAATGGGAAATTAAATTGTGAAACGATTTATCAACTGAATGCCGTTTAAATCAAATTAATAAGATTAAATGAAATACTATGTCCGAAATTAGACTTTTATTATTAAATATTTTCCAAATACGGCTTTCGTTGTAAACTCCATTAATGAGACATCACCATGTAGACAACCGACATTATATGAAACAAACCTCAATTTAATTAAATCATTTGCTCGCAAAAATATGAACTTTATATATAATAATATTAAAGATGAGATGATGAGATTTAACAAGTTGTAAACATGCTCTGATTATTAATTAAAAAAAATCAACTAGCGCCCTGAATAAAGAGATTTCCACATCTCTAATTTTTTTTGAAGAGATGACTATGACAACATCCTGTATATTTTAAAATAATTCAATTTGTATCATTTTTCTAATTGAGGAGCAGACTTGCAAAACGCAGTTTGTCCAAAATTGTAAATTTTGAGGAATCGCAAAAAAACTGGTGCTTGATAATGGCTTTAGTTACTAAGTTGCGATTTGTACTTAAAAAATCAAGAAAAAATAGTAAGAGTTATTACTAGATTCACAGACAGGAAAACGCGACAATAGTTATTTTATTAAAAAAAAAAAAGCTGGACAAAATGCTATTTGCATGTTTCTAGTGGACTAAAAGCATTTTGATTGTCGCGCAAACAGATTTTTGCATATGAAAATAAAAAAAAACATGTTTTCAATAACCAGTAAGCATCTTTATTTTTTATTTTTTATAAACTTTTAAATAAAATTTACTTCCTCCATGTCGTTACACTCACATTCTTCATTTTCTTCAACAACCGTTTCTCCATCTTCACAGTACTCTGCAAAAATTGAACCTAACCATTCCAACTCTGGATCATGGATCCAGTTTTCTCCAGATAATGATTCCAGTAATTTTTTTAAACTGTCTATTTTTTTCTTCTTTATCTTATGACCCAAGGTAGCTCCAGTAACTCTACTTGGTCGAATCGTGCATGTGGTTTTAGTAGCGATTGAAACTTTTTTGTCTCATCTGAATTGCGATATAGTACTTCACTTTTTTATCAAAATATTGTTGGTGGTAACATTTTTTTCAATAAAAAAGTCTTCGACAAGAACTTATGTCAATCACTTTTTTGAGCCACAACAACATATTTTTGACATCAAACAAATTCCAGTCTAATCCAAGTTTTTCGTACCTCGCACACTTTGGTGTAGTGATCTCAATATGCATCTGGAGTTTTAATGATACTGTGAGACCTTAATATTTTTCAATGCGCCCAAAGATACGATCAGCGGGAAGATAGGAATGACCTCTGATTGGAAATATAATTTCTATTTCCTTTACATTATTTTCACCTGACAACTTATGGAGCCACCACATCAAAGCATGTACGACGTGACTATTTTTGTTTTGGCTCCCACAGCCATCTGTAGAAAAACGGATTTTCGTCAAATTTTCAGGAAATTGAGCTTTTTTTCAAAAAATCAATAACAGCAGATGATGTCTCAGTAGACCCTCTAGCTGCTTGGTACTCCATCCACGTGTAGAATATTGGTTCCTGACAATTAAGTTTGGTAATGCAAAAAAAAATATATTGACAGCTGTTGAGCGTAAAATGCTTCCTGGATAAGTATCTTTGGTAACACCTGAACTTGCTGCAAATCAAAGCAACATGAAATTGCATTTGGTTCTTCGGCTTTCATTAGCTTATAGAATTGTGATGCACGAAATTTGTGTACTTTAAGTTCAGTGGATATTTTCTGTTTTTCAGAAGGGCTTTGAGACATACTTATTTTGGTTTGTGTTCTTACGCAGTAGCTACAAACATCAGTAGCAGGACTGCCGAATCCTATATTAAAATGTTTATTAAATACCCGGCTGAAATACTTGTAATTTACTTTTTAAAATGTTCGGTGCATCTTTTGTTATATAATTTCCAAAGTATACAAATGTTGGTACTCAGAAGATACATAGATCCTTCGAGACTTCTTCCTTCCATAGTGACTCTCTTTTCTTTGTAACTGACTAATAAACGATTTCACAGCATCCAATTTTTCTACAAACTTAAAAGCTCGTCTATCGCCTCCTCTTTTTTCTTTTATAACTTCTTCGCCATCTGGATTTTTTTACAAATTGTATTAAGCCTCCTTTGACCAACGTTGTATACAGCCATTATAAACTTCTGACAAACTTGTAATTTTTGTCGATTGATGTATACCTGAAAAAAAAATCTAATGAAACATACCTATTAACTGAAAAAAGCAACAGAACATCAAAAGCTTCAACACCCTGTATCTCTGTAACAAAGCATTTCCGGACACATGACAATAGGATGTTTTTTGCATTATTAATGAAACGCCTTGTATCTTTTTATTAAACTTTAACTTACGTAATATTTTATAGAAAAAGAGTGAGGTTTTCCCCCAGGTTTGCGACTTCTTTTTCGTTTAGGCACATCTACCTTAATGTAGCTGGCTAAAATTCCATCTTGAATAACTTTATTGGGATTGTTGTAAAAAACTTCCCGAAGTTTAATTACATCATCTCGACCTACTTGCCTACATTGTAAGTTTGAATTCTTATGGTTACAAACTATATTGAATTGTAGTAAATCAGGGTCATGGTTTGAATAATCATAGAATCTATACATCAAAAATTTAAATTATCCATTTTATTCATACCTCACTTGTTTTTTTCTCTTTCTGTATGTTAAATTTACTGGTCGTTTCCGACTACCACGATCACTGTTACCAACAATGTGCTCACCATCAACAGATTCCATTTTTACTGAAAACGTAAATAAGTCACAAATAATCAAACCACACCATGCTTGCAAGTAAACTGAAACAACACTAACAGTAACCACCTGTTTACGGCTGGACTAAACCCGGTTTGTTCGTCTAGCGGACAAAATGCTATTCGTTTGTCTAATTTCGATGGACTAAATGCATTTTGCATGTCCAAGTGGTTTTCACAGTACATTTTAGGTAGGATATAATGCGATTTGAAAGTTCAATATTTTATGAAACGATAGCCAGTCAACTGAATATTGTAACGCCATCTTTAGTTGAAAACTTGAAAATTTGGACAAACTGCGTTTTGCAAATCTGCTCTCCAATTACTAAAATACCATATATGTCATGTTATCTCAAAAGTTTTCAAGATATTTGGACTTTGGTATTAAAATGTCTTTAATGATTTTGTTCAACGTTGTTTCCTGAAAACAATATAGCTGAATTTCTGAAATAAAGATGCAGTTTACTTGTCAAAGCAATGTTCCTCAAAAATCAGTATCTGTCATTGTTAATTCTTCTTCTTTTCAAACGCAACTATATACAACAAAATCATTAACGAAATTTTAATACCAAAATCCAAACATTTCAAAAATTTTTAAGAAGCATGACATGTTGGTATTTTTGAAATCAGAAAAATGAGGAAAATTTAAATATTTTAAAATATATAGGGTGTTCCACTTAAAAAACAAAATAATTGATACATTTGGATTCTGTAAAAAAATTAGTTAATGAAAGTCTTTACACCATTTTGATAACTTTAAAATTAACCAAGTTATTTCAAAAAAAGGACATTTTCGCGTAAAGACCCTATCAGTAGGCGCCTTAGAGATTGGGACACGTGATATGTGTTGTAATTTGTGATTTATTATTTTTCATTGGTATAACCTTATATTACTTTCAACCAAAATATATAACAATTGAAGTAAAAATTCGGACATAATAACACTGGCCGACATAATTTTTTGTAATACAGATCACATTACTGTTTTTATATTGTTAATACCTCCCTATTAACTGAAAAAAAAAACCGCTGCCAATTACTTGGGGATCAGAACTTCCCTCACCGTAGTAAAACTCAACGTGTTTATAATAAATGTAATTTTTGACGTTTCAAAAAAGTCACATTTTTTGACGTTTCAAAAAAGTCACATTTTCACGTTTCAAAGAAGTCACTTTGACGTTTCAAAAAAAGTCACATTGGTGGAATGTCACTAATATGTCTTTTAGACATTGCTACCGATTTTGCTCATCAATGTACTCAATTTCTTTCTTGACTTCTAGAACGTGTATACTAAATTTGAAAGCTTTTTCTCTGTCTGAAATTTTGCGTATTGTCATAATTCGTTGAGATTCGTCCAGAAAATCAATAAAAATATTCAAAATTTTTTTCACGAATACATAATGAAAATTTTGTGAATGCTATGAATAAAGAGAGTGAAGGATTTAAATACTTAAGAGAACTCTCTCCCAATTAAGTGACGCCAAACTTAAAGAAGGCATTTTTAATGGTCCACATATTAGAAAATTGCTTGACAATGCAGATTTTAAAGGAACAGTCAACAGAGAGAAACTCAGAGCTTGGAACTCGTTTGTAAGCGTAGAGGATTTTTATGGGACAAGAAGAAAGAGAACTAGATGCAACTAGTAAGCGAACTTTTAGATGCGTACCAAACTCTTGGTATACCTATGTCTTTAAAAATTCACTTTCTGCATTCTCATTAAAATTTTTTCTTGAAAATTTGGGTGCGGGAAGCGACGAGCAAAGAGAAAGATTTCATCAAGATATCAGGATAATAGAAATTCATTATCAAAGATGATGGGATCCGGCCATGATGGGTGATTACTGTTGGTTCTTAAAACGAGACGATTTGACCCCCATAAAAGAAAAAATGAACTGAGCATATGTTTTTTCAAAAATTATTCTCTATCTTTGTAGATATATCTATGTAAGCCTAATATATTCATATACATCATTGATATAGCAATAAATAGATTAGTAAAATTAACAATAATGTTATTCCTGTCCATAATGTTCCAAAAAATATTTTTTTTATAATATGGAGAAAATACAAACAAAAGCGCTATCAAAATAATTATTGTAGTTGTAAGGAATAAATCAAAACATCAAAACCAATCAAAACAGAAAACATAACCTTGAACACGTCACAATAACAGAATGTATGAGCGATTATTGCTATTCCAAACTATTATGGGTAAACCCCAAGTAAATGTATAATATTAGTTTCTGAAGGAAATTATTTCTGTGGTAACACTCGAGAATGCAAAATGACGTTTCTTTTGGGTTAGCTACCATATTTTCTAGAGGAAAAAAAGTTGAAAATCGAGCCCCAGGAATTGACTTTTGAATCGTGAGAATAATTTTCCACTGAGAGTGCTCAATTTCCTCATAATTTTGAAATTTCAAGCACTCATGTGAACAATTTCGTGGAAATGTAGATAGAATTACATCACTTTCTTCTTTTTTTATTCTTAGGAAAATAAGCTTCTGCGCTTGAGACTTTATGTTAAGAGATCAGTCAGAGGGTCTTTTTAACAATTAATGGAATAGAAACTCACACCTTCAAGGCAAAAATGAATGTTTTCTTCTATCCGTATAACAAATAAACCACATTTCTTAAAAATATAAATTCAACAAGATCTTGGATCTTGCAAATGTCTAGTCATTTTTTCTTAACTTAATGGCCTCAAATCCGAACATTGATATGCTCCTTTACCAAACCATTGTTCCTTACATAAATTAAAATAAAACAGACTTACGATAACAAAACCTCAACCATATCTCGAGATACAATACGAACCCAAAATTAATTCAACTTAGCGGGTAAAAATAAAAGGTATACCCGACACACCCAAAGCCGGTAACTTATAGTGGACGATATGGTAAGGAGGGCTTATGGGGCTTGCTGGGAATTAGTACGATGTACTAATAGACATGCCACTCAAGACAAATAAGTAATAACGTATTTTTCTAACGTTTCCGAAACGAATCTGTTTTCTCTTCCAAAGTTGTGTATTTCTCTTTTTGTAGAATATGTGCAGCATGCAACTTGACACACATATTATTTGTTTATATATTATCCATAGATGATCACATAGAACTGTTGTTATTTAAAAATCATACGATATTAATTTTGTTCAATCACTCTTTCAATATCGGTAACCACGTTGTACCAAAGTCTAAAGAGCAATGGAATAAACCTTTCTTCAATCAATGATATTATTGCTGATTCCTTACGTGTTCTTTTTTGCTATCCGCTTCTTTCATTAAAATTTTTGCTGAATCTCAGTTAATTATGTATCCATTTTCCCAAGCATGTTCGCAAATTTATGATTTCCTAAATAATTTTTATGCTCACCTAACCTTTTATTGAGAGGTTTGGATGATTCTCCCACATAATGTTTATTACACTCACACAGAATACTAAATATGATATTTTGAATTTTGCTCACAATTTACCGGTTCTGTTTTTGTTAAAATTGTGACGTACCCTTCTTTTCTACACCAGAGCAAAAGTGTCACTTTGACGCCCAACACTACGGCGGTGCTCACGGTACGGATATCTCGGGCGCCAGTTTCTCTTTAGAGTGCAGAAACACCACTTTACTCTATCGGCGGGACGATAGAGGCCGGGCAACTACAGTGAAGAAACGGATAAGCCAGGGGTCGGGAAAAGGTAACTTACACACTACAGTTAATGAAACGACTCTTATTCAATATATTTACATTTATTCTACACACTAATTATTATTTACACTATATACATCTTAGTAATTACAACTTATTCTACAAGCGGTCTTAATTACAGGCGAGCGAGGACAGTAAGCGGGCGTACAAGCGGTGCGACATGGTAATACGGTGATTAAGCAGTGAAAAAGGTCACTAGCAATAATGAATCGGCCATAAGCAGACGACGGACGGGTACCAGGAGGGGAAGCAAGCTTTAATACGAGCACACTATGACTATGATTATCTATGGCGGTTATTTACTATATCTTTATTTACCAAACCTTAATACCTACTTAAGTATCCTGGGCTGCTTCTTCTCTGGAACGGTCGGTGTCGGCACGTCTGGTAGGTACTGGCGGCAGCAACGTACTGTCCTGGACGCTCTGAAAAATCCTCAAGCTACTAAACACTGCCAAAAGCAGAAGTAGGAGGACGCGGCAGTCATGCGCGGAATATTGCAACTATGTCACCTTTTACGCAATTAAATTGAAATACCTATATCCTTATAAACAAGATTACTTACTGTGCTGGTCGGTGTGGTTCTCTGGTGAGCGGCCAGACGGAAACTGATTTGTTTGTTTCCAGTCTCGGGGTCCTTCACGGTAGGGCACAGGAGTGCCGGGGACAATATGCGCGATTCGCGTTTCGCGATTCACGTACTGCTTGCAGCTCGGCATATTTGGAATGTTTATACATATTATAAATAACAATTATACTATTATTAATGAGCAACTGACAATACCACTATTAAGGGCGCAGTACTACAATGTTTAAAATATCTTTTGAATCAGACAAATAGCACCTAGTTACATAATTATAAAATAATCACTTCGTTACAAAATTGATATCAAAGCAACATGCATTATGTGGGAGAGTCATCCAGAACTCTCAATGTAAAGTTAGTTGAGCATAAATACTATATTAGGAACGGTAAAATTGAAAATCGAAAATTTGCGAACATGCTTGGAAAAATTGACATAGAATAAACTCGGATTCAGCAAAAAATTTATAGAAAAAAGCGGACTGCAAAAAAAATCAAGGAGTCGTCAATAATATTATTGAATGCAGAAACATGTTTGATCTGTACTCTGTAGATTTTGGTATAACGTGGTTACTGATGTTAAAAGAAAAAATTGAACCAAATTAATATCGTATAATGTTTAAGATCAACAGTTCTATATACGTATCCAAATAATGTATGCGTCACGTTTCACGCTTCATATATTTTTACATCAAAATAAATACATAACTTTGAAAAAGGAAACAGATTCGTTTAGAGAAATACATAATTGAAATTATATAGTGGAACTTTTATCAAGAAGAGGAACTTAATTTGTTTTTAAATTATTTCATTGACCCTAATAAGGGGTATTTCCACTATATAATTTCAATTATTCTGTTCTCTGAAGCCATTAATGTTTATTACATTGGGGTTTACAAGTTTCTTTGCTTTGGATTCTTTAAATACGCTGGCTACCCTGATGAGCTAAGGCAAGCAGGAAACACGTGTCGGTAGATATTTTAAAGTTTTTTAAAGTGAGTGTCAACTGGTGAGTACCTTGTGTTTTATTTATTTTTGGTTTTATTAGACAGAATAGTTGAAATTAAAAATAACATTATTGAGTCAGTAATACTGAACATAATGTGCATATTATCTTTTTTGTAATCCAAGTTTCAGCGTTTTGGCAAATAGCCGGGAAAATAATTGTTTAAAAAGATATATGTTATACTTATCTGTGATAAGATTTGTAAAAGTTAGTAAATAATAATTAACAAAAATTTTCAGTTAATATTATTTTTTATTCCACTCTATATTTTAACTTAACTTTAACTTAACTTTAACTTAATTTGTTTTTAAAAGATCTAACTTATTTAAAAAAATATCTTTAAACAATCCACGATATCTTAAAAACCAAGATAGGAACCCCATGTTTTTACTTCACCTAGTTAAAAAATACTTATTTATATTTATTTTTGTCCAATACAATTGCTGTGCCTATCATATTTTGCTTTCTTCATTAAAATTAGTATCGAATGTTATTGCATAGTAACGAATATTGTACTGCAACAAAAATATTTAGTAAGCAGGCGGTGGAAACAAAAGAAGGTAAAACGATGCGTCATTTTGATTTGACAATTAAGAATTGTTTACTTGGCAGCAATTTAAGTATTTTTCATTAAATTATACCTAAGTTATCACGTTTTTAACTCCATTTTGCCATGTATTCACGAAATGAAAAAGTAGATATGCTACTAATCTATGGCGAATGTAAAAAAAATAGCAGGCAGGCTGCTATCTTATATGAAGAAAGATTTCCCGAAATAATTCATCCGCCAAACAACTATTTTGTAAGAGTTTAACGGCAATTCAGAAGTGAACCAGAATTACCGGAAAATAATTTCATTATCGATGAAGACTCGGAAATCAATGTACTTGCAATTGTCGAGGTAGATCCCACGATTTCGATAAGACATATTGAGGACCAAACCGGTGTAAATCGGGAATCAGCTCGACGCATTTTGAAAAAACATAAATTTAAATCATACAAGTACCAAATACACCAGCATTTATACGAAAATGATTTTCAAAGAAGATTGAACTATTGCAATTGGTTTTTGAACAGACACAATTTGGATAACAATTTTCATGAATAAATTTTATTTTCCGACGAGTCCAGGTTCACTAATTTGGGATTATTCAATCGTAACAACACCCGTTATTGGGCACAAGAAAATCCCAGAAATATGAGAGAAAGTGCATATCAGGAGCGATTTAGTTTTAATGTATGGTTAGGAGTAATTGGCAGAAGAATTATTGGGCCAATAATTTTTGATGGTTCATTAAATGAAGAAAGATATTTGGAATTTTTTGCAAAACCAGATACAAGATTTTTTGGAAGAACTGCCACCTAATGTTAACCCAATAATTTTTCAACAGGATGGGGCTCCACCACATAACAGCAGAGTTGTGGTGAATTATTTGAATGAAAGGTTTGGAGAAAACTGGATG
Organism: Rhamnusium bicolor; assembly: GCA_029963845.1. Lineage (NCBI taxonomy): Eukaryota > Metazoa > Arthropoda > Insecta > Coleoptera > Cerambycidae > Rhamnusium > Rhamnusium bicolor. Next base: position 416,965 of record JANEYF010004602.1, on the reverse strand, counting down.
GGAACAAATGGGCCCGTTCGATGGCCTGCAAGGTCACCAGACCTTATGCCGCTTGATTTTTTTCTATGGGGCCACCTCAAGGAAAACGTTTATAGGACTCCACCAACAAACAGAGAAGACATGGAAATGAGAGTCAGAAGAGCAATCGATGGGATTACTGAATTACAGTTAGATAACGTGCTTAGGGCTACCGTCACAAGAACACGATTGTGCAGAGATAATAACAGACAACATTTTGAACATCTGTAGTAAAAAAATGTTTTTTGTATGTAGTACTTCAGTAAATATTTTATTTTAATTTCATTCATTCGTTGTAAAAATGTATTACATAGTGTAATGGTTTTTCATCAATTTTGTTCAAATGTGTTTTACTGATGTTTCTTATTTATTAAAAAAATCGTTTTACCTACTTTTTATTTTGTATCCACCGCCTGCTTACTAAATATTTTTGTTGCAGTACAATATTCATTACTATGCAATAACATTCGATACTAATTTTAATGAAGAAAGCAAAATATGATAGGCACAGCAATTGTATTGGACAAAAATAAAAGATATATAAGTATTTTTTAACTAGGTGAAGTAAAATATGGGGTTCCTATCTTGGTTTTTAAGATATCGTGGGTTGTTTAAAGATATTTTTTTAAAATAAGTCTTATTAGTCTGTTCAGCTACTGGTTATTCCCAAAAAAATATGAGGCACAAAGTTGCATGCCAGAGGTCTTTCGATATCACGGCACACTACGCATCAATATCTGCCAAGGTTCATATAGACTTAACAAACTAAAATTGATATTAACTGTCATTTTAAAAACAAATGCCATGTTCCGATACATGGTTGAAAAGAGAATCTAGAGACGAATCAGATAGGTAAAAAAATATACAGGGTGCCATTTAAAATAACAGAGTAGATGTCACTTCCGGTGAAACCGCAAGTGGTGGACAAACATTTTTTTGTACTTAAAAAAGGACAATCACGCATTATATAAGTGTACCAAATTTCAAAATAATATCTTTTTAAATAAACATGCTACGGGGTGTTATGTGTCTCCTGTGTCACCCGGTATATTACAATAATTTTTTTTGCTACCGGATCAGACGTATTTGTGCATATTAATTATTTTCCAGCAACCATGCTTATCTTATACAATTTTGAAGAAATCTATTTTTAACGAGCAGTTTTAGTGATTCTTTCTAGTAGCTAATAAAATAAAGCCTGTCCCAAATATAAAACTAAAAAATCAAGAGAGCTAACGTGATTTCTTTGTACGTAGGTACTTTGTGTGTCTATTATAGTTTCTTTTAGGCACCAGAACTTTTACTAAACACAAAATTATCACTTACACTGGTACATTCGAAAATGGTACACTAGAAATTTCACTACAGAAACTAAACCTTTCCTGTTACAAAACGCGATCGTTAGGGTTTTCAAATTTCAGATAAACTATGTTTTATAATAACTTTGGAACACAACGAGACTAACATTTTTTGCCAGGAACACAAAATTTTGGAATAATACAAGAGAGTTTCATAAAGTCAAACAAATTTTGAAATTCATTGTATTGTTTTATATCAGAGTAAAATGTAATCAAATATTGGTAGTCAGCAACATCAAAATAAAATGTTTACATGACACATTTGTATATCGGGTGACAATTTGAAACATGCACTCGCTATATCTCCGGAACTAATGAAGATATCAAAAATCGCTCAGAATCATTTTGGTGATATGAAGGAGGAACTGGAACACTGTAATAAGTGACGCACCACCACCCACCTCCTCAACCCTAGCTAAACCAACTCAAAAATCTTAAATAGCAACCCCCTGCTTGTGATACCTCACTGAAAAGCAGTTGAGAAGTACCAAATAAAGTTTATTTTGGAGTAGTAGTTTTCAACTAATTTATGAATAAGTGATTTAAACTTACTATTCAAAATGATATCACTGTTTTGCTGATATCAAGGGGAAAGCCGAATGTGGTGCATCTTCACCTATTCTAGCTGTCCCAACTCAAAAATCTTAAATGGCAACGCCCTGCTTATGATATATTATTGAAAAGTACTTGAAAAGTGCTTTCCAATGGTACCAAAGAAGGTTTTTGTTGATTTAGAAGTTTTCGATTTAATTCATGAACAAGTAATTTAATTTTTAAAAATGACTGGTGTTTGTTTACCGAACTCGTGAATAGCAGAATAAACACCAGACTTCGGCCGCGCATTTGATTATCACAACAGCCACGCTACTTGCAGCGCCTGCCTAACTGTTTTGCCCGGGAGCAAAAACTGCCACGCGCCAACACAACTTTTTGTCGCAATTAAAGAAATGTAAACAAAAATTCTATACAGAATGCGACAAAAAACTGATACAGCGGAATAACATTGTAACGTATATTGTGCTGGTGATTGACGTTGATGAGTTCATCATCATTTAACTAGTTTCATACCATTGATTTGATTGTATAGACATAAATTCGTCTGAATTCGGTGTATTTTCCTAGTTCCTTACCTCATTCTGTATGTGTGTTCTTCAGTTAGCTAGTTTATATTAGACATTCTTTCTGTATCCATTACTTTGCGAATTTTTTTGTAAAAAGTTATAATTTTTTTCCGAGCTGTTATTATTGTTGTGACCGATTTGCCTATTCAATCCTAATAGTGGTTTACACCACGGCTGAACGTGTTGAAATAATATTCATTTATAGTTGTGCCTTCAGGACCGCTAGATCATTCAACCAGAGATATCTTGATAGAAATGTAAGCCACGCTTATATCCAGCAACTAATTTCTAAAATTGAAGAAACTGGATCTGTCGCCAATACGAAAAGAACCCAACCAAGATTATTTGATGAAGCAACCAAAATTGAGGTCCTTGGATAATTTGCCATAGATCCAACAATGTCTACTCGTTAAGCAGCCACAATAATAGGGATATCACGCAAGTCGGTTCGAAAAATATTGCAGATTCATCAAGAGCTTTATGATGATGACCCTGATTGCAAATTGTGTTCTGTGAATTAATGACAAACAGAATTATAGCTACGCCTCAACTTGTGAAAAACATTTGTTCTAGTGATAAATGTACCTTCTACTTGAATGGGCGAGTTAATAAACATAACTACCGTTATTGGAGTGATGAAAATCCGCATGTTTTCAGAGAAGAGCATACGCAGTGTCCTGAGAAAATAAATGTGTGGGCAGGGGATGTCACCATCGGCCTATTATTCATTGATGTGAATTTAGTTGGCAATATTGATGCTGAGATGCCATCGAACCAATAATAGTACATGAGCTGGAAAACCAGAAAGACGATCACAGGAATCTTGCATTAACTGAATTTGCTGCATTTTCAGCAAGACGGAGTACCTCCTCATTACGTACTCCCAGTTAGGCAGTGCTTGAACGATCACAACAAAAATAAATGGATTGGTAGAAGAGGGCCAATTGAATGGCCTCCAAGATCACCAGACCTAACTCCTATGGACTTCTTTTATGGGGCTACCTAAAGTCAGTTGTTTGTAAAACCGAACCTCAATCAATTAACGAACTATGACAAATAATTATTCAAGAGAGGTATTTGAAAACGTTTGACAGGAGTTTCAAAATAGGCTGTATTATTGTTTAGAAAATAATGGAAATTTTGAACAGTTATAAAGTAGATTAAATAAAAGAAAAATTAAGTTTAAATCACTTATTCATGAATTAATAGAAAACTACTAGACCAAACTAAACATTCTTTGGTATCGTTGGAAAGCACTACTCAATTGCTAATGAGTATTACAAGCAGGGGGCTGCCATTTAAGATTTTTGAGTTGGGATAGTTGGTTGAGGGGGTGGGTGGTGGTGCGTCACTTATTACAGTATTCGAGCTCCCCATCCATATCACTGAAACAATTCCGGGCGATTTTTGATATCTTCATCACTTTTGGAGATATAGCAACCGCAAGTTTTCAAATTGTCACCCGGTATATGTATGTGTGTATATTCTACGCGTATGTCATCTGATAACAACATGTATACTTAGATACTTCTTATAAAACAATAATTATCATTTCTTATCACACTGTTATTTATGGACAAAGCACGTGTCTTTTTTTAAATATTATAATATTAAAATGCCAAGATATAACGGCTAAGGGAAATAAAACAAATTTTGCCGATTATGGGTATTATTCGGTATGTACGATGTATTTGGGACAATTTAAACTAGAGTAGGAAAACGAATAATGAATCTGAAATATGCTGTTTTTTTCATGGCGCAATATAAAAAAAGAAATCGAAAACTGGACTACAAAGCAAATTTGGGAGTAGAGTCTAAAATGTATCTGAAAAAAAACTGAAAATAAATGTCGTTGTTAAAAGTGCAACGATTAGCGTTTTGTGGAAAACGTAAGAAAGAACGAAGCTCTCAGCACTCAAAGACTATAATCTATAAAGATCTTTAAACCAGGCGATCTGGTTAGATATTTAAATGTCCCTATTGAACTTCAGTTGGAATCAGTGACCAAGCCTACTGACTTGCCAGGTAGAATCGAATATAAGCGGAAATTTGAAATGGTATTAATAAACCGCCAAATTTAGAGTTATGGAGGTGTGAGAGTGAGCGTACATGGGCCAAAATGTAGATTATTAAAATCCATCTTTAAGGCAGAAGTTCATGACATAGAGACTTGGACTTGAGAATTGATTAAAAATGTTACAAACAAACAGCGCTTCCAGCTCTAAATTCATTTACCTTTAAGTCTAAGATTGTTTGAGAATGCATACAAACGGTAAATTAACTGACAAGAAACAACAATATTACCATGAAGTGGATGCCAGGGTATGAAAGAATAGAAAGGAATGATTTGCAGATTGTCTTGCCTGAGAAGGTGTTGCATCATTCCTCGGATTGGTAATGTTTTGTGGGATATCTAAAAATTACACAACGGACGAGGTTAGAAAATGGGAAAAGGTATGTGAGAGTTACGCATAGATCTAACAATTATCACAAAAAATCTGTCCAGGTCACAAGCCTTGTATCCGACCAACTTGTAAGTAAATGGACACGAAACGGAAAATCACGGTAGGCAAATGAAATTTTGATTCATACCGTATAAAATGAAAATTTCTTTTTTTTTACTTAATGGACGAATGAGACGACATCTAGCTATGCATAAACATATTTTATGTATGACCGGTCTTAGTTGATTACTTTATATAGTTGGTTTGAGGGCTTAAAGTACCACTTTATAGCCATCCCGGCCGTAAAATACTTTTTATAAAACTCATTAAAAATTACATTTTTAACTCATTGATAAGTGAATTAAAATTTGACTTTTATAATGTTACGTGTCAAAAACACTTTTAACATTAGTGCCAAAAACACTTTTAACACTAGTGTTAAAAATAAAATGCTATATACTATATAGTAACATGCATTCTTCTCAAGATAATAAAAAGCTGTATTGATAAAATTAGAAAGAATATATTATTTAGAAACATTAATACATATTTATTCGAACAGTTATAAATTATTTATTTAGAAACATTAATATTAATATTACAACCCGAACAGTTACTTATGTTAATTCCCTGAGAAGTAATTGCGGAGGTATTCAGTTTAACTGCAATACTATCGTCGACGTCACCTGATGACGTTGATGTCAAGGTAGAAGGGTTCTCTGAAGCAATTGTAGCATTAGAAGAAGTACTGGGGGAATTCTCTTAGCAATTTTATTTTTATTTGTAATGGAATCCTCGATGTAGCCCTCAGCAACGGGTGACGATTTCCAACCACCATGTCGTTTTATTGTAATTAAGTTAGCTCCCGAATCTGCTAACAAAGATGCCTAAGATCTTCGGAAACAATGGTCAGTAAGCTGCTTCGGATCTGGTAACTTCAGAAATTGGGCAATATTAGTAGGAATCTTCCCAAAAGTATTTATCCCAACAGGTTGAACAGTACATATGACGTGATTTAGAAAAAATCGACGATGGGTAATGGCGGCTGGCCGTAATGCAGCATATTTATGGTTATAAAAGGAGTTTGCCGATTTTTCAATATCAATCAATGTTAATTTACAAAGCTCTTCACGACGGCATGCTCCAAATAAACCAAAAATTAATAAGTCTTTTATATATGTATACTGTATCATATTGTTGCCGTGATTTCTGGGGCAACAGATCTAAAGTTGCACTATTTGCGGTTTCTTCAACATCTGGTGGAATAATAAAATTACTTTAATTTCCCGTATTTTCTTCAAAATCAATTTTTTAGCCACAAAATTTACAATATTTAAAGACAGTTTCAATTGTAGTTACTAATAAACTCTAAACAACTTACAACTGTTTTACTTCGTTACCCTTTATCCAATACCTGACTTGATGTATACACTTTATTGTCAGATATAATTGAAACGAGCAGGTGGTTTAGTGCCAATGCATCCAACACGTCGCCATTTTGAATAAAACACAAATTACCATACCAAACGTTACCAATTTTCAAATAACATCTTTAGACCACGGTCTTCTCACAAAATGGGAGGACACTCCCACATTATAAAAGGGGCGCCAAAATTACAAATTTTGTTCTCACTTTTCTCTTATTTTCTTTTGTTCGTTTTTGTTATCAAAATTCCCCACAAAATATATTCCAAATTACAAGCAAACCATCAGTAAATTGCGGTACATTATCATATACACGAAATATTATTACATACCCATAAATAAGCGGAGTTGGATATTCCCGCTTCCCAATTCAGTATTGTTTAGAGGAGAACTTTTTACTGTATACACAAATTTATATATTCTTTTTGCATTGTTTTGAAGTCTTATATCAACGGCCCATGCTTTTGCATGCGTCTTTGATTTCTCGTTTTCGGAGTTATTATACAATTTAAAAATGTTTTTTTTTTAGGTGTTGTATTTGTTGTTAATGTTTTAAGTTAAGCGATAGATCGGGAGTTCAACCCCACAGACGGCATTTTTTTCTTAAATGATAGTTTTACAAAAAATATTGTATGATACATTTGTTAAAAGTGATTTTATTTTGTTCGTGGGGTTGCCCCACTAGCTACGCTCGTTCTCCACTCACAAAATAAAATGTCATTTTTAACTCTTGTATCATGAATAACTATTTTTTCGCAAGCGTGCGGAAAAGTTTATTTTTCCACACGCATAATAATTTCGAAAGTTGTGCTTTTCTGCACTAGAGAGGAAAAGTAATTATATGTTTATTTACATTTTCGTGCAAGTTATAATTACATTTTGAAAACGTGTTGGTTAATATGCCAAAGTTTTTATTTTATATTTTCCTATTTTATACAAATAATAATAATATTAATAATATTAGATGTAATAATATTAGATGATACATGTTTCTTTTTCATTAGAATAAATGTTTATGTTATTTATTTTTTATTTTCATCGCGCTAGTAGAAAAAATGTTGTTCCTAATACATGCGGACACTGTCTTTTCCTCACTCAACTGCTTGACCGAACTCCGCTTCGCTTCATTTGCACTTCTTAGGAAAAAGTAAATATTACAGGCCGCCTAAGGCTTTTGCTGTATTTTTCATACAACATTTTGGACTTCTGAAGCAACATGTCCAACGTCGCAGCCTCTGCTGCTTCGGTAATTTCTGGTGGGGTACAGGAAAATTAATTTTCATCCTCTTCCATTTCCAGTTCAATTGAAAAACACAAAACACTTCAACAAAAGGATTATAAAACGATTCTTGCCATAAAATACAATATAGTCACTTTTATTTATGTTGTTACTTGGTTATTTTTAATACAAATTCGAAACAAAATTCCTATCTGTCAGTGTGGCAATACGATTGTCATTTTTATGGACTATCAAAATTTAACAGCTTGCCAATTCTTATGTAGAATTTGCAAGATAGCCGATATACTATTATATATTATATGTACCTAATAATTAAGACTGGTCATACATAAAATTTTGTATGAACCTCGGGCATAACTAGCGTTTATGGCCCTTATCGTATTAGTGCCCTCGGCTAACGCCTCGGGTTTTAATTTCCACGCCGCGGGCCATAAACGCCTCTTTATGACCTAGGTACATAAATAACTATTACAACATGCACGAATGTTCTCTATATAATGTTGAGATATTAAACCAAAAAAGCAAAAATACTCGATACATGTTTGAGGTGGTATCTATAACAATCACATTATTTATTTTAAGCGATCGGCTACATGCAAAATTAAATTTATTTCCAGCAAACTATCTGGCATTTTTTGACAATTTCTCATATAAGGAAATTCGTCGCAAGAGATGATAGAGCACCCACAATAAAACTAATTTTAATAACAGATGGATTGACGGTAGATGTTCGGTAATTGGAACACCAGATCTCTGTACTTGGATTCGTAAGATTTTTATGTGTGGAGACATTTACAGCAGCCGATGTACAGTGTTCAGACAGTTAGCATTAGAGAAATCATTGATTTTAAATAAATTATAGATGATCTTTTCCATCACAGCAATGTTGGTATCCATGTTTCGTTGAAGGTATTTCGAATATATAATTGGGACTGTTCATAGGAATTTTTTTACTTAGAATAGTGTTCCTTGCATATTCATTTAGTTTGGCACACTCGGCACGAATCACAGTGTATAAAAGTACAAAAAAGAGTTTTCCAAGTTTCTTAATCACCTGGTTACATGCTTATTTGAAGTAATTCAACTTTCTTATTTAATATAACTAAAAAAAAGTAATTCAACAACTATTAGAAATAAATGTACGTATTAAATTAACAAAAAAATGTGAAATAAGTTGTAATTCAACTTTTCTTATTTAATATAACTAAAAAAAAGTAATTCAACAACTATTAGAAATAAATGTACGTATTAAATTAACAAAAAAATGTGAAATAAGTTGAAGTTAAATGAAATTCTAATATAGTTAAATATTTAATATGATGCTTACAGAACAAATACCACAAAATCTCGGCACTTATATATTTCAGACACGTTCAACCATATTCTCTTTTGTTGTTGTTTAGTAATACCCTCCAAATTGCCAACGATTGTACCTATATTTCAATAAAGTTTCACAACAGAAAGGCCTCTTAATATTTAATATAAGTAACATGTTCACGATTAAGCTATAGAATAAATTCTGTCTGACATGTGTTAGTCGTTCTGGTATTTAATTTCATACAATTATTAGTAGATAAACGGCAGACATTACATTAATTTCAGTCAAAGTAACTAAATAACAGTAAAATTAATAAAATTTAGAAGTCGCCAACCAAAAATAGGGAGAAAAACGAAATTTTAAATTCTTTTCTCTCACCTCCTAAACGTATTCGTTTTGTTTATGTAAATGATATAAAGAAACCTGAATCACTATTTTGATATTTAGAAGTCGTTCAAGCAACATGTGAAATTATATTTCTAAGATTCGGTGCACACGAGGAAAAAAAGACGGAACGGCAGCCGCGCGGCGGTCGCATACTTTCCGCAGAATTGTATGTTTTCTCGCAGACATTCTGAGAACGGAAGACGCAGTGACTTTTCTTCCTCTTCGTCCAGTGCCAGTGGCCATGGGCAATCGATATCGTGTAGTCGTAGGGTACCTTGGATTGCAAGTTAAAAAAAAGAAGCAAAATAAATAGAAGACACTGGGTACACCCAATAGTGAACTGCCGTTTATTAAAAGAATCTTTTTATACGATGTTTAACCAGCCTCAAAATGGCGAATCAATGTTTTTTTTGTTTTGTTTTTTTTGGGGGGGGGGGGCCCCCCCCCCCGCGGGGGGGGGGGGGGGGGGGGGGCCCTTTTTTTTAAAGGCCCGCGTTCCCCGCCCCCCCCCCCGGGAGGAAAAATTTCTTGGGGGGGGTTGGTACCCTTTTTGGGGGGTTCCAAACCCGGGGGGGGATTTGGCCACCAGTTAAGCGATTCGGGGGGGGGTTTTAATTGGACTTTGGGGGGGGGCCGGGGATTTTGGGGGAATGGGCCGGGGCGGAAGGATCCAAAGGGGGTGGTTGTGGGTCCCCCGCTGGGAAACAAAGGGGGGGGGGTAAAAAAAAAGGGTGGCAACTTTTGGGGGGGGGACTAAGAATATAATGGGACTGTCCCACTACATTGAAAGTTAACTATTTTTTAAATTTACAACAATGTCCGCTTAACTTCAAGGGATTGGTAAAAAAAATACAATACCAAGATTTAGTTATGTCATTGAGGTTTTGGTTCGATTTTATTAATATTTTTCAATTTTTTATATACGTTTTGATACTAGAGATCAAGATTTAAATATATTTTCGAGACCAAGTACAAGATCTGTCGAAATCTTATCTTGGTCTCATGGACTTCTAATTCGAATACAAATGAAATGGTTCAAATGATTAAAACTCTAAAATTTCTTCAAAGAATAAAATTGAGGAAAAACTCCATGAGGATTGAAATTTATTATTTATTATTATTTTTCTCATTAGACTGATTTTATATAAGGTTTTCTTTGTGATGGTATAACTTGATGACATTTGTTTTGCAAAATTACGTCAAAAAGGAATTGGTTATTTAGGTCCTATTTTTTAATCGCTGGTAAACTTCTTAGTCAGTTAACCGAGAAGAGTATTTTTCAATCATATTCTGAGTACTGGTTATGACTCAACGATATCAAATTTATTAAAATAAACCATAAAATTTGGCATACAATAGGGGGTCCTTCTTCTGAAATTCAACAAAATAAATCTTCAATATGGTGCTTTTTGGCAGGCTTCTTTCCATACTATTTGATTTGATTGCCACTTCAACACAATTTGACAATACGACACATACTGTTTTAATCTTCCTCGCTGAGACAGAAACGGTGACATACTTAAGAAGGCATAATGGAGATGTATCCTCCATAGTCTCAAATAAAAGTAAAATTAAAAATATATTAAAAATTAACCGAGTTCTTTATTATATTGGAATATTATATTTTTGTTAACATCTACAGTTTATGCAAACTTATTTATTTATGTTTAAATATAAAAATACTGATACAAATGTTATGGTGGCGTCTGATCTAATTGTTGCAATTCACAATCGCACAATTTTTTATTTAAGTGAAGTTTTTGGATTTTATATCGTTTTTATATTCCCCCAAGGGCCATGCCATGATACGTCACTGGACAGGAAAGTTCGATTTTATAATGTTTTCTAATTAGCTGGTTTTTACGTTAAGAGGATATTTCAAGATAGAATGGTTAGATGTTGTCTTATGTGCAAAAAGTACTTAAAAACGAGCTCCGACCGTTGTCTTCATAGGTGGACACTGGACAATTTCCGTGCTTGCAGGGCCGGCATGGTCCGACACAATAATAATCATATGTACGGAACAATTAAAATACATACCTCGAGTGTCTTAATATTTCCTCCTGTATGGTGTTCAAGGTATTAATATAGATTGCAAGGTAAGAGCCAGACGAGTTACATGAATTATATTTGGGATAAATGGATCGTAAAAACTTTACATATACACTGTAGCCCAGGATAGATGTAACAATAGGTGTAATGGACAACACATTATCGAATTTTGTAATGGTACCTGGGGATTCAGTCGTACTTGATGTAAAACTAAGATATATATCAAAAATGAGTTGATCGATGCTACATAAAGCGTTTTATAAGTCAATTTATAAAAATTGTTAATAGGTAACATCATCTTTTTACTTTTAAATGTTTAGTTTATTTTGTATTTCGTTATTGTTTTTTAACACGCTTTTATTAGCTTCACTTGTATGTTTGTTTGCTTGCTTGTTTGTTTGTAACCGACTCTTTGGACTCGATTTTGACCCACTTTAAACGGACAGATTTAATTGAAACTTTGTACACTTACGAAGAACCGGTAACAATACAATAATTTGATAAGTTTATATCATTATCCTGATCAGGATCGCCAGTCCTTTCCTCACGTATCCTCTGCGTGAGAGCAAAGGCTTAATATGTAAGTACATTCCATATTGTTAGTTAGCTCGGTGGTCGAGCGGGCTAAGGCAGTCGACGCGAAACGACAGACTCCTCGGGCGTGAGTTCAAATCCCACGGCTGAAATAATTTTTTTTTTCAGAAATATCTGTTATCGTATTAAAATCAGCATCATACAAATAAATTTAAAAACTACAAAACACCTTTCAACACATCAACTAAAAGTGAAAAATAAATTAGTTTAAAAAAACTAAAAAACACGCTTTTAAAGCACATCAAACTAAAAAGTGAAAAATAATTATTAATATAAACTGGAAAACAATAATGACGAAAAATACTAGTATTTTGTAAAAGGGGGCGCTTTGTCCCACCCACCTTTTTTCACAAAACTAGTTTTTTCTCTTTTTGTTTATATTAATATTATTTTTCACTTTGATTTAATTTAGTTTTTTAAACTATATTTATTTGTTGCATTTATTTTAGTTTATCTGAACGGCTGGTATGTTGCAAATAGTCGTATGTTGCTTTAAAACTTAATACAGATTTTTTTTGTTTACATTTTTAACCCCAGTTACATATTTCTATTACTAACAGCGTTTTTTTTTAGAACAATTTTAAAGCTATTAAATGTAATTAGAATTTATTTTAAAATTTGTTTCACTACTGACATCTTTTTAATTACATACAAATTCTTTTTATTATAATTGTCTTCTGGGATGTTTTATTGGTGATCATCTTACTGCTGCTTGTCTTCTTAATATGAAAAAGTTCACCTATATAAATTAAGGGAATGTATTTTTTTATTGCCTTTAAACAAAAAATATCAATATATAAAAAATGTAGGTGTTTACTGGCTGTAAATGCATTAATTTATAATTATGTCTCTATGGGGCGCAATATTTAGTTTTGCACACAGGCCCCCAAAAAACGCGCCCGGCCCCCGGGTTAGGACGTGGAGGAATAAAAAAACGTGTATTCCGATTTTTTGATTTAGGGGTAAAATTGACTTTTTAGGGGGTGTTCGCATTTACGAACCTCAGGGCGACCTAAAAAATCGAATGCGGTAGGTGATTTTCTATGAGGAATCAGTTTTTTTAGGTCAAGTGGTATAGGCCTATTTTTAGAAGTGGTTCTCAGGCGGTTCGGTGCTCTACTTGATGTAGGTCCAGTGCATTCCTTTCCTACGTGGATGCAGCACATACGCAGTCGGCGGCAATGTGTTTTTAACCCCAATCCCCTTAATTTTCCTTGCCTTAAAATAACCTTTAAAATGTGATTATCATCATTTCATTTTCGATCACTGAGCTTGAACAGTGACCATCATAACATCAAACTTACAAAATAGGACATTTTAGGGCAAGGAAAATTAAGAGGAATGACATAAATTTGAATGGTTATTGTAGGACAAGGACATTGTTTATTTCTTTCACATGTACTTTCTGTTTGTCGAATCTTTGTCTTGCTGTTATGTTGACAAAGTCTTTCCTTAAATCATTCCTCTGCTAATTTGTGCAGTTTTGGTACACAATCCATTGCGTATTTGTCGCAGAAGAAAATTTGTATATCCATTGAATACACTGTTCATTATAGTCATCGTTAGTTATTTTAGTTTGAACCAATATTCCATACTCGTCTCCATCTTTCATGTCACATTTTACAATTTTGCTCACATCGTCAAATTGTATTAAATCTTCCATTTTATAATTACGATTATTTATTTGGTAACTTGTTTTAATAACTCAAACACATAAATGACCTACAGACACTGATACTGCGTTTAATGTGCTTTATCTACTATTTACTACGGTTACCCCGAACTTCTATACGATAATTGCATTTATTTAATTTTTTGCATGTGTGCTATATTTACTTAGGAAACAAATACACTGTATCTGCATTCAACTCCTACATGATTAGCGCACTTTATCGCGCTAGCACGATAGAGAACGGAAAAATGCGACCGGCATACTTTGGAATATTCCTGACCATAAGAGATATGTTCTCGAGTACGTAAATTTAAATAACTTGTAAAGTTCAAATTCATCCAAATTCTTTCGGTGACATGTTCGTGATTTTGTCTGATGGAAAATTAATCAATATATTATCATTGTACTGTATTATCATATTATCAATCTTAATCGAAAAATAGACTGCGTTAAAATACCATGGTTTGGTTTCGAAAAACGCATCGCTCCCAATAAGTATCATCATGATAATGCAAAAACAATGTTTCGTAGCCAAAAATGTTTTAAACAGAACTAGTAGAGAACAGGTCCCTTAAGTAAAGAATTTGGCCATAGGTATGTCATCTTTTAGATTGGCTCGTACGGTCACATGGTACGCGACTTCCATATTTGTCGAATTCATGGTTTATTTACATTTATTTAGTTTCTATGTATTTTAATTTACACTGGAGGGTTGTTGCTTATATTGAATAAGTAGTTTGAAGGTATGGGAGATTGTTAACATTAACAATTAGTGTTTAAAAGTCGTTCCGTGTAGATTTTAATAGATAACAGAATCGCATAGTTTTAGTTGTATAATATTAGCATTGACTGGTGCGTGATGGATGTTACTCAGTAAAAATACCAGGCTCTAGTGCTGTGTACTGTACCAGGAATGACAAAAAAAGGTTTTAAAATGAACGTTTTACACAGGATCCTCTGAGAAGAAAGGAATAGGCCGTCAAAGTCCGAAGGGAAAAATGGAATCTTACAAATACTTCATATTTATGTGAGGTTTACGTGAGGGCACATTTAAATGTTTGTTTCTACGTACACTTAATTTACAATATGCAAAATAATTTAACATTTTATCTTTGAATGAATTCTCAAAAGCTTAGGCTAACCTAGGCTCCCAATTTAATAAACTCTATAAAGCCTTTTTGTTTACGCTGCAAAAATATAAAACCATTTGATTCCAAATAACTTAGTTTAAAATAAATCTACATACTTACATTTAAGTTAAAAAAGTCTCAATTGAAAAGATTAAAAAAATTCCATTTCAGGAAAATATAAGGATTTTTTGCAAATACAATTTTCTCAAATTGTTTGTTTATTTAAAAGAAATTGTAAATTATAATAGAAAAAATCCAAAAAAAGTATATTATGTTACACTTTGTTACCAAGTTTTCAAACAAGTTGATCGAGTTTTCAATAAATCAACATTGTTAAACATTTTTCGTGTAAGGAATTGATAAAAATGGTACTTTTGTTTAATTATATTTTTTTTACGGCGAAGCTGTAGATTTTACAATAAAACATCAAGGGATCAGATTTATCAGTTATTAAAAGACACTCATTTTGCACAAAATATGTTTGGTTTACGATAAATAATCTTCAAGATATCTTAACTTTAATTCTGCTGAAATCCCGATGAAATTGAGATTTTTTTTTCGCGGAGCTGTCACAATTTGAATTTTTGGCCGAAAATTATTTTTCCATTTGAGGAAAACTTCTCCACAATGCGTAGAACATCCATGAATTTTTTGGACTCGTTTCAATAATTACAAATTGTACATAATGAATTACATAAACAACTAAGGGAGACAATATAGCTGCTCCCGCGCGCCACGGGTTTTGATTATCCAACTTTGAGCGCGACTCAGCTAAACTATGGAAGATAAATATATACCATCAGACTTTTTTTTTAGAGAATTTTGTCCTCTACAACTTTGGTCCTATAAAATTTTGACGAATTTGTTACGGTTCTTTTAGCGTTTTGGGTGAAGGGTCGTGGCACATCTTTTTACATTCTTATACCTAATATAAGGAAGTATAATAATCGTGATTTTTTCTACCTGTGTGTGCGTGCGTGCGTGTGTGCGTGCGTACGGGTGTGTGTGTGTGCGTGCGTGCGTGCGATCGCGTGTGTGTGTGAGCATGCGTGCATGCGTATGTGCGTATTCGCTATAACACAAAAAATACAAATTGAGACTTCCCAAATTTGGCAATTAAGATTTTCAACAACATTTTAGGTGAAACATTAAATTTGGTGAATGTCGTACCACCAGAAGAAAAAAAAAGGTACAATTTCGGGGAAAAAGTTAAAAAAAATTTTATTGCATTTCTGGACGAATCTCGACGAATTATAATAAAAAATCATAACTTTATGAAAAAAAAAATTGTCTGCATGTCTGTAGTATCGCGATAGCAGCCACAGTTTTTGAGATAAGGTTTTCAAATTTGGTACACGTGTTCTAATGGTCAACGAGAATAACAAATTCGCTGGTGAGCAATATTGGGACCCAAACCTTTTTGTATTTGTCTACAAAAAAAATATATTCTTGATGAATGACTATAAATTATGTCTACTATATCAAGCTCAATAAAATATATTTTTCAAATACTTAAATAAAGCTGATGTAAACTGAATTTTTTGCACATTTGACCTCATAAAATCGGGTTAAGATAAATCTGACAGTTTGAAATTTGAAATGTCTAATTTAGTTACAAAAAATGTCAATGTCAATAAGAAGAAATTACTTAAATATATGATATGAATTATTATAATTGACACTATCGAACGACGCTGATAATTAGTCATTTAAAAATTTTAATGAAATATTTCAAGGTACGGTATTAAAATTTTGAGGTAAGTGAACAAATTAACTACAATGATTTTTTTAAGATCAGGATGATATATACTGGTATAAGAAAGTTATGTGTTGGCCACATCAGATATGTATTTTTAAATGTTTTTAATTTTTTTAACTTCCCGCTAAGAAAATTGAAAATTTTCAGAAATCGGAAAGTTATTGGTTTCACCCCGATTTTCGAAAATCGAGTTTTTGTCAGATCTCGACGTTTTGAGGTCCTAAGAAGCTATTCTGACTATTCCCATGATGGTGTCTGTATGGCTGTATGTATGTGTGTGTGTGTGTAGTGTGTGGGGGTGTGTGTGTGTTTGGTGTGTGTGTGTGTGGGGTGTGTGTGGTGTGTGTGTGTGTGGGTATGTGTGTACGGTGTATGTTAACCTCTCATAACTTTTGAACCGTTTGACCGATCGAAACGCAGTTTACGGCATTCTAAAGGGGTTGACTCAACTTAGATTTTCTAAGAATTAGAATCGATTCGGCACGGTAGATTTTGAGAAATCTCAAAAACTTGTATTTTTGGAATATCTTTTAGACTACTAAACCGATCAATTCCAAAATCTAATCAGCTCTTCTCCTTATAAAACAACGTCGATCGTCGCAAACCGCATCAAAATCGGTGGATTCGTCCGGGAGATATCGATTACGAAAAATTCGCAAAAAGTGTTTTTTTGAAATAACATTCAAAATTCCTGTCGGATCGATTTTTGTACTTAAAAAACTGCGTTGAATGCCGTAAACCGCATGAAAATCGGTTGAATCGTTCAAGAGATATTGATTACGAAAAATTCGCAAAAAAAGTGGTTTTTTTTGAAATAAAATTCAAAATTTTTGCAAACTGCATCTCGATTGGTTAATTTTTTCAAAAGATATCGCAGTTCAAAAATTTACAAAAAAAGTTTTTTTTTAATATAACCTCGAGATTTTTTCACCTAATCGTAGAGCTCAAAAATGTATGTGTATAATATTTTGAGCTCGGAGAGCTCAAAAATTAACTAATATGTATATTTTTCAGCGTTTTAAGTTCGAAAATAGCGGGAAGTTTCACGGATGGCCTGCAGAGTCAACCGATTTTCAGATTTTTTTGCATACTTGTCCGCTCGGTCGAATCTGAAATTTTGGATCAACATACCTACTCAGTTTTTAATTCTGAACAACTACAAAATATTTTCAATTACTACCTAATTAATTGTTAGCTTCTCACCTCATTTTCTTGAACTGCTAACCATTGCCAAAAAGGAAAATCATGACCGCCGCATGCTGCATGGCCAGATTCTAATAGAGAACAGTTTTTACTTAAATTGATCGCCTCACAAACTGTTTTTGTTGAAAGTTTCTGACTGCATTTTTAACAAGGTGTAAAGGTTCAAGCTATAATAAGTTCACTTTAAGCAAACAATTTATGAACAAGGAGGAATCGAGAAAATAAGTACATTGATACATTAATGAGGCAGTTTATACTTAAAATCATTTATCATTCTGATTTTCATTTACATTACGTGCAACTTCGGGAAGGTTTACTACTAGTTTTTTATTAAATCGATTAAGATGATAGATAATATATTAATTAATTTTACACCAGATAATATACAATATCTCGAACATGTCTCAAAAAAGAATCTGGATGAACTTGAACTTTAACGAGTCACATACATACATTTACATAATCAAAAGCAATTCAATATCTCTCGCGAGCCATCCTCATGGCACATTATTCTAAAGTTCCCTGGCTTAAAAAAATAAATAAAAAACGAATGGTCGTCTTTCATTTATTGCATACTATGAACTAAAAATTAAATAAGCCTATCGAACGTAATTAATCAGTCAAGTCCGAATTTAATCAAAAAATGAGTTTTCAAGTATTATTTGTTGTTTGGTATATTGGTTATGATAAAGTACAATATCGATTTAACAAAGTTCAACTACTCCATTGTATAATCATTTCCCCATACTTTTCTTAACATGTTATCAATATATGTAAAGGATAGAAAACAATACAGCTATAACTTTGTCGATAAAAATGTAGAAAATAATAGGTTGAAATTATTATCTAGTTTTTATTTCTGAATTAACTTATCTCGAATAAAATAAATTATTGTTTGAAAACTGATACTTATTTTTAAATTTATAACTGGATCCCCTTAAAACTAGCAAAATTAATAAAATTCAATACAAAACAAATAATGTACGAAATGACAGTGTAAAATTTGTATTCGTAGAAAAAAGCATAACGAGAAATTATAAATAAAATTATATTTACTTAGATCGCAAATGCTTTGTTACTTTATATTGGATGTAAGCTACTACTTAGCATTCAAGTGTCAAAGTCAGGTTTAAATACGCATTACAAACTTATGGCGCATGTGTGTTCTGCTAAATGTTCAACAGACGAGAAGGCGCGATTAGTTTATGGCAGTTTATTATAAATATCCTTTTTGTATGTATGTGTGTGTTTCTATCTGTTGATCGAAAACTGTCATACTAAAACATCTATAAAGGTAAGATAATATTTACATTTCGTAGATATGTTAACAATAAATTTTAATGAGGCACAAATGGCACAATAATTATAATTCATTCTTAAAATTATTCCGTTGGTATTTATGGTATTAGAATATGTTGATTTGCAAAATTAATGAGTAAAAGTTGCAGTCGGTCGCATGCCGACCGCTAATAGGTCCGTATTTGACATTTAACTCTAATATAGCTCAATTAAATAAGTCAAATTTGAATTATAAAAGTTTATCCGGCCCTCGAATACTTGTACATCCTATACCTATGTCTACAGTATTCAGTTGCCTACATTGTCATAATTTTCGGTACTTAGCAAAAAAATTTAAGTACAATTTAACTGTAACAGTGTTATTAAATATTAAAAAATGAAAATGTACAGTGTGTTCGCTAGAGTTGCGCATCTAGCGCACGCGCTGCATAAGACATATTATATGGCTCAATTCCAATTGGATAAGTCTAAATTAATTTTGTAATCAACCACATCAGAATTCAAAAGTTTAGACTGGCCATATTATCTACGCAAAACTATGGGTAAGTAACTTTTAAGTCAGATATCTGTAAAACTTTAGATGATTTTATATCTAATTTCAATTATTGGTGTACCCAAATCTAATTTAAACGTAATTTGAATTTAATTTATTTACTACTTATTATAAAAAATTTACAAGACACTTTTTGAAAATGTCGAGAAACCCAAAAATACTATATACTTTTTGTAATACCCATTGACGTAGTATCCTTTTGATAAGTCTTGGCTCGGCCCCCACCTGCCCCAAAGTAAACAAAAAGTCTAAAATTTTTTGACTATTTTATGAGGTTTAACGTTTAACCTAAAACAAATAAATCGCAAAAATGAAGAAATCCATCAAACTAAGTTACGCAACGAAAATATTTTCTAAAAAAAAAATTCGACTCCATGTATCTCAGAAATTAAACGTCTTTGAAAAATAGATCATGGATATGACAATTAAGCACTTATTTTTTAATAATTTATCGATTCTCCAAGTCTTAAATTGATTTATTTTTTTTATAACATCTACAGAAGTTCAGCATCTCAAAAGCACTTTTCTTTATTATACAACTATCAAATAATAGCCGGTGTTAGGATGCGAGTGGTAAAAAAATTTAGATGAAAAAGGTGACATTTAATTCGCGAAAGGTTAATTAGCAATCCAAAATATATTTAGCAAACTTATTATAACTAATTAATTGCAAAAACGACCTATAGAGACAATTGATACCTATATTATATATTATATTTTAATTGAATATATTATCAGAATTTAAATGTCTTGTTTAATTAGGTAGATCTTCTTTTTTTGTACTTTGGCAATTAAAATATCTATTATAACATCGTATGTTATTTTTGTAATAAAATACAATTCTAAATTGTTTTAGTCCACAGGGAATACGCATGAAATCGTTTGAATTTTTACTTTTTGTATAATATACATACATGGTGTTAATTAAGTAAGTGGACAAACATTAAGAGGGCTAATCGAACCAGTGTTTGTAAGGTAATTTTTCAAAATTTATTTCTTCCATACGGTTTGGTCAAATTACACCAAATTTGGAGGACCAGTAGTTGAAAGTGTACTAGAGGGTACATGTATATCTATTTTAATTAATTTTCACTTTATGTAGGGAAAATTTATACTGTAAATATAAGTGAAATTTGAACGTGATTAGCTCCTGAATTATGATATCAATCGGTAAAATTCGAGGTAAAATTCATACATGTCTTCTAGAATGAATCTTCATAATTATGCTCAGCAAGTTTCAAACTTTTATTCCGTACTATTTGGCTAAAATGAATTTTCTAAATAAGTATCTTTATCACTACAAATGGAGCAAGAAAGTGTTACCTCTATCGGGAATTGCACCTCAATGAAATCGGTGAATAAAACGTCCAGTGAAGGTATAGTCAAGAGCAAAATTATTCAGCGGCGCATGTATAAAAACTTTCTAGAGAGTGACACAGCTATCCGAAGCTTTTTCCCGACTAGGCCCCTTAAACGGTAATTCCTTGTATGATGAAGACAAAAAGTTCATAAACATAAGTCCTAAACATCTAGGTTTTCGAGATACAGGGTGATAATTTCTTTGTTTTTTTTTTATTTTTCTTATACAATTTTTGTATGGAATAGCTCATGGCAACTCTCATGCAGCAATATGAATGTATCAAAAAAATATATACTTAACGTTGTGTGGCTAACAATCTTTTATTAATCTTCACTCCCGACTTTGTGAAACGCGTAGTTTTAAGAAATCTACTACCCTTGTAGAAAGACCGAGAACAGTAAGGACAGTTCAGACCTCGGTTCAGACAGAGGACGCTGTCTTTAATAAAACTGAAGAAAATCCTGAAACTAGCACACGGAAAATTGCAGCTCAAATAAACATTACCCATGTATTAGTATGGAAAATTGTAAGAGAACAGAGCTTTTGTCGAGGATTTTTCCCAGAGACTAGCTTTTTGCACTTGGATACAAAATAAATTAGTGATAAATCTAAGGTTATATTTAGGTGTTATTTACCGATAAAGCATGTTTCTCCCGTAACAAGAAAATAAATTTTCACAACAATTACATGTGGGCTTTAAACGCACTTAATGGATCTGAGGTTGCATCATCAGTACCACCACAACATTGTCTTAATCTGGTAAAACCGGTGTCTTGCTTTAATATACGTGCGAACTTTCCTCTAACAGACTCATTCTTTGCGTCATCTATAGAATGTAATAGTCGATTTACTTCGTCCACTATTTGCAGTGACTCCACTAACGACAACGCACTGTTTTGTAAGTTTTGTATGGCGTCATGTAGTCATATAGTTTTTGTAAATAGTTTTTTAAGCTGTTTCAACAGAAGTCTCCGAATTTTGTCTGGCTCTCCTTCATAGCTGCAGCCTCGTCTGGATTGAATTCCAGTTTTTAGTTGTTATAAATATTCAGCATAATAAAAAGCTGCCCTCAACCATGTTTCCTAACGTATAAGAATGGGTTTTGGTGGTTCGGGAATACCGGGACACTTGATGTGAAATGCTTGAAGACCTTTAGAAGATTTAAGGAACATGTTTTTTGTACTTGGTATTAATGCATCTACCTCTGGAAAACCTTGTCGAATAGTCTCTGTCACAAGATGTAAAGCATGCACTTTACACGTAACATGTACCAAGTTACAACCATGTTCTTGAAGAGAACGGCGCCTACCAAACGCATTGCAGCGGCACCATAGGTCACAAACATCAACACTTGACTTGTTGATATCAAATTTTTCTAACGTCTCCAGCACCACCAGCGCAATTGTTTTGCCAGTACACTCAGTTATTCTTTTACTTGTTAGTAATAGTGAACATGTCAGTTTAAAAGGGTCCAGTACATGTACTATAACATTAACAATAAAAAATTTTTACGATCTGTCGTCTCGTCAACACAACCACAGCCGTGTATTTTTTAATACACATTTGATCTTATTTACAATGTCTTCGCGTGTAGTTGGTACATAATTACGAAACGTTGCACGACTTGGTAACATCACCTGGGGATTGTATTTATTCCAGAACTCCCGAAATAGTTGTTTATGGAGTATGTGCAGCGGAACATCACAGGCAATTAGTATTAACATAACAGTAAATCTAACATAAACTGTGTTTTCAAAGGCACGCAATTTTTATGCCGCACATTATTTACGTGACGTCTACAATTATATTTATCCCAGCACATCAGGTCTGTCTCGCACACCTTACAAATTATTGTGGCACGATTATAGAATAAATCCGGGAATTCACTGATAAATTTATTCACTACGTCAGCGTATGGCCGTTTTTTACCCTTGCGCACGCCTGACATATTTTATTATTAAATTAGTATCAACAATAAAGTACAACAAATAAAATTATCAACTATACAACAACACAAGATACAACGGAGAGGAATAAATTACGTGTAAATACCAGATCTATCTACCTGCTGTTGGACCATGAATAGCCGCCACTTCCAAATCTAATGATAAGGTACATAAAGCAATGTTGGGATAGCCATTTCCGAGTTACTTAAGAGTAGTACCTTTGTTAATCAGATTGAGTAATTTTAGTTTTAATTAGTACCCTGTAAATTGTTTCAAAAGTTAATACCGTTGTTTCATGGATACTGTAAAAAGTATTATACGTATGTGATGAATTTGAATAAATTATCCATAAAACAAAGCATGATCTTATTTTTTGTCTAATAACTTCTAAACCATTAAGAGAGCGAAAATTAAGAACAACATAGTAAATTAGATTTTGTTCTCAAACTTAGTGTCATCGTAAAAATAATTAGGGGGCTTAAAGGGGGGGATGACCCGAAAAAAATTAGGATGCTGTAGATTATTTCAAAAGTTAATAACGTTGTTTCATGGGTACCGTTAAAAATTTTATAAGTGCTGAATTTGAATGAATTATCCTTAAAACTGTATAACTGTATTAGAAAAAACAAAAAACAACTTTATCTCGAAAACCTAGACGATTAGGACATTGTCTTTAAATCATGTACGGGAATACCTCTTAAAGTTTGTGTATCCCCCCCCGTACTTAAGAAATAAAAAATCATGAGTCATTGTAAATATAAATGTCCTGTCGACAGTGAATGACAATTTGCCTCGATTTTTTTTTTTTTGTTTTTTTATACCTTATGTTGTACTATAAGCAAAAACAATTTGATTATACTCAAACAAACTATCCGAATACGAATTCTACTAGGTATTTAAAAACAGAAAGGGATCTTAGACGGTTCGAGTTAAATTTGATCATGAAATTTCTTTTAAGAGCGTAACTAATTTTTAAAAACAACTTTTCCTAATGAAAGCTTTTCCTATCTCATTAACATGATTTCGTCAAAAATATCAACGCATAAAAAATTATAGAAAACTGTAATTTTTATTGAGGTAATGAGTTTTCACTCAAGAAGTGCGCCTTTAAACACCAACTAAGCAAAAAATTATAGAAATTTATTTAAGAGGTTACATTGGGGTGGTGTTCTCTTAAATGGAAAGTATTATTCAAGTAGACAGATTCTCCTCAAATTTTGTACGTAAGTTTCATTTTTGAACAACTTTCCTTAATACCATTTTGTCGTGTTTCTCACAGAAAATGTACTTTACATAAAAGAGAAATTAATTTTTGACTAAGTACCATTCGATTAAAAAAAATCTACGATATACTGAACATTAGTTTCAAGCCAAACAGGAACGAACTTTCAAATAAAAAATTTGAACTCATGATAATTTACACCTATCGTTTCTACCATCCATAGACACACTGTGAGCAAAAGTGATACTTTGGATATTTGCAGAAATTGAATATCGCTCGCAAGTAAAAGTAATTAATCTTAAATTTAGGTAGACCACTACATACTTATTTTTTAAATTTATAATTATTGAAACTGCTCACTATTAATAAAATCGAATGCAAGATAAATTGTTATATGCAACGAACGCAGTGCATTATGTTTGCTCGTGGTGGAATATTGCATAAAACACACGTAATAATATACGAAAGCCAGCCGCATATACCTACATGACTTCCTCCTCCTCATAAAAGGTTAACAAGAGTATGCGGTGAAAAGGTTAACAGCCATGTATACGCAGAATACTACAATGGAACTTGACATTTGTTAGAAATGAAATGACCATTTACTTTCACAAATTGCCTGTAGGTGTAATTGAAACTGTTTTACGAGTAGAAATGTTTATTTAATGCTACAATTTACCTACTTCAACAGTCAGTTTAAAAATAATTTTACTGATTACTCCTAGTCATGATATTCAATGGCAATTTATTTGATGCGTAAATATTGCTATAAGAACAATGAAATTTTTACCGAATTACAGCGATAATTTACACTAGTATTATTTTTTCGACAGTTTTTGTTTTCCTTTAGGGTGTACATTTGCAATGCATTGTGAAATTTTGTATTTTTATAATTACCATTATTAAAGAAATAGTGAGTGATAAGTGTATCCCTCTGGTGGTCAATGCTACTACTCGTCAGATATCACGGATGTCTACTGATAGCAACCTTAAAAACAGGTACCAAGAGTTGCGACCTCTAACACTAGTGGGCTAAACTAGTAGTTGTTTCCTGTAAATCTTATTTAGTATATAGTTTAGCCCATCAGTGTTAGAGGTCACACCTCTTGGTACCTGCCTTGCAGGTCGCTATCAGTCACTAAGACGTCAGTGATGTCTGACGAGTAGTAGTACTGACCACCGGAGGGATACACTTATCGCTTACTATGTCTGATGTCTGTCTTACTTAGTCTGCTGTAGGCTAGCCTAGTTTGCCATTATTATTTGTCTTTTTCATTACTAATGCCTAAGCCTGGCCAAGCGATGGTAGATTCAGGGTCGGGCGCAATACCAATGCCATCGCGCACTTGTTTACGATGACATGACACACTTCAGTTGTTATCTGTCGGTCGATGCATAGAGTACTAATAAATAATAGATAATGTTGAGCGTAAAGAGTAGAAAACGACCGTACGCTGATAAAGTGAATAAATTTATCGGTGAATTTCCGGATTTATTCTATGATGGATGTAAAATAATTTGTAAAGTTTGTGATCAAGATTAATGTGCTGAAATAAATACGGCCGCAAAATTTATGTCAATAGTAACCGGCATAAAAATAAAAAAAATGACGTGTCTTCTTTGGAACCTCAGTTTATGTTTGATTTACTGTTAATGCTGATTGCCTGTGATGTTCTCCTGCGCATATTGGATAAACCAGCATTTCGGGAGTTCTGGAATAAATACAATCCCCAGGTGAATTTACCAAGTCGTTCATCGTTAGGTAGATATGTACCAAGTGTTCGTGAAGACATTGTAAATAGGATTAAATGTGCATTAAAAAATACACGTGGCTATGTGCTGTTGGTATGTGTTAAATAACGAGATGATTTTAATTTAAGATTATGGCGGTCCCGGGAGGCGGGCCCCGGGATATATAATTTAAATGTTATATTCTGTAGTGATGTTCAGTCAAGACTATACGTTCTAACCAATTTCCCTTTAACACATTTAAAAATTTTAATTATAGTATGTACTGACCCTGTTAAACCAACATTAACTGCTAGAACAGACTAACTGCGTGTACTGGCGAAACAATTACGCGGGTGGTGTTGGAGACTTTCGAAAAATTTGACCTATCAACAAGTCAAGTGTTGATGTTTGTGACCGACGGTGCTGCGACAATGCGTTTGGTGGGCCATTTTCTTCAAAGAGACAATTGTAGGTTTTTACATATTACGTGTAAAGTGCATGCGTTCCATCTTGTAGTAGAAACGATTTGAAAATATTTTCCAGAGGTAGATGCATTAATAGCAAATACAAAAAAAGTATTTCTCAAATCTCGTAAACAGCTTCAAGCATTTCATACACTGTGTCCTGGTATTCCGGAACCACCAGAGCCGATTCTTACACGTTGGGGAACGTGGTTGAGGCAGCTTTTTATTATGCTGAATATTTTCAACAAATAAAAGCTGTGATACTACAGTTCAACCCTAACGAGGCTGCAGCTATTATGGAAAGCCAGACAAGCTTTCAAGATGTTTCCCTTGAAACAGATTTAAAAGCTATTTAAAACAGTTATAGAGGACTACACGACGCAATAGAAAAATTGCAAAATACTTCGTTGTCGTTAGTGAAATCGCTGCAAATAGTGGACGACGTAAATACAAAGCTACAGTCTATAAATGACGCAAAAAATAAGGCCGTTATTGAAAAATTCGAGAGTGTATTACGGAAAGATCCTGATTTTACCAAATTAAGACAAATATGTGATGGTGCATCTACAGCTGTGTTAAGTGAGTTCACAGAGTGTTTTACTTATGCCTGTATTACTTCCGTAGATGTCGAACGGTATTTTTCAAAATACAAACATATTTTTTCACCACAGTGAACATCGCTTACTGAGACAAGTGTAGAAACATATCTGATGCTACACAGTTATTATAGAAGTGCTCCAGTTTATGATAACGACAACCAAGCTACTTCATAAATCTGCTTAAGAAGGTGAGTTTTGTACATATTTTTATAAAGTGTACCAGTATTAATAAAAATTATTTCCATTTATTTTATTTATTTATTTATTTATTATTAGTTATCACTTAGATATACAATCTACATGTGTGAACGTCATTTAACAGTTTAATAATAATGTGCAGCACTAAGCTTACAAAATATAAGGAAATACATAAAAAAGAATTTAAAGCGAACGAAATAGTACAAAAACATACATCACAATATATAAAATATTTTTGGTTTTATTATTGTACTTATTCAAGTATTATATTATGATGCATACCCAGTACGTCTCTGTAGGATTAATGACCTTGGCCGGGCTTACTAATGACATACTGGCGAGAACATAACATGTTCGAATGTCTAGTGAGGAATTGACAAATGATCTTAGCTACCAGACGACTTATCAGTTTAATTCAATGCAGGTCGGGGTCTTTGTCCGCTGAGTAGTTGTTTCCTGTATATCTTATTCAAAATATATTATCCATTTATTAAAGTTCTAGTTATTCTAAATTAAAAAAGTCTATACTTATTAACATCTTCATTAATTATTATTACAACCGAATTTAAAAGAACAATTTTTAAACGTGTTATTTTCTCATCCTAAATACTAATCGTGTTCATATATTCTCGTTGGGCACTTCTTAGCCTTTTTTCTGGTTGAATTTGAAGTTGCTTCATTTTTCATTCATAGCATGGAAGGCCACTTTAAAAATCATTCCAGTTTTTAAAAATCATTTCTTGTACTTGGCTGTTACAATTCTTGTGTTTTTAATGACCATTTCTTTATAATCCGAGCCATTACTCTTCATGTTAAAAGTCCTGCTTTTCAAAATCTTGTTTAACTCCAACGCTGAAGTTACTATATAATCAGTAGAGTTCGGATATCGGCAAGTTATTCCAGCACCGGCTGCATGAATCTTGATAAGAACGCAAGTTTATGTCATGTGAATTTGTTTACATTGTATAAATTTTTATATAACCATATAAACACTAATTCATTTTCATTAATCATGTAATTTAAAAAACCTTCTATGTATCTAAAAGAATTAGTTCGATTATAAATCAAATTTCGCTTAATATAAATTGAGTAGTTGCATAGACATTCGATATATCCCCTAAAAGAATCATATACTTACCTAATGCAAACTGTAAATCAACATTTGCATTATTCTCGCAACCAGAATGGTAGCGTTTTTAAACGCACTAGAACGTCAACGATATTTTCACGAAGTTCTACCCAATACTCCACTAGTTTCACAGCTTATCCTGATAAAATAGGGCACTTGGCTGAACGGCAGCATCGTGTTACTACAGAAACTTTAACAAAAAATTTGTACTACAATTGGATGCTGCTAAAGGAGCAGTAGTTATTACAAAGGCTCAAGAAGCTATTGTCGACCCCAGTATCCAAGATGATTTAGATCTTATGTACTCAAGATTTTCACGAATGCCTCTCCTATAGAACAACTTGAATCTCGACCAAAAACAGGAGAATATCCTGTAATGGACGCGTTGAATATAGTGTTTGATATTTTTTGGATCAATTATCTGGAGACATCGCTGAACACGTAAACAAAAAGCTAGAGTGTTTTACACAACAATTCTGGTTTTGTCACAATCCTTCGAATGGTAAATCTACTCCAAGACAAGGAAACGGATTATTTAAGGCCTCAAATAAATATGGCGTCATAACAAATGTTTCCCTATTTTAAATATACACCAATAAATCTGTCGAGATAGAGTGTCTATTTTCCACATATAACTGGATCTTTGCGGATAAGTGATGGATTTTAACAGCAGAACATATGGAGCAACTTTTAATAATTTACTACGCTTGTAAGGAATAATACGATATAATCACTGTGAATAAGTGTGTAGTGCAGTGAAAATTATTGATGTAAACTGTTAGTACCAATATACTTCCACTTTATTACCTCACTAATCATTTTTAGAACTTCTACACTACAAGGTAAGCCACTGAAAGATATTAGTTTGCAGTAATAGTTTAAAAAATATTTGATTTTAATTGGTATATTAATAACAAATATTTCCTTGCGCTGACCCTGTTTTTGACGTCATCATGACTCACCAATATCCGAACTCTAATTATCACAAAGATATTCTGATTGTTTAAAATCAATATTATTTGATATATACGAGATATACAGGGTTCCCATCCAAAACGTCACACAAAATAAAATATAAAGATTTTTAATTTTTAATCAACCCTAAAATCTGCCTGTATATACATATACACAATCACATGTATATATACATTTGATAGAAACATCCCAGTAAAGTACAGTGAACTTCTCTAAATCGAACCTCCTAAATCCTGCGAAATATTCGAGTTAGTGAAAATTTGAGTTAAAGAAAATACTTATAAAACGAAGCATATATCAAGGACACAGAGACATATCCGAGTTAGAGAGAATTTCGAGAAATAAAAGTTCAACTGTAATTTATATATAACAGAATAATTGGAAATTATATTTTCCAAAACATGTTTGAAAAGTTATATCTAATAAAAAAATAACATTTTATACATGGTAAAAAAGTGGATTATTTGAAAATAAATATCAAAAATGTATAAATAAAATTTTTTTAACAACAATTTCTAATAAGAAGAGATTAGAAGGACAGATCCAAAATTTGGTTAAAAACAAAAAAATAAAAAAATTGGCCTCAAGAAATTTCAAAGAATTCAATTACTTAATCGCATTTTAATTTTCTCAAAAAATAACAAATTAAGGTTAGTTTTAAGTAAAACAGGAAGCAGAATCAAGTTGTTTTATAGCTTAAAACACTTCCAAAATGTTTACGAAATTTCCTGTGACGTGTAAAAGAACAGCAATACATCCTGTGACAGGTAAAAAAATAAACGTATACGTTAAATCTCTTTCGTCTTTTATACAGTTACAATAATGCTCGTAAAAATTGATAGTTTCAAAACATAAGTCTATATTAATGATTAAATCTTTGTGCCAAATACAGAATTAAATTAGTCCCTAATGTCTGGCTAACAATCTAAATTATTGTGAAAAATAAAGCTTTAAATTTCAAAATAAAAACAAAAACAAAGCAAACATATTGAAAGTCGGATGACTACAATCTCGACTATAAATATATGAATTATCAGAAAAAATGCAACGTTTTAATATCAAGAAAGGTGAAGGTCGAGATCAAGAAATAGTAAAAACTATTTATGTATCCAAATCATAAAATGTTAATAAAATAGTGTTTCGGATAATGTGCGACTGAACAAAATACTATCGCAAAAAAATTAAGAAACATATTTCATTCCATTTTAGTTTGATATCACCGTATAACTTTAATAGTAAACTAAGCTCTTTCTTTGACTTTACTTAAATATAAGTCCTTTGTGAAGTTAACTTTCAAATAAAATTAAATTTAATCAAGTAAATTTAAATACAATGTGCGATTTTAAGCGATTCACTCAATTTCCTGGCTTTGTATTTGAAAGAATAACACTATGTATTATTACATAAGACATGAAGTATAAAAAAAATTAAACAAAAGAAAAAGATGAATTGGGGGGGGGGGGGATCGATGCAGCAAAATAACGCTCCGAAGTCTAGCGCTTTGGTAACTGGACTTTACGCGGCTCGTGGCAGACTGAATATTCCAAGGTCTTATAAACTAAACGCTGAATTATCAGAGGGCTATTTATCGGAAATGCTTGAGAGGCGCGCCCTATTATTTAAACAAATAGTTGCTTGTATTGAGGGCTGCAAGCTCATGAAGTATCGTTCAAATCGGAGACTTAAAAGTCTGACCTTCCCCTTTTTTATTGGAATGTACTGTTGCACAACGTTATTCATTGTATTGTATGGATAAACTACTTCCCTGGTTGGGTCGACAGCAATAAACAATCCACCCCTGCATACTAACACTGCGTAAACAAAACAGTACGTTAAGTCACAATCAAGAACGGAAAATAGATCTTGCGAAGTAACTAAAACATAGTCGAGTAATTTTTCAATAAAAATCAACCATAATAGATCAAATACCTATATAATATATCAACTGCCTGTCAACGTAAGACATACCACATAGGAGACCTAAAAATATACTCGGATTTGCTTAGAGAGAAGAGAAGATCTATAAACGTTTACAGCAACTAGTGCAACTACTATTTCTAATATTACTAGAGATTAGGAGGTAGCAATAAATTCCAGGGACGACATTTACGTAGATATTTATATTGTAAACACCTAATGAAACATTCCCAAACAATATGAATTGATAAAAATATTCTTATGTACTATGCAATAAATCTGTTTTCTTTATAAAAATGAGAATAGAGAATTAAAGGTTTTTATCAAGTAAATGGATGGCGTACAGCTATAAAAATAATTACTTAATGATCGACGGGGCTCGTTATCCGAGTGTCCAATAGCAATTCATAGATATAGGCGGATCGCGTGTTTACGCCCTCTACCCTATGTTGAAAATGAATACCATTGTGTATTTCGAAGTCATTGGAATACACTCTAAATATGTAGTATTTATAAAACGTGATGTGAATAACATGTAGATACGTAAACAGTGCGAAATTAAAGATAACGGAGGTTGATTTTTTTAAAATACTCATTTTTTGCAAAAATGTATAGTGGGCTGGTGCCATCGGAAACAACACTAAGAAAAAATATCACAGAGATGTGACAGCATTAAACAAAACCGTTATTTTAAACTGAATGATAAATACGTCTGGATTAGCGTGGATAAAACCATCAATGCTTAACGGCAGCAAGGTGGCAAATGTTCTAGTGGGTGCATTAATATTAGTAATATACTTTTACTCTTGTGATCGTTAGTTAAAAATACATGTGTTAGTGTTACATTCACCAATACTTTCAGCACTCTTCGTGTTAACTCTGGATGTTAGCAAACTCGCCAGAATAACCACAAGATAAAACAGTGATACAATCTAGCGTCTGCCCTGGAATTGAAGTCATTTTTTGCTAGCTCCCGGTCTCTTAATTATTATACGCCCTGGATTATGATACGTCTTGGATTGGAATATTTCTCAAATATATATGTGGATGGATAGATGGATTTGCTTTCAAAAGTTCTCCTGAAATTGTTGACTCGATCCACAATTATGTCATAAGGAAAATGTCTGACACCAGCTATATAAAATTGTTTTCAGATTTCGGACATCTTCGTCTTAAGACTTATCTTTTTCACGTTTTTGACACTGAATAAGTACTTATTCCAATTTGCCAGCATATTTTTATTTGCCAATTTGTCTGTCAAAAATTTTAACTTTTGGTGGATACGCCGAGTGCAGGACTAGTTTAAAAAATATCGTAAAATCAGGACCATAGAAGAAGTCAATTCAAAAATTTTTTTATATAATACTTACCGAGTAAATGCGTCTTAACGTTTTGATGTTTTTGCTTCGTTTTTTCTTTTGCTCGCACTGAAGATAAAAAGCAGAATAACAGTTAGCTGATATTATTAAATCAACACTAGTCAGTACCTAATCTGTGATTTTATCGACAAGTAACTCATTAATAAAGCTGCAAATCGTTTCTGTGTATCATGGTCGTAGAGTTCAGATGTACTTAGTGTCGCCGTCATTCACCTTGACCGCGAAACTCTTTCTCCAGTCCAGTCTATTATTAGCTTTCGAGTTGTGTACACGTTAAGTCACTTGGGCGTATTGCATATTGTTTTTGTGTTTTTATTTTATTTGTTGTACTGTATTGTTGATATTAATTTAATAATAAAGCATGACAGACGTACGCAGGGGTAGAAAACGGCCATTTGCTGACAAAGTGAATAAATTCATAAGGTGAATTCCCGGATTTATTCTATGATGGTGCTAAAATAATTTGTAAAGTGTGCGAGAAAGATTTGATGTGCTGGGATAAGCGTGATTGTGGACTTCACGTAAATAGCGTACACCATAAAAATAAAAAAAATGGCGTGCCTTCGACAGCACAGATTATGTTTGATTTACTATTAATGCTGATTGCCTGTGATGTTCCGCTGCACATACTCGATAAACAACCATTTCGAGAGTTCTGGAATAAATACAATGCCCAGGTGAAGTTACCAAGTTGCACAACGTTATGTAACTATCTACCAACTGTACACGCAGACATGGTATATAAGATGAAATGTGAATTAAAAAATACATGGCTGTGGTTATCTGTTGATGAGACAACAGATTGTAAAAAAAAATCTATTTTAAATGTTATAGTACAAGTACTGGACCCTCTTAAACCGACAGTGCCACTGTTACTAGCTAGCAAATGACTAAGTCAGTGTACTAGCGAAACAATTACCAGGGTGGTGCTGGCGCCGTTAGAAAAATTTGAACTGTCAAAAAGTCAAGTGTTGATGTTTGTGACTGATGGCGCCGTGACAATGCGTTCGGTAGGCCGTTCTTTGCAAGAACAAGGTTGTACGTTTATACATGTTACGTGTAAAGTGCATGCTTTACATCTTGTGGCAGAAACTATTCGAAAGGGTTTTCCAGAGGTAGATGCATTAATAGCAAATACAAAAAAAGTGTTTCTTAAATCTTCTAAACGTCTCCGTGCATTTCATAGCAAGTGTACCAGTATTCCTAAACCACCACAGCCGATTCTTACACGTTGGGGAACATGGTTGCAGGCAGCTTTTTATTATGCTGAATATTTTCAACAAATAAAAGCTGTGATACTACAATTCAATCCAGATGAGGCTGCAGCTATTAAGGAAAGCCAGACAAAATTCGAGGATATTTCCGTTGAAACAGCTTTAAAAAATATTGCTAAGAACTATAAACCATTACACGAAAGCATAAAAAATTAGAAAACAGTGCATTGTCGTTAGCTTAGTCACTACAAATAGTGGACAAAGTAAATCTACTGCTACACGCTATAGGTGACGCAACAAATGAGCGCGTTAAAGAAAAGTTCGCAAGTGTGTTAAATAAAGACAATGGTTTTACCAAATTAGGACAAATATGTGATGGTGCAGCCCTAGATCGGTTAAGTGCGTCAAAGACTATTTTACGTATGCGTGTATTACATCAGTAGATGTTGAACGGTCGTTTTCAAAATATAAGAATATATTTTCACCAAAGCGAACATGAGACAACCATAGAAACATACCTGATGCTGCAAAATGGCTACACATCTTCTCCAGTTAGTGATAAGCAAGGTAGTTCGTCAAGCTAGTTATAAATTGCTTGTTATAAATTGTAACAGTTTATTGTTTTTCGTATTAGTTAATTTCGCGTACGCCACTGTCCCACGGAACATTTTTTAACAGCCCTACTCATTAAATTCTTTAGTATTAGAACGAAATTTCTCGCTGCAAACTAGTAGCCCAAATTTAAAAAATAAGTACCGTTGTAAACAGCATTTAACGAGCTTTAAAATAACGTTCTACTTGACCCCCACTACCATTTAAAATTTTAGTGATTGATTCAACCACCGCTTCAAGGGTTGAAATAGCGATCGAAAATACCCAATGATGTGTCCCTCTTGAACATAAAAAATCGACGGGTCCGAGCGTTTTTCGAAATAATGAACTTGAATGCAAAAAACGCCTGTTTCGTTTTGTAACTACTTCATTAAATTCTTTACTTTAAGAAGACAGTTTCTGCAACCCTGTATATATTATCATTATTTTTTACATTTAATAAGTACAGATCGGGAGGTAGTAATATATAACGTGAATTCCAGGGTTGACGCTAGGTGATGTGTCACCGCGTAGATATGTTTATGCATATATAACAAAATATCTTACCTTGTGGTTAATTTGGCGAATTCGGTAACATTCAAAGTTAATACAAAGAAGGTTGAAAGTATTGGTGAAAGTGAAGGTGCATTTATATTGGTATAGTAAATGGGTCAGTTACTTATAAACCGAATGAGAAAGTACTTGTACCAGTAGCAAGAACAGATAAGTGTATAGTTCCCAGGCTATTCACTTACCCACTATCCTTCCCCATCACCCGCATTTCTCACTGTCCGCACAATTAATTTTTCAACGCCCAATGTAGACATTTATTTGCAAAGGAACCTTTTTAAGCTGAATAATTTTTTTAATGAGAAACGGCCATGAAAAAGATTAATCTTTCCATGCCTTGACATAACTGCTGAACTCAAAAAATACTTTTTGTGTGTAAACACCTACTTACGCTGAGTCTAGAAAAGTGAACTAACCAGGCTAGCTATTTTTACTAGTAACTAGTACACGTAACTATACTAATCTAAACGCGCCTTAACACCAACACACACCAATATATATTTTTAACTAGCGATCACAAAAGTGAAAGCATATTACTAATATTAATGCACCCACTAATAGTGATGGGCAATCTAGTTCATTTTGAGGAACTGGTTCCCGTGAACTAGTTCGCTGAGAAGAATCGTTCTTTTTATTAGTTCGTTCACAAACTATATGCGTACGCAAAGTGAACAGAATGATCGAACTAATTATTGAGCTCTAAAAAAGTTTGAAACTGCCGGTGGTCAAGTCCTCTTGATCTGATAAAATTTATTGTTTCAACAACAATATTCATGACATGTTTCATTTTTAGGGCTTGTGTACACAGGTTTGGTAATGATAATGGTAATGGTGGGGGAGGCTGACGTCTGCAAGTAGGCCACAGACGGGCCCTTTTTACCAATCCCCAGCTGTCCCCTCAGCAATGTGCTTCTCTTGCTCCCTCATCGAATCTTTCTGACCTTCTGATGAAGGTCAGGATGTCACTCATTGCGAGGGAGCTCATCTCCTCCCTTAGAAGCGCCTCAGAACCGAAGATACTGTGTCTCAGGCGCCCAAACGCTTCACATTGTCCTAGGAAGTGGTAAGATGTCTCTTCATCACCTGCATCTTGGATATGTAGGGTCTTCCTCAACCTATCAATGATATAGATGCCTCCTAAGTCTGCAGTGGCCTGTCAGAACACCGATTAAGAGAATCAGAGTTTTCTGACTCCGTCCCAGCAACCAGGCCGATCTCGATTTGTTCGGCCCCGTCACAAAATCTCGGGTTTGCCTGCAGGCCCTGTTGGTCCTCCAGAGCGTCCTCAGTGTCTCGTGGGCCCACTCATTGGAGGCCGTTGTGACCTGTCTTCTTGAAATACCTAACATAGGCTCAGGCCTGTGACAGGGTTCCTTGGCTCCAAGTCTAGCCAATTCATCGGCCTTTTCGTTGCCTGGAACTCCCATATGTCCCAGGACCTATACCAGTCTCACTTGTTTGTGCCTAGCCAGCTCTTCTAGGGCATCCCCATACTCCTGGACGAGAGCTGATCTCGTCCTGGGGGGAGCACACCGCCTTTAGAGCAGCCTGGCTGTCAGAGCAGATGTATATTATCTGTTCCGCCACATTCCTAACCTCAGCCCTATCTGCCACCGCTAGGATGGCGTATACCTCTGCCTGGAAGACGGTGGTGTACGAGCCTAGAACAAAACTCTTCTGTACTTCTTTGCCCTCCAGATATATTCCCGCCCCGGAAGACGATCTGGTGGCCACCCGAGATCCGTCTGTGTAACACACCAAAGAGTCCGGGGGAAGTCAATCCCTTCCTTCACTCCACTCCTCCCTACTGGAAAGAGTGAGAGTGTAATTCCTTTCCAACCTTAGCTGATCTTTCGCTTCTCTCACCTTCAGGACAGAGAGGGGATTTCCCTCTCCGTCAGTCCAGCAATTGCTGCGTAACCTTCAGCTCTACCTGAACACTGCCAGCTCCCAGAATCCAGCATTCTCAGATAGGCCGCCATAGCCTCCCTCTTCATCCACGTGGGGTACACAGGTTTTCTTAATGAACAATGCAGTAGTACTTCATAAGTTTATTATTGTTGACTGCTCTGGCTTCGTTGTCAAGTAATTTGACTAGCCCTCCACGCTTTCCTACCATAGCCGGAGCTCCATCTGGTGTAATGCCAGATAGATTTTCAAATCTTTACTGAAACTGCATTTGTGTATTTTTTACTGCATCATGCAAATCGTTCGATTTTGTTTTACCTTTAAGAGGCACTAGCGCAGCCATTTCTTCTGTCACCAAAAAAATGCTCATCTATTCCGCGTATAAAAATTGCAACTTGAGCCGTATCCTGCATAATGATATTAAATCGTTTTCGATTGAATGAGACAAATCATGTATTCGCCTGCAGGGATAAATTAATTTTTGCAAAGTCTGAAGCTTTTTCGGGATAAATAATGTTTGAAATCTTCTCAAAACACACCTTAATAAATTCACCGTCAGAATACGGTTTTGATCGCTATACAATATATGCGCTACTTCGTAACTTGCCTGGCAAAAGCGGTTGATTGTGAACCAATCTGTTTGAACACATTCTGCTGATAACATAAGTTATAATCATAAATTCTTTTAACTGACCCTCAAGTTTTCCAAATTCTTCTGCATGTTTAGTCTTATAGTGCCTTTTTATATCAAATTCTTTCTACACTGAAACAGTTTCATTACATATTAAACAAATAGGTCTGTTTTTTTACCTCAACAAAAAAAGTAATCTCGGCGTTCGGCCGATATTTTTCGTTTTTTTAAAGATATTGCAATGGACGCCATGAGTTTCCGATCTAGGTAATTATGAAAAACTTGATAATTGAATAAATATTCAACTAGAATTTAACTTACTTACGAGCAAACAAATGGAAATAACAATAATAAACCAATAATAAGAATAAGTAAAATGCTAGATAATACACGAACACGAATGTACAATGTGTCATCAATCATTTGCGTGACTGTCACGGGAGGATCTGTATTAGCGGGAAATTTTGAATTTCTAAAAATCGCTTAAATTTCCAATTTAAACGTTTTTAAGCGAACTCTTGACGAGCCGCATTAAACAATGAAAAGAGCCGCATGAGGCCCGCGGGCCAGTTGGAAACCCTTGATTTAATGTATAAAATTACAGGCAACACTAATGCCTATTTTTTTTTTAACCTAAAAAAATACGATTATCAAGTTTCACCAAATAAAATATTCATATTTTCTTAGTTTAAAAAAAATACGCATAATTATTGCGTGTAATTTTATATATTAAATCTATATGGTATTTAGATGAACCCAATGTTTTTGTTTTTCGTTGTTGCTAACAGAAAAATGTTAACAGTGATTTAAAGCTATCCTGGCGACGAGGGCATGCAAACGCCACCTTCAAAAAGGAAAAAATATGTATAAATGCTACATTACAGTAATTCGGTTTACAAAATACGTTAAATAAAAATTAAAATTCTCCGGGAAAATCTATAAATAGTATCATCGTCGAGTAAACATCAACTACAGGAAAAATTTATCAGTTGATTTTTTTTATGTTTTTATTTGTGTGGGTTAATTCCATTCCACTTTTCTCGTTCTACTCTAAATTTACCAGACAGATTACTCTTAAAACATTTAATGCCTACTTGAATATATTCTACTTCAATTGGATAATGATTCAACGAAACTTTTAGTAAGGTTTCATTTTACATACATACTAACAAATAAAAATAAATCATAAAAATATGCGGTATTGCTTTTTGGATTTTAGAGATTTATGTGTTATGCCTAATAAATATAAGTAAAAACAATATTAAATCAAATCGATAATTCAATATATTGCACTAGCAATTATTATTCTTATAGAAATCAAGCAACTTAATTTTTTTGTTTCAAACTGAGTTTTCAATAAAAATATTCAGAATAAACTTAAATTTTGATGTAATTTTTATGTGTCTGACTTATTTACTAGTTTGAAATTATTAAAAAAAAGTCCTCACCAATCGTGTAAAACTACAATTTTCAAAAACAATTGTAAGCTAAAAAGAATAAGAAAAAATATTAATTTGCATTTTTATGTTTTTTTTGTCCTATTTTTATACGCCGCGCGATCATAGAAATCAAATGTAAAAACTATTAGACCATAGTAATTTTATTTTCTAATTCTTCATTTAATCTTCATTTTAATCTTTTTTTTGAAAATTGTGCTTTTTTATAGCTGAAGAAGATTCAATTGCTAACATTGTCACCTTTCCGTATATAATTGAAAGAACATAATAGTAGAATCAATGTGAACGTTTATTTTCATGTCCGTTGTACATTGAAAGGTTAAAAGGTATCAAATACGTTTTCGGGTGTTATTCGGGGTGTATATCAACCCCTAAATTCATCTGGCGATATCGTTATCCAACACGCCCGTAGGAGGTAAAAACTGAAAAAACAAAGAATTTAGCTATCCGGCTATATAATATTTTTTGCTGCTCGTAAAGAAGTAAACGAGTTATAAATTAATTTAGATTAAATTACCATTAGATAAACGAGAAAATATTTACTAAATTAACTTGTAGCTCCATTAATATTCGTATTTCGATTTCTGCAAAAATGTAAAGAGTAACCCGCCAGAATGAGATGGCAAACGGGTGAAACAAGAGATAGAGCGCGTCGCTTCGCATTGGAGATGTTTACAGTCTCAGAGTAAATTAGCGATATCTTCGTTATTTATTGCCCAATCTCAAAATTTCTACTGCATTGCAAAAGCTTCAGACGATAACAATTACTTTTTGAATTTTTTTGATATTTTGCGTCGTTCAAAAGTTATCGCGATGTAGACATATTTCCATGTTGACAGAAATAGAAATACGAATAATAACAGAGCTACAAGCTAATGTAGTAAATATTTTCTAATGGTAATATTTAATCTAAATTAATTTATCTCGTTTACTTCTTTACGGATAGTAAAAAATATATAGCTGGATAAATTCTTTGTATTTTCAGTTTTCATCTCCTGAAGGCGTGTTGGATACCGATATCGCCAGATGAATTTAGAGGGTTGTTATACACCCCAAATAGCATCCGAAATCGTACTCGATACATATTAACCTTTCAATGTACAGCGGACATGATTTCTAGACGAATTTTTCAAGCCCGGAACCTCTACTATAACACAAAACAATAATGAACTAGTCGAAATTATTGTATGCAAAAACGTCTTATACATAGAAATTCTACAAGAGAATGTATCTGGGTCAAAACAACTTCAAAGAATTACAGCCCCCTAAACGGAGTGAAGCCCAGTTGATTGTTTATTAATGAATAAAAAAAATGGATAAAGTACTTGGTAATAGACAAGAATAGTGATGTGAATTAGGGAATGTTGTGTTCTCGAAAACGTTAGCGCAGGAGAAAACGTTCGTGCGTGAATATTCTTCTCAGAGCTCATTAAGAACGATCAGAAAATATTCAGCACGATCCCAACCAACGAAAGCGCCGCATATCGTCTCCTGCCCTTGACTTCTCTATAAAAAAAGGCAACAAATTAGAAATGATAAATAACCGGCCTATATCCCCTGTTTCAAATTTAGGCGAAGGCAATAGAAAAAATAATTAAAAACCGATTTACAGCATATCTTAATAAACACAATCTCATATCCAAACACCAATATGAATTTAAACAAAGAGTATTTAGCAAAGGCCATCGACACGGTTAATCATGAAAATTTGATTGAAACTGTCGAAGACCTTGGCTTTCTAAATCGTAATAGCGGTAAAATCGCACCCTGTATGTTTAAAACTAAGTAAATATTTTATAACAACTAAGTATCTATAGGTACTGAAACTCGATTTTATTTTAATTTATACTGTTTTGTACCAAATATTAAGTTTTAATACTTGTTTCTTTTTAAATATACGTTTTTACTGCAAATTAAAACCATCTTTTATTAAACAAAAAAAACTCTAAAAGGGGAGGCAATTTGTTTTTTGTAAACGCTCTTTTTTTAGTAAAAAAAAATAACAAATTTGAGGAGAACTAGATTAACAAAATAAAATATTCACAACAAATTGATCTTTAAATTATTATATTTTTTCACAAACAAAAAAAAAATTGTCAGATAAAACCTACTTTCCGAAAATGTTTTTGCTCCCGAACTTGTATCTTTCAGTCTAGAGCGTTTTACTCCAAAAAATTTGGTATGCGGTGCATTTTCAATAAAGGAAGATTTTATATGTGTCCTGAGAAATTTCTAAATTCTGGTCAGCTTAAAAATTTGATAAAGTAAGAATCAAAATATGTCACAATTCGCTTAAAAGACATGCCGACTCAACTTAACATATTACACACGTGACTGCAATGCTTCTCAATGGTGATAATTGGTCAGAACTTCGGGCCGAAGTCGACGTGGACGTACCTTCTATTGACGTATGACCTATGCAATTACTCCTAATTTAGTTTATTGTAGGGCCAGCTAGAGTCACCTATTTATAGTCGGCGGCACTCTCAGATAATAATAAATCAAAGGTACAGAATTGTTACTTATAAAAATAATCTTACTGTACAGGGTGATCGATTTATCATAGGTAATTAAATTCTGAAAACGGCTTTTTAATTTTAGTGAATGTCACTAAAATTTTAGATTAAAATATTTTAGTTACATATTCACACGGGCTGGTGGCGCTGCGGTGAATTTTTTTCAGAAATATACCTTTTTGTTGTTAGCGCTGGATATAACTTTTGATTGTAAGACTTTACTTCATTTGGCGTTTCTTTCTATTTTCAACCATTTGAAGATTTAAACATTTGATGCAGCAGGTATTGAAAAAAATTTAAAAGCTCACACAACACAAAAACGGTTTATTTAAGTGTTTACAGTATATATAAATAAATAGGAAAAAGGATATTATAACAAATGTTCAATGTGTGCACCATTATTAACTACGCATAAGTTATAGTTATAAATGTAACTTTTCGTGAAATGTCACATCTTGTTCCAGCAGATGCATCCACAATCTTTTGTTGTCAATGTTCTGCATTATTTGTCCTTGTTTTGCAAACCTCATTTTTAAGATTCTCCCACAATCAACAATCAAGTGGGTTTATATACAGTAAAGAAGTCTTAGAAAAAGCAATTTATTTTATTTATCTTTAACTATCAGTCAGTTTTCTGAAAAGTTAGTCGTTGTTTTAAAGTGCCTGGAAATGTGTCGTAATATTGTTAAAAATGTGAATTGAAATATTTTGTTCTTGCTGCAAGAAAATTGTATGCAGATAGGTATCCACACCGTAATATACCAGAACACAAAATATTTTCAAGACTGAACAAAACCATACGTGAAAAATCATAAAGCTTTTACACCCAAGAAAAATAAACAAAAAATTATGACGGACGAAAATGTTGCCAATATTTGAAGCTTCAATAAGATAAGTTTCACTGGAGTTAAATTTAACTTAAACTTAAAGCGATACAACGAACCTTAAAGGTCAACAAAGATCATGATTTTAAAAATAGCAATTTGCAAGAGCGTTTTCCTGCAAACTGCGAACGGCGGGAATATTTCATTTACAAATATATGATTGCTTTAGACGACGAAAGTAGATTTGTTAGTCATGGCACACCAAATAGGAAAAATACTCATTATTGGTCAGTTCAAAACTCACATAACATAAGAACTTCTCAAAGA
Source organism: Rhamnusium bicolor (assembly GCA_029963845.1). Classification (NCBI taxonomy): domain Eukaryota; kingdom Metazoa; phylum Arthropoda; class Insecta; order Coleoptera; family Cerambycidae; genus Rhamnusium; species Rhamnusium bicolor. Next base: position 374,434 of record JANEYF010004602.1, on the reverse strand, counting down.
CAAGGACATTGTAGATTAAAAGTATGGTACGGCATAGTAGGCGCTATTTAATAGGTTCATATATTTACGACAATGCCTTAAACCAGCTCCCAATTTTACTGGAGGAAGTTCCTCTTCAGATAAGAAAACATATATGGATATAGCAAAACGGAACACCTTGTCACAATGCAGTCATTGTTCAAAATTACTTAAAAGCTGCATATGAAGATAAATTGCTGGGGACTTATGGTCCAATACAATTTCCTCCCCGGTCGCCAGACCTAACTCCACTTGATTTTTCTTGTGGGGATACCCTTAAAATGACTTTTACAAAACAGCGACAAATATTACAGAACATTTACAACAAAATACTACGGATGCATGTGCTGGAGGTAACATTTTACGAAAAGTTACATTTATAAAATATGTTTGTGTTGTTTTCTTATACCTGACTAATGATTCAGTTTTAATTATCTCCAGATGATGCCAACTTGGTTGGTGAAACGCGCGTCGAGTGTAGTATATAGTGTTTTGGTGTTTAGTGAAAAACTACGTCAGTGTTATCTTCACATCAAAGGTTCCAACCCACTCCAAGGCCGTCGTTAGTAAATAATTCCTAAACCAACCGATGTCACCAGTCCCGTGTTTGTTTATTGCCATGGGCCTTCAGCGCGTTGAACTAGACCCGCCGCCGTTAAATAATTACCGAACTTACTGTCGCATCGAGTCCTGGATATTTCCTTCAGCACGTACCGTTTAATCATCGAAATTACACTTCTCCCCGTAAATTAATTTCACTGATGTACATAATATTTATTAGCATACTTGACTTGGTTTAATTGTTAGAGAATCTGATTTTATGTTTATTTGACGTCATATTTTAGATAAATATATAAATATACATAAAAATATCTTCGAATTTTGTATAGCTTTCCTTAATAAAAAGCTGATTTTAACCATGTAACGGGTAAGAATCGGCTGTGGTGGTTTGGGAATACGGGAACACTTGCTATGAAATGCAGGAAAACGTTTAGGACATTTAAAAAACAGGTTTCACGACTCGCTTCGATATTTGGTATTTGTCCGCCGATCGGTCCCCTAAACACCTGATGTCACACCATTGAACCGCCGCACGACTTGTCAGCTTTAATAATTATACATCATCATCCGCCGACAAATAAGGTGTGAAATTCTTTATACAATTTCTTTTTTTATATTCATATTATGTACCTAAGACCTTCGTTTTTCGTCGCCTTTCTTTTCGTCGTCTTGCGACACGCATGCAATAATTGCAAATAAGTCTCCTTTTGAACTGCTTACCTCGTCTACAAAATCAGAACTGAGCTTTAGGTGCAATAAATAACACGTGATTTGACTGTTAACTCCGTCAATACGTAAAGTAAACGAATGTGCGATGTTGGCAAAAATAATACGTTTTGTGCGATGCGTCCGATGTACTCGATGAGTACAATGTATGCTTACATTTATTCTGTCCTACCTGATAGATCCTGAGTCATTTGTTCTTGCGCTGTTGTGTCTGCTATTTAACTTTGTCCTCTGTACTCAGAAGGATCATCTATTGCGTAGGAAGCTGGGGCTGTCCTCTTACGTCATCGTTGTGTAGCGGTATTAGCCTAATTAAAGCGACATGTTGGATGGAAGGGATGAACTATATAAATTAGGAATATACAGTCAAAAAGTTGGTTAGACGATTGAGCTGGAACAAGGCTAGGGAGTTAGGTAGTGGTTCGAGGAGTTTACCTGGGATTATTCTGCTTTTACGCAGACAAATCTTTTCAAAGATTAAGGCATCTCAATTTTAACATAAATCAGTTCACATTGAAGTAACCTTACTGGGAAAGCAATGTACATTCAAGAAATCATACATCATATTATGTTTCTATTAATTGATGTACAACATTCAATGATCATTAATCATTAAAAAATTCTCTGTTTTATTTGTTTTTTTTTTTCATTCACACACGAAAATTCAGAGTGAAGATATATGCACCCTCAGTCACTTTCTGTTCCTTTGCCTTCACTAGATAATAAAACATTATTTTGTTGTATATAATGACAAAAATAAATCGCCAGTCACGGAATACAAGGCGTCCACTATTTTATCGTGATTGTGGATCAGGAATTTGGGATCAACAATGCCTAACAGTAAAAAATGTATAAAATATTTTCCATAGAAACATTAAAAATAAATATTGCGTTACCGTTTTTTGATACAATCGATTTAGATATGGTCAAAACCCAAACTATTTTTAGGTAACCTCTCTTTCCAATCAAAATCTAAGCTGACCGTAGCAATATTTCTTTCCATTTGTGAAGCAGAAAAAAACTATGTATACTACCCCTTGTAACAATTCGGTTTTGAAACCAATGTGAACATCATATTTTTGCAATGTTATGCTCTGTATGACTATATACTTCCGATTTAACATGACAGGACGTAATTTAACTCTATAGCATATCTGATATAATTGCTTGTTTTTATAGTAAAATATCACTTTGATTTCTGTATCCATATAATGTTTTCAAATTTGTATCATCTTATTGACCTATAAACTTGTTAAAGTAGTTGTTGACGTAATGGCTAATGAATGTCTATTAATTACATGTAGTAAAAAATATGAATAAGGAATTGATAAATGTTTTGCAACTGATAAATCACGTTACATTCAAATTGTTAAAAAAACAACGTTTCAACACACGAGATATTCATTTCAATATAGCACAAATTGATATTTCGGTTATTATGTAATTAATTTGAAATAAGAATATAAAACGGATTTTTTTTTATTTTTTTAATACCAAATTCTATAAAATTGAAAAGTGTAATTTTTCCACAATCGGCATTCTGTATAATAATTAATTTCTTATATACGCCAAATATAACCTATTTAAAATTAAAATATTTTTCAATAGATACATAGTACATAAGATAGTTACATCTGTTGTACCTCACAAAAAACTTTACAGAGCGCTGAGCGGTAAGAATTTCGCGGTTTTCTAATAGTATGTATATTTCATAACGCACCGCTTAATCAATGTGAACACAATCTCGCGCCTAAGGTGCTCTCTAAACAGACTCAAAATTATGCTATGCAGGGTGTTTTTTAAGAAATCAAAAACTATATATTTTTAAATCCCTGGATTTTGATTTACATATTTAGGGAGTTTTGTCAAGTAAAATACACGTAACAAGTATGAACCAAATTATACAGGATGGTTCTAAGAAAGATTTGACCAAAAACAATAAAACGTCCTGCATCTTTGTAATGGAGGATAATGATGGGTAATTTGGAACCTGTAAAGTGCCCTTCTATCAATAGTTAACGTATGTACACTTAACTTCGGAACACATTGTACATGAATATAAAATGTAAATCTTAAAAACTTTATTCTTTTTTTTTGTTTCATCAACTTATAATCTTTAATAAATAAAAACTCCATATTAAGATTTTCATCTTACGAATCCAATCTTCTACACAATTTGTAGAATGCCAAAGCCCAATATAATTTTATTTGACTAGACTATCCCTACGTTCTGACTGAGAAACAGTCTCAAGGAATGTTATCGCTGTTACAATTGTTAGCAATGTGTATTTTTACGTGCTCACCCCTCAAAGTGAGAAAGTTATGTATTCGGGAAACAAAATTTTGAAAATTTTTATTACATTTCTGGATGAATCTCGACAAAATTTTAGACAGAAAAAATGTTCTGTCTGTGTGTCTGTCTGTCTGGTTCGCGATAGCAGCTACATTTTTTGAGATAAAGTTTCAAATTCGGTACACACATTCTAGAGGTCAAGGAAGAGATTGAGTTCGTTGATGATCAAAATCGGTCCCAATTTTTTAAACGTCAAAAAATGTGATTTTTTTTGAAATGTAAAAAAATTTCACTTTTTTGCAACGTCAAAGTGACTTTTTTGAAACGTCAATATGTGACTTTATTGAAACATCAAAAAATGTGACTTTTTTTGAAACGTCGAAAATTACTTCTATTTTAAACTCTACTACACGTCGAGTTTTACTACAGTGAGGAAGTTCTTATCCCCAAGTAATTGGCAGCGGTTTTTTTATTCCTTCCAGGTCCGCCTGCTTGATGTCACGGTGACACTGCAGCCAAAGCGGCTTATTGTGTCCTTTCTTGGTTATCTATAGCCTTCCGGTGATTCCTGTGTTGCTGATTAGTTCTATGACTGTTCTGTGTGCAAGTGTTCTCGGGATCCGTTTTTTTCCCAAAGATGTTTTGTCTTTTGCGATCCAGAGCCTCGCATTGACAAAATATGTGTTCCGATGTTTCCGGTAGAACCTGTATCCCAGGTTACCTTCATACAGCCTAATTTTTGTAGCTGTTCCTTCACTGGTGCCTGTGAGTAACCCTGTTACAACTCTCAGCTGGCCTGCTTAGCGTAAGCAGTTGCTGAGCTCTTTTTGTGAACGATTCGGTTATGAATATGGTATGTTTCGTCAGTATCTGTTATTTTTTTTATCCCTTTTACGCCCTTACTCGCTGTGCACTTTGGCACTGCTAGTACTGGTTCCGGGCCGAGGAATGCTGTGGTTGATCCTTGTTTGGCAAGTTCGTCAGATGTGTCTTTGTCTAATACCCCAGTATGTCCTGGTACCTAGATCAGTTTGCCTCTATTCCGTTCCGTTAGGGTCTTGAGTTCTTCTAGGCATTCCCATACAAATCTTGACATCACTTTACAGCATTTTAGTGCCTTCAGTACCGCCTGCCTGTCTGAGACGAAATGAATCTTCTTGTTTGTGTAAGATCTCCTAGCAATATGTATGGATAATGTCAAACTGAGATAACAATGATACGTACAATATTAAAAATAGAGATAGTAGTTAAAATGTGCTCATTTGATAAGCATGTTTGTACATATGGTTTACAAGTTTCCGTACATGTGAACCCTATAATTGTTATAGTTGGTATCTTATAACGACAATGACTCAACAACGTAGCTGATAAAATAATATACATTTGTGAGAACTTTAACACATCTCAAGGTTCAGTTGTATACATCATAAAAACTGTACGTAAGTAGGGAGATTAAGTACTTATTGTTAGGAGTTTAAAGAAGTTCGCGTCATAAAATATATGTGTAGTTGACTGATAGATAAAATTATTTTGGACAATTTATAAATATTTTAAGCGTTGATCAATTGGCAAGAAAGAAAAACAGATTTTGTTTATGCTAATAAATTATCCGTCAAATGTAAAGAGGAATATTTATTTAAGGAAAAGTACATTAACTTAAAAACATTTTTATATATACATACATATAAATACTGTTCTTATTAAATTTTTTGTAGCGTCAGTTTGGCTCCACCATGCACAAGAGGAAAAATAAATCTACAAGCATTTAATAAAAAGTGTAATTTTTCTCGCTACGTTGATCATCATTGTAATAAATAAAAATTAATTAAACTGGCATTTAAAACAAGTTTTAGTGGACTTTATCGTGTAGTTAATCAAATCACATAATGGAAACTGCTTTAAATAATAGTTTATGTATTTAATTTATTAATCAATTATGAAGTGATGTTCAACGATATACATATGTAAGTGTTTTTCTGTTAAATATTATTTGTAGTGTTATTACTAATTATTATTAATGCAGTTTAATAAAATTTATTTGCATATTGATATCAAGCAATAAAATATTTTTTTATTATTTCATTGATACAAATACTTAGATGTAAGTAACAAAAAATAATCAACTTCTTCTATTATGCCGCCAGTTAAATCATTTGTGCTAAACTGTCGACAATAGGTCGTCAATACAGATATGTACATAGATGTTTTAATGCTTATTGGTGCATTACGAATTTATGTCATAAGTTTACGTAGATTATCTTATCAGAAACACGACTCATATTCTTTATTCAGGGACGGTACAAGAACTTTTGCCGGGCCCCTTATATTCTAAACAAATAGTGTTTTTATAAAAGAGTACTACTTGACATACATTACAGGCACAGTTATGCGCGAGGCGCCAACACTGAACTACAGAATACAATAATTTCTGAAAGTTGCATTTTGCAATAGTGTACCGATGTAAACACTAATACAAACGTTATGCGAAAGACGGTTCTTGTTCTAGACAACAATGGCCCTTTGCTCATCTTTATCTCACTGCCGCAATATATTTGTCAAGTAGTAGCTTTACAATGTATCTTTATACCGTTATTATTATTTAAACACCCAAATGTATTAACATATTTATTTAAAAATACTAAAACGTAACTAGTAGAAACTATCTCAACTGAAAATAAAAAATCACAAATAAAGCAAACAAATAAACAAAACAGAACACTATTAAGGCGGATTTCCACCAAACGGACATACTTGCGACTGAGTTTGGTTTGCAAAAACAGAAACAGAAACAAGTTTTAAATTTTGGAAACAAAACAGAAACTTTAATTCCACCAAAAGGACTGAAAATAAGTTGTAGTTATGTTTTTCTTTATAAAAATTTCCACTACACGGACAGTACAAACATGTCCTTTCTTTACGACGACTTATTTATTATCAGTCACATGTAGAAAATATACAAAAACCAACTGTTGTTGCACCGAGCGATCTCTGTTTGCAAAAACAAAAACAAAACTTAGTAATCGTTTGATCTTTTCTCCACCCAACAGAACTTTCAGTTGTTGACAAAAACAGTCACCGGCGATTAAAAGTCTCGGAATATTTTTGATTTTGGAAACTCGAGTTGCTGTTTTATTACAATTTTGTCCGTTTAGTGGAAATCCGTCTTAACAAAACTAAATTTTGATTAAAAACTTTGGCGATATATGGCTACCGACTGCTGCCATATGTAACTTCCAGTGCACCAGTGTCAGGGTAGGGATGCGCGATACGGGATGATATTTTCGGGTACCGGTGCTTGTCTTTCCGATCCTCGATATTTTGCACCAGTATTTACAATTTACGTTACGTTACGATACGGTACATTTTTAGCCAGTACCTACCGCATTAGGTATCGACAAGTATTTTAGTGAAATTGATTGGATCCTCATGGCATGTGGCCGTTTATACCTAAAATAGAAGTAGTGTTTGTATGTAATATTAAAATCTATATGTTTATTTATTTTTTTTTTTTGTATTTATTAATACTACCAAATTGGTGGCAGGGTTTTATATTTTATATTGTTGGCAATAAAGAAAATTTTAAAAAACTCTTTCAATAAATGCCGGATCGGATGTGAACCGGTATTTCGATTATCGGTAATTTTCTGTTCAATATTCTACCCAACTGGTAATTTTTAATAGATACGATACGCAATATAGGTACCTTTCAATGCACATCCCTAGTCAGTTATAAATTGAAAACGCCTAAATATGTGGCAGTTCAAATAAATAAACCAGCGGACATACATACGTGTAAGATAGAACCCCCACCACTCATATACATCGCAATTGAAGACATGTGTCAGCTTGCGATCTCAACGATCAGCAGTTTGCAATTAATTGTATTTCCTAGACGTTTTATTGTGTTAAATGATATATCAACGTAGACCTTCGCAAAATACCATGGGCCGGTGGATACAAAACAATCCGGAACTAGAGTTTAAAAGCACAAAACTTTATTGCAAATGCTGTGAAAATTTATCTTGTGTACTCGAAAATCTAACGTTCTAAAACTTTCAGTATTTTAAATACACTATTTTAAATAGAGTTACGTCTGCAGACGTGAAAAGGTCGTTTTCAGACTACAAATGAATTTTTAATGACAGGCGCCGGTTATCTAACTCCAGATCATTTAGAACAATTATTAATAATATGCTTTTTTTATTTAATGCCAAAAAATAGTTGTTTTATTACTGCAATGGCGTTTTTTTCGTTCATCTTATTTCGGATATTACAAAAGTCACCCGTCAAAAGTATAAGGCAAGATATAGTTTATTTTGTATTGTATATTATTTTTGCACATGAAAATATTGATGGGTTCGCATACTAGCTGATTGGGCCCCTGATAATCGCGATATGACTACCTGAGATGCGGACTTTACAAATAACTTTTAGTTATTATCTCTATTAAGTTGGTTACTTGTGTTTTGTATCAATTAATTTTTATTATAATTCAGTGGCGGCTACTCCTAAGGCGCATAGGAGCACGTGCCCCCCAAAGCAAATTCAGCTTAGTTAGTTAATTAGTCAATTTCTAATTTCTATTTATTTTTATCCATTTTAACATTTTTATGAACATAATAAACCCAATAACTACTTCCCAAAGGGCACAAGATGAGTTGTGTACGGAGACCGCGTCAAGTTTCTGCATCAGGCTAGATTTTGTTTACGGCATTGCTATGCGCTCACAGTTTCACTTGTGTACACCGTACACATCTACACTTCAGTTTTCATTTTTCAGTCTGCAGGGATATTTATGTTTGTCTGCTCTCGCTGCTTGAATTCCGCGTTTTGTTTATTTCACTTAGGCACACATAAGACATTTCAAAATGAATTCAGTGTCTTATATTTTAAGTAACAGACCACTGAGTTACGAGGATAAAGTTAGTTTAAAAAAATTAGGAAGGCCTGTCCCGGAATTAAATATAAAAAAAACTACTGTGGGCAAAATAAGACAATTTAATAGATATTTAAAAAAAAAATACATATGATAAGTTTTCGTGGATGTGTGGGTGTTCTGAGCGAAATAAGCTGTTCTGTTTTGTTTTCCTTTTAAGTAACTATTTGCAATCTTCACCCTGGATTCAGGAAAGAGTACACGATTCACAACATTGACAGGAAAGAGCAACGAAACATGCGAAGAGTGCAAGTCATATATATAATTTAGTGGACCATAATGTTTTAGGTAAAAGTGACATTCGTAAACAGTTAGATAGTGCTTATCTCGAAAATATACGAGCTCATAACGAAAAGGTCAATAAAAATCGTCATATATTACGACGTTTAATAATGTGCATTAAATTTTGTGGTGCATTTGAACTGGCACTGCGTGGACACGATGAACGCGAAGATTCACAAAATCGAGGTATATTTCGAGGTTTAGTTGATTTCACATCTGAGTTAGATTCAGTTTTATCTGCTCATATAAAAGAGGCTACGGTATTTAAAGGAACCTCTAAAACCATTTAAAATGAGCTTTTTAGATGCTATGTTACAAGTCTGCAAAAAGGAAATTTTCGATCAAATAACATAATCTAATTTTCTTGCTATTGAAGCTGACGAGACAACTGACTCGTTTAACCAGCAGCAGCTTGTTGTAATTTTTCGATATATCTTTGAAGGAGAAATTTATGAAAGATTTTGGACTTTTGTTAGACCAGAGGGGTACACTACGGAAAATATATCGGGGGCTATAATGCACGAACTCGATCATCTTGCAGTTCCTGCAAATAAATTAATAGCTCAAAGTTATGACGGAGCGTCAGTTATGAGTGGAAGAGTAGCAGGCGTTCAATCGCTTATCAGGTGAAAATACCTGTATGCATTTTATATTCGTTGCTACGCCCATCAGTTCAACCTAATACTGGAAAAGGCTGCATCTTGCAATAAAAAAATTAAAAATATTTTTTTGCTGGAATTCAATCTTTTACTTCGTTTTTTCTCGATCTACAAAAAGAACAGCACTTTTGGATGAAATTACAAAACGAAGACTTCCACGGGCGGTTATCACTAAATGAAATTTCAAAACAAGAACCATCAACACCCTGTATGAAAAAAAGGAACTAATTCGCGAATGTTTGGACAAACTCCTAGATACAGAGGAGGACCCTAAAACAATAGCTGAAGCGAACGGACTGCTGAAAAATTTAAATTCCATAGATTTCAATTATTTTCTAGAAGTAACTCATTGGATCACTCCACATGTTGCAATATTTTTTAATCAAGTCCAATCTCGCGGAGCAGACAGTGTTTATATTCAACAATGTTTAAAAACATTGAATCTCAGATTGACAAAATCAGACAAAACAAAATTGATCAATTTGAAGTGCCCGAACCTGAAGAAATGAATAGTGAAAGATCTAGCCGAAAACGCACTAAACGCGGTCAGTTTGATCCATCTGAAACTAATCGAGTTGTGGTTAAAGAATATTGTGATGTTTTATTGTCTCAGATACGAGATAGATTTGATTTTACTGGACATTTGTCTGCAGCTAAACTATTTTCTTCAGATTTGTTTCCTACTTATAAAGAAAATTTTCCCGAAGAAACGTTTACAGAGACAAAGAGAAATTAAGAACTGAATTGAAAGTTATTTATGGCAGGGATGATATGTGCTGCAATGGTGTTTTACCTCTTCTGACATTTATTAATAAAAATAATTTGGAGGAAGGCTTATCTGAGACGTACAAAATTTTAAGTATCATATGTACTACACCTATGACGACGTGCGAATGTGAAAGAGGTTTTTCTACGTTAAAAAGAATAAAATGTTTTCTAAGGAACACTATGGGCCAAGAAAGGCTTAATGCACTTTCGATGTTATCAATTGAAAAAAATATGATTCAGTTAATTCCTGACTTTGACAATAAAGTGACTTTCGCAGCTAGTAAGACGTACAATGGATTTTATGTATAAATAAAATGTTCTTGTTTGTGTTTGTGTGTGTTTATGTACTAGATCTTAAAGTGGGAGGACACCTTTGCAATTTTTTGCTTATTTTTTTAAGCAGCACACGATTTTGAGAACAAAGAATATTGTGAATGGTTCTCTGATAAGTTAATTTTAATATACAATTCAAAATGTCAAATATGTGCCCCCCTATAAAATTAACCAGGAGCCGCCACTGTTATAATTTGCGGCGATAACTGATGATTATACATAGGTATTTGGTAGATCGTTTATGACAATGCTAAGAGAAATGAAGTGCTTTTCTAACAGTTGGTGCAATGTAAATGCCAATTATTTTATCTTTATAAATATTAAGATAAAATTACATGGATATGCTGTAGCTAACTGTAGATAAGTTTGTTTTAAAATAGTAATTACACAAACATATCCAACTAAAATTTTTTCTAAGCTAAATATTTAAATTACATTATTTAATAAGTAAGATATGAACATATAAATTAACATTTATTTTTGTTGCAGAACAACCTTGAAAGCAATAAAGTACACTACCTATAAGGAACATCGAAGAGTGAACATCAACGCAACTTATTTCTGATACGAGTATTTTACGTTCTGACGAGATTAATTATAAAAAACAACTTTACTATTAAAATACATGACATAAACTGTTTATAATTCATGAGATGCAGTGTGAGAAGTTTTTCCAGTTTTAAGGATAGTTGCTTACTATTCAGTCATGACGGTGGTTGATAAATACGGAGTGCCAGAGCCTCAATGGATTTTTGGACCAACACGACTCTGGGTCTTTATTTTGGAGAAGGGATTCCAGTGGAAAAAAGTCAAGGTATTTATGATTAATTACAGGATGCACTTATACAGAGTCTCCCAAATTTAAAGTGACAGAATAATGGAAGATGAAGCACACTTAGCCGATTTCAAAATACCCCCAAACTTACCCTTGAATGTTAACCGTTTTTGAAATACAGGGCCTTTTATCGTTTTAGACTAAAACTGTAATCGGCCGTATTTCTGGAACGGTTTTAAATATTTAAATAAAATTTGGTACAAATATTATACTCTTTTAGTCCAATCAAAATCATGATTCACTTTGGAAATATTCCAGGGCGGTCATAACTTTTATAATATTGCTCTCAATGTCGATAACATCACCCTGTGTATAATTTTTTAGTAAATATTAGTAAACGTTTAAAAAGTCAATAGATGAGTGTATAAAATAATGTCATAATATTTGATAGCACGTTTAAGGTTATTCTCCAATAAATTTTCAAAAATATTGATTGATCAAATTTTAAATTCTATAAATTAGGCAAACAACTAACTATAGTCACTATTTTATTAATTTCACTTAAATATCCTACACTAAATAAGCATCTTCATATTTTTGGACAGGAAATACATATTTATAAAAGAATTAATGTTTCGCGCAGGGCTGGACTCGCTTAAAATTCTATGATAAGTACATTTTATTTAAATTTGAAATTTAAATAAATTTTTGAAATTCAATAATATGACACAAAAAAATTAATATTAATAATTGTTTTTGTTTTTTTTTAATATGCAGCGTTTCTAAGCTTTTTTTGTGTTTAAAATTCCCATTCAAAATATAGTACATTCCATTTCCTTCGCGAATGTTATAACAAGGACAATTAAAATTAGTTAGAAAATAATATTAAAATAATATAAAAAGATGAAGGGTGGTAATTTTGTTTTGGCAAAATTAAATTAAAATAGAACTTATTAAGCAACAATTTACAACACATCAACTAAAAAAAAAACAAATTAATTAACAGAACGATTCAACTAATTAAAATTACAGTAGATCTTTAGCTATAATATCCTTAGGACATTGATAATGTAGGAGATAGTTTTATGACAATTGAAAGCACGTTGCTTGGTAAAAGTCCGACGCCAAAGGCGGAAGGGTGTTACCAACAAACGTGCTTGAGAAATTCTACATAAAATTATGAGGCATTTGTCAATATCAGAGGGATATTCAGTAAGAAAATTTTTTGTAAAAAAATCAAATAACTCGCAACACAACAAAACAGTTATTTATTTATTAAAAGTACAGCTGGTAAAGGTACAGCTATTAAAATTTAACGTAACATTAGCTATTTTTTTCTACTATAGCGCGTTAATAGAATGAAAATTCGCATTGCTAAAACGTGACATTTTGAAATTTATTTGGAATATGAAGTTGTCAAATTCTTGGTGACATCCCTGAATGTTGTTATCAGTTAAATGTTGAAATGATTGGGTGATTTGTGTCACATAACAAAAAATAACAAATTTTAAATGGCTCTTGGAACTGTTAAAAAATTTTCAAAATAACCACCCCCAGCGTCAGTACACTTTTGAGAATTCTTAAAAAAGATGACTGATCTATCAAAAAAAGCCGCCGTCAATTATTTGGGGATTAGAACTTCCTCACCGTAGTAAAACTCGACGTGTGGTGGCCTTTATAATAAAAGTAATTTTTGACGTTTCAAATAAGTCACATTGGTGGAATGTCACTAATATATATTTTTCTGACATTTCAAATTGACGCTTCAAAAAAGTCACATTGGTGGAATGTCAATAATATTTTAAAATTTGAAATGTCAAAAAAATGACATTTCAAATTGACGTTTCAAAAATGTCACTAATATTTTTTCTGACATTTCAAATTTTAAGAACCGATATTGCCCATCAATGAACTCAATCTCTTCCTTGACGTCTGGAATGTGTGTACCAAATTTGAAAGCTTTACTCAAAAACTGTAGCTCCTATCGTGAACCAGACAACAGACACACAGACAGAAAAAAATTTTTCTGTCTGAAATTTTGCAATAAAAATTTTCAAAATTTTTTTTCACGTACATACCTTCCTTACTTTGAGGGGTGAGGAAGTAATTAGGTAAAAACCGATTAAAACACCCTGTATCTTAGTAATGAAGGGTATTAGAATTATTAACTATGGGTTATTTGGAACCACCTAGGTGACCCACATCCACAGTTAACGCAGTACATTTCCCTATGAAACACCCTGTATAATTGATAAAAAAGGCGTTTTTTTCAATCCACCCTATAAATAATAATTATAAAGATATTTTTCAAATAACACCCTTTTATCAATGTCGTTCAAAAGAACATTAAATTCTAAGTAAATTTCACATACGATTATATCTGTCATCTATAGGTTGCAGTACATGATTGAGATGGTAAAGTTTTCATAATTAAAATAATTTTTTCTAACAACTCGAATACCAGCCACCAAGATATTTGTTCTACGCATTATAATTTCGAAAGTTGCGTTTTTCTGCACAAGTGCGGAAAAGTAAATTTTTTCCGCACTAGTGCGAAAAAATAATTATATTTTATTATATTATTATCTGTTTGGGAGTGTTACCTGGAAGAATCTACTAAACACAGAAAGGACATATTAAATCTTAGAAATGAACTTCCCGTCAAATTCGTTGGATTTAGACAGCGAGACATGTTCAAATATACCCTCCTCTTTGAATCAATCTACCTTAACTGTACCCTCAAATAATCAGTTACCCTGTATCTCCCTTATTTATTAACAAAAAATTATGTAACGTGGCAGCTCTAGTAAAGTAGAGGTGCTGATTCCGAATTTATGGCCTATGACCCCTCTCGAGGCGTCTTATACACCTCAGACTTTAAATATCCCCACAGATAAAAGTTCATAGGAGTGAAGTCAGGTGACCTTGCAGGCCAATTATTCGGACCATTTGTGATTATTAAATTTTCACCAAAGCAATTAATTAGATATTCTAACCATTCTATGTGTATGTGCAGGAGCACCATCCTGCTGAAAGTGCAAGTCGTTGTATATATTTATGGGTAAGTTTCACAACATTTCTTCTAATACGTGTTCCAAGAAATGTAGATAACGTTCTCCGGTTAATGAATCTCGATAAAAATAAAGCCCTAACAGCACGCCACCTATAATGCCACATCACACATTTATTGACCACGTTCCCTGACTGATGTGTCGAGTTCTATGATTGCTAGAAACTTAATTTAAAAACATAAATAAACTAGACAAAAAAGTCTATAACCGAAAATTATTTTCGATTATACAGGGTGAGACAAAACGATTCTACAGGGGCAAGTAACATTTTTTTCAATGGAATGCCATGTATATTAGAACATTTTTTGAAACCTCTACAATCACTACAGTCACAATTATAGATTTTAAGAAAAAATATCTTAGTACCAGTTATGAGACATCTGTGTAATGACAAACAGCTATTTTCACTTCTTAAAAGTATACAGGGTGGCCAAAAATAATTGCAAAATTTACAAATATTTGAACTGAATTTTCTCAATTTTTTCAAATGGAACACCGCATATATGTTTAGACGATGTGATGTAGAATTGAAAAACGAACAATTTTTGTAGGTACATTCCTATGACTATTTGTAACCATTTTCGATTTATTGAATAATAACTGCAAAATTCAGCAATAAAAATTAAAGATATATTTTTTTGTAATTCAAGAGAAGATATTGTAAAAAGTGCTCCACATGTTGCCCATTTTGATTGACACACATTTCTATGCGTCTTTGGAATGAGGTTTTTACTGTTTATAATATTGGTGGAGTGATACTTCTAAACACATTTTTATTATCCTTTCTTTCAAATTTTGAATTGGTGTTAGTGTGATGTTTTTATGGGCATCATGTAACACGTTTATTATAATACCTTCTTTTGATTATTTGAAAAAAATCCTCATTTTTAATTTTTATTGCAGAATTTTGCAGTTATTGTTCACTAAATTGAAAATGGTCACAAATAATCATAGGAATATACGTACAAAAAATTTTCATTTTTCATTCCTACATAACATCGTCCAAAAATATACCATTTGAAAAAAATTGAGAAAATTCTGTTCAAAAAGGTGTAAATTTAAAAATCCTCTTTGGCCACCCTGTATAGTTTTAGGAAGTGAAAATGGTTGAATGTCATCACACAGATATCTCATAACTGATACATATATTTTTTTTAAATCGATAGTTGTGATTGTAGTGATATTTTTAATATACATGTGTATGTAAATGGTATAAATTTAACAAACAAAAATTATTATATCCAAGTGGTTAGAAGAAACTCAATAATAATATAAGAGTGAAAGCAGGCCACAAAGAGGTCTCAAAAAAATGTTCTGATATACATGGCATTTCATTTAAAAAAATGTTTCTTGCCCCTGTAGAATCGTCTTGGCTCACCTGTATATTCCAAAAAAAAAATGCCGGTTATAAGCTTCTTTGTTTAATTTACTTATGCTTTTAGATCAAGTTTTTAGCTATCATAGAACTCGAGATATCGAAGACGGACGCACTAATGCCCCACCCTGTATATAAACGAAATACTATTTGTGTCGAAAATAATGGAGGACATTTTGAACAGTTTCTTTAAATATAAATGTTATTTGTTCGTTAAGATATTTGATTGTTATTTCCTTTGTTCAATTTAAATAAAATTTTATTTATTCTTATAAATTATTTCAATTATTATCATCAGTATTTTACTAAATATGAAGGTAAATATATATGTTTTATATTTTTGGAAAGAGAATTTAAATATTTTTTCAAAATTGTAAAAATGTTCCATTTAAAAATTGGGGTGAGAACATTATAGGAATCACCCTGTACATACCAAAAAATCAGTTACAGAATGTAATCCTCCTATTGAAATCGTTGGGTAATGTTTCTTGCCCCATTCTATGTTTAAAGGGATGTATTTTATGCAACCTGATAATTCTTGATATTGTTGATTTTGCAATTTTTGTTTCTCGTGCTAATCTCGGGAAGAACTGGAAGGATGTTCCTCCAAATATGCGACAGTATTTGATTATACTCTATTGCTACCGTCCTACGTTTAAATTTAAGCTCTTTTTTGGCTCAAAATTGTTCTGCCTGGATATGACTCTCTATACAATCTGTGTGCTGTTTTAGCTTTGCCTCCACATTTGATATATTAGAAACATAGCTCTTTTAATAATAAACTTATCCAAGGCCATTTTTTAAAAATCTAGTAGACTATTTTCTGCAATTTGCAATTATCTGTGTTGTTTATTTTGTATCTAAGTAACATACTTTTGTTTCAATGTTTCATATTACTCATGGCAATCCTTGACTTAAGCTGATGTTTATTAAATAAATTTGCATTCTCTAGTGCACTACATTTTTTGTTAATATCTTGCACAGTTTTGATGTCAGATCCACAAAATGCTATATATGTGCATTCAGAAAATTAAGGGCTATCCGAATGTATGAAAATCGTATGGTATTACCTATTTAAATAAGAAAGTTAGTATCACATTCTGTATGAACCGGAAGAGAAAAATGATCATATGCCAAAAATTCGGAATCAGTACCTCTGCTTTACTAAAGCTGCCACGTTTCATAATTTTTTGTTAATAAATAAGGGAGATACAGGGGAGTCATTTTAGGTGAGACACACAACGTATGTTTCTTTTTAGAATAAATGTTCATGTTATTTATTTTTTATTTTCATCATGCTCGTAGAAAAATGTTGTTACTAACACATGCGGAAACTGTCTTTTCCGCACTCGACTGCTTGACAGAACTCGGCTTTGCCTCATTCGATCAATGGCAGTTGCGTGCGAAAAAGTACTACTTTCCGCACTGGTTAGTGCGGAAGTAACTATTGTGATTACTTTTTGCCAAAGAATTTTATTATTTATTTTACTTTTATCAAGCATTACATTTGGAAAAGTATATCTTTATCTAAAAATTATCAATCCATTTTTACATTTACGTATTATGTATTTTGGATATGTGGGAATTGTTACTCAAAATTTTTATTTCAGAAAATTTAAGAAACAGAGCAAACTCCGTCAATATTTGGTGTCTTACATTGTATATTTATTTATAAACCCAATACCTATGAATCATTGTATCTTAAAGTAACTTTTATATTGGCGTGTTTAAAGGCTGTTACGTTAGTTAACATCATATATTTTCATGTATTATTGTGGTGAAAGCAGGAAAATATATAATGGCAGCAATATATTATACAAGAAGTCTTTAATATAATTCTGCACAATAGGTATTCATCATCCCTTAATAAATAATTACATTACAAAAAAAGTAGTTCATCGGGAAAATGTTATTGTATTATTTTATTACGTCTAAAATACACAGCGTTAGTAGGAAACAAGCCATTTGCACCATTGTGTTGAAATTTATTTTTGTTCTATTTTAGCTGTGAATGTATCCGATATTATATTTCTCTCTTTTTTTGGCATTTCTATTAGCTACATGATATCAGTCAGATTGGATGTGTTTTGCAAGTGACGTTATAATTAAGGCTGGGAATCGAATACGAATAATTGGAGTATTCGAATATTCGAGTATTCGAGTATTCGAATACGAATTATTCTAATGGGAAATTATTCGAATATTCGAATACTCGAATATTCGAATATATTCTAGTATTTGAATATTCGATTATATTTGAGTAAATTTGAATATTAAAATATATTATTAAATTATGTACGAATAGGTATGCAGGATGCATTCAACCAAAGTAGGTAGATAGTAGGTATAGGTAGGTACCTATTCTAAAATCCAAATATATAAATAGACCACATTAGTGGCACGTTTTACCCCCAATCAAATTATTCCATCTCTTTCTCGCCTCGACCTTATTCTTACTGTACTAAGGCAGGGGTTAAAATTAAATTTTAAATTTCAGAAAACCTGTAAATATTTAACTATTGACTTTTCATGTAATTGTTTTACCTTCACAATATGCGTCTTTTTTAAAAACATTCTAAGTTTAGAGCACTTTTATTTTTTTCGAAAAGGGAAAATAGTTATGACAGAAATATAATAAACTAGCTCTGTTTTCGTTTTATTTAAGCTTCAATAGTTAAATGTGAACAATAGCGCCTCAATCCTAAAATAAAATACTAACTAAATAATTCTGACCCTTAAAGCACATGTACAGGAGACATACCCTATTGTGGGTATGGAAAGCAAATCAAATTGCCTGCTTAGTGAATTACGTCGCGACTATTATTGTGGTCTATCCAACCAAATACTCAAATAGAGTATTCACTATTCACTAGTATTCAGTGCTATACCTATTAATAATGAATATTCGAGGATCCGAATTATTCGGACACCTATTCGAATAATTCGGATTATTCGAGTATTCGAATATTCGAATAATTCGAATTATTCGAATATGCGAATACTCGAATAATTCGAATACCTATTCGAATAATTCGAATACCTATTCGAATAATTCGAATAATCCGAATATTCGAATATCCGAATAGTTCGAATATTAGAATACTAAAATCTGGAAAATTCTCAGCCTTAGTTATAATATCTACGCTGGTCCAGTTAAAACTTGCCACCCCCATATTCTTCTATTCTATAAATTTTCCAGAAAAACGCTGAAGAACGTCGATTTTGTTTTCGAGGGAGACGTATAACCGTGATGATATCAACTTCCTTTTCTATGAGGTAGTCTAGGCGATAAGGAATTAAATTCATATCTACATTGCATTTTTAGATGCATGCAAACCGTTTAGTACATGTATTGCTAGGATCATTTCTATTCCGTTGGGTTTTGTAGCTACCCCCAAATATTGTGCAGGATCTGCACGTATTGCAAGTCGCTGTTTTATGCAAATTAGTGTTGGGAGCGAGCTAATGTACCTGCAGGGCTGATTATTTTTTTATTTATCTTTAAAGATGAAACCTTTGTTTCTAATTTATGACTGAGACCCTTTAGTTGTATTTCAGCATTTTGCTATTTTTTGAGCAAAGTTTGACTTAATCCATTTTTGCTTTAACAATCCGTGATAGGGGGAAAAAAGTTTCAAATGAAAGTTGTACAGCGTCAAATTTGTCATCGTTCACGTATACTACGACGTATCTGTGACTTAGAGGCCAAATAGCTCGGCCGTACAAGTTGTATTAGTAATGTTTCAAAATGTTTGCTATGATAGATGCGATCTCCAGCACCAAGCGAAGATCTACTCTCATAGACTGGGAGAAATATATTCTTTACCAGTTGGTCGTCTATGAAAATCTCGTCACCCGAGAGGTAGTAACGATGGGTTAGAAATGCTTGCGTATAATTTAGAGAAGTTTCACGACGTTGGCGTCACTCCCTTTCCATCGGACACTTTTCAACTTGATGGAACAGGAAGAAGAAAGCCATGATGCCTAAGACGGCGTCATGGCAAAAATTGTGCTACTTCAAGTGCTATATTAAAATTAAAGAGGACTGAGGGAAAATATATGCTGTTAATATTTTTCCGTTAATAAAATATACATATTTCTTATTAATAAAAAAAAAGTACGCAGCAGTATTGCTTATAATTTTATATTTAAATCCATATTGGTATTAAGGATGAATTATTTATTTTCATTTTTTATTCTTATCAATAGAAAAATGTTAACAGCGAGTTAAAGTTTTAAGTTGGTAATCTAGGCGACGAGGGCGTGCTAATGCGGCCTTAACACATTCTGTTAACATCACATTTGGCAACAACTTTATCTATCTAAGAAACCACTTTTATATTTCCATAACGGAGACATTTTTAAGCACACGAATCAATCCCAATAATCCTGTTATTAATCTCACTAATTGTGACACATTAATCACTGTACATTCAGGACAGCGATCCGCATCGCACTGAGTACCACTTCATACTACTGAAACTCTATACTCTCTCTCTCGAAGTCGCGTCGTATCATATCGAACATACGATAGTTACGTTAAAGCTTCTGTTATAGTTGCTACAGCAACTGCTTTTTGTGATATTAATCATATTACAGTAATCTTGACTATGGCATGCGTAGCTGTAGTAGCAAATCCGTTCCAACATGGCAAAATATCTGTTTTGCTTCAATTATTATCGTTTTCCATTGGTAAGACTAGTGCGCACTGAGTGCAACATTTATGTTCCATTGATCGGGCCAGGTCACGTTTTTAAATTCCATTAGGAAACTAGTGCAGTAACTCTTGCTCTGCGTGCATATTTTTTCGCATGAGGTTCCAGAGGTCGTGCTGCTGGCAGTGTGATTAAGAAATGGCGGAAAATATGTGAAGGTAAAAGCTGATGCTGCAATCTCTTAGTTCTTAATCTGCAGTAGTGATGGTGAAGATGACGAAAGTGTCATTTTGTATGCACGAAAACACCTGCCAGAAATTGAGGGATAGTTGAGAACATTATAAAATTTATATTGAACTCTTGGGCCATTTTTAACAAATAATAATTTCACTTCCCAAAGCTCGTGCGTCCGTTACATAATCTGTACTCCACAATAGACCCACGGGGGGTCACGGTGGTCAAGGCCAACCAGCCAGCTCCTCCCTTATAATCTAATCTACATGTACACTCTACTGTACACTCCACACCACAAACGCAAAAAAAGATGTATCGAGGATCGAACTACCATTCCATTTAAATTGTACTAGAATATATTTCTTACAAAACCAGTAGTGTCAGTGCCGTCCTAATGAGGCCCCAGTTCGGCCAATGGAAAAGGACATATGAATAACGGTATCTGTAGAACTCGTAATAGCCTCAATTTAGACGTGGTCTAGTAATCTCATTCTAACAGTAATCTAAGGTACGAAACACATTCACGAGCTCTGAGCTATGAGCGGTGAGTGTATAAATAAAATATTTTTAACATTAGGTGACAAACATATTGGCGGGTGGTAAGCAGTAAGTGCCAACTATCGAATAATTCGATAGTACTTAATCGAATAATTCGATAGTTGAATGATTTTAATACCGGAGACGGTATTTTATTTATAGATAAGATGACACATTTTATTATGTGTCTAGGTCTTATAGTGCTCTCATATTGGTAACAATGAAAAACGTCATTTCAAATCAAGTGTTTTGCTGTACTGCAACCATGTTGCCAAAATTCAAAATAATTAGTAAATATTTTTTTCCTACCAAAACGTAAGACAAACAGATTTAAATTATCCGTTTTTTATCCGATTTTTAGCAGGGTGAGAAAATTATCAGCCACCATCTCAAATTATCTGCAAATCTGATAATTATCGCCAATCGACAACACTGGTAGCCAGTGTTGCCTCGACAATGCACAAGGACGCTCCCTCTCCTATTAATAAATGAATGTGGAAGGGTCTACCCAGCCAACTATCAAATGAATTCATTCGAATAAATTCATTCATAAAACTTTTCTAGAAAACATCACCTGAATGACATTGTTAACTTGCTAATTAATGCTGCCGAGTTTCACTTCTCATAAAAAAATAGGTCTTTAGAATCAGAACCGACATAGCCTTGTATCAGTCTTATGTCAACATCAGTTGGTTGGCAGCTGCATTTTGTTTATTTTGTTGTTTACACTGTTTATCGTTTCACATAATAAAATGTGTCTCTTATCTATGAATAAAATACCGTCTCTATCTATGCATATTCATAACTTCCATTCTTAAACCCAACATTTTTTAATTCATTCATTCATAATTTAACTATTGAATTATTCGAATAAGTACCAACTATCGAATTATTAGATCGTTTTTATTCACTAATTTTGAACAAATCTTTATTCAACCGAAAGTTTCTTTTTCCAAGTACCAGATTAAAAATGTGAAAGATTTTATTATCTGTAATATGTAATAAGGTAAAATAAGTCATGGGGTATTTTAAGAATGTTGGAATTTTTTGAAACTTCTTGTATGATACTTTAAATTTTAATATTAAGAAGAATTGTCAGATAATATTCAATACCGTTGTATTATGATCACAGTCACTTTATTAGTCTAAGTTCAAAGACACCCCCTCATGTAAATCGGTAATTGTTTGAAATTAATTGAATTTTATAGAGAATATTTTTTGTAGGTAGGACGAACGGTTTCTAAGAAAAGCGCCGAGAAATACGAAGGGTGCGTTTGGAGTGGAGAAGTGACCACTTTCTATTTTGGAACTTTTTTTGATTTCGCAAAATTTTATAATTTTTTTTATTCGACTCTTTTGGTTCCAATAGTAATAGCTTAAATATGCAAAAAAACAAACCACAGTCGTTATCGCCCTATACCCTATATAAAAATATGACTGGACTAACACTAATACTACAATTCAGTATTTAAATTGAAAAAAAAAAGGTGTTATACCTACTGCTATAATAATCAAGTAACTTGATACAGTCAAATTGTATATTTCTATCAAAATGCTTTAGTTGACACTAAACATAAATATTTATTTTTATTTCAGAGTGAAATTCCGGTATGAAGTGGAAATTAAGGAATTTCAAAGAGGTGACCACGAGCTTGAAGACGCCGATTGGTCTCGTGACATGCATAGCTCAAATATGCTGACAATGGGCATGACGTGTCTTTTCTGCATAACAATTACAGTTATTTTACCCTGGTATATCCTAATTGGAAGCAACTGACCCCTTGTCACATTCAACTGGAATAGTGATTGACAGTGGTGAATTACATGAACAGCACGTGAACTTTCAAATGCGAAGAAAGGTCATATTGGTGGTTGCCACTAACCTATTAAATGTGATATTATTTATTAGTTATGTATCTGTGGAAGTTATAACCTCGACATTCGAGATAATTATTCTTAATAATATTAGTAATTATAATATTAATGTAATTTTATATGCATAACGTAATAATATATTTATTGTATTTAGCATAACAGCAATAGTAATATATAAAAAATAAATGTATGTGTTTTAAGAACGAGAAGCTTATCATATCATTATTAAAGTTATGTGCCATGTGCAACAAATGCAAATAGGGTAAAATATTACCTTATTATATATTATAAACCAATAATAATAATAATATGGTGCAGCCACCACATACCTTTATTTACGAAGATGTAGAAACAGATTCGATTATGATTAATTAATTTACTTTCATATTAATTTTGTTAGGTAGAACTTTGCAGAAATGTTAAATTTTTTCAAATGTAAAATTATTGTTCATGAATGTTATTTAGATGTTAATTTATATAAATGGCATGTGTCTCTAAAATGCCATTAATGCTGACTAACATCTAATGAACACTCTTGTGTTTTAATATTTTTATAAATAAATTATTTTGAAATATAATAATTTTCTATTAATCTTGTAAATGTATTTCAGATGTAATGTAATCCAGTTTTAGATGAGGACAAATCGAGAGTAAAGCTTGTTTCAGAATCTGAAACAAATCCCGTTTACACAATATTTTCCATAGACTGTTTCTTACTGAGAAAGAATAATAAACCATTGGATGACACCTATTTCATGAGCGTACCTTTTATTTCTGAATTATTGTTTTCTATAATAATGTCATAAAAATCTAAAAACCATTAATATTTTAATTTTTTTCTTATTATATTGTAAATATCAAATTATATTTTCATTCAACCTACCTACATTAAGTACTCTCTTTAGGTAATCTGTTATAATTAGACAGAATAATTTCCGTGTATTCAGAGCCGGCACGTGGTAAAAGACAATAACAATCTTTTGTACGGAACAATGAAAATAGATGTTTCTTAACAATTCATGAAACCTTCTCTATTGGCATTAGTATAGACTGATATTATCAGAATTTGTGGGCGTGGGCAACATTCAGGTTGGAAAATTTTTGGTCGATACATCACTTTGTATAGGAAAAAGCAGCGTTCTACGTCGATAGATGTCAGCCGTGCAAAAAGATGTTTTCTCCACTGCAAACGTCGATACGCGCGTACAATTTTAAAACCAAAATTTTTAATTAACAGTGTAATTTTTACAGATTCCAGTGATCGTGTAAATATTAGTACCCCCTAAACTTGAAATGTGGCCGTATCCTCATTTTGTCGTGGGAGAGAAATCTTTAGCGTACTCACATCGTAGATACACGGAACCCATAATTTCATATCCTGTTCGAAAGATAGTGATGCGAACAGGTTCATTCATCCACTTGGGTGTGACACGGATCGTCTGGGTGGGCGGATACATCACCGATCTCCGATCTCAGTGCCACTTTATTAAAACATTTCAATAAATAAAGAATGAAAAAATTCTTCTTGATTTCTTGATAAGCAGGTATGAAGTTTTTTTTGAAATTATTTTATTATTTAACGAGATACGCCCCCGTCCCCAAATTTCGATGTAACGGCGTCCATGTTTCCTTATACTTTGAATATGGATGTCTCAATGTTTCATTAAAGATAATATTTGCTGCAAATAATTTAATTATAATATGAATTCGACGTGTTTCATTGATATAATTATTTTGAACAATACATTACATGTATAAACTTTTCTGAGCAGTAAGTAATTATCACATATCGAATAACAGCGCAAGTTAATTAAAAACAAATACAAAGTTGAGTCCAACTATAAGGTCTATAAAATAAATCTTAAGAGCCTTGAATAAACTTTGATGGAGCTGTCTAATATGATTGATGGTAATATCTGAACCCCAAACGACGAACAAAGTGCTTACACAAAGTAAAACCGCAGCAGAACTTCTCGTATACAAACGAACTAGGTCTTAGCAAATTATATATATATATATATATATATATATATATATATATATATATATATATATATATATATATATATATATATATATATATATATATATATATATATATATATATATATATATATATATATATATATATATATATATATATGATTAAATATGATTTGAAGGAAACAACTTCTCAGCGGGCAAATACCCCGACCTGCATTGAATTACACCTTCAAATCATGATAGATCGATAGCCAATATCATTTGTCAATTCCTAACCAGACATAGATCGATTTCGAACTTATTTGTTCTCTTCAGTATGCCATAGGTTATGGAACAGACAAATGATAGTGGCCAACCTGCTAGTTATATACTAACTATGGTAAAGTGAATAGTGGTGAGAGGTATGAAACTTCTCATATGGTCTGAATGCTACTATCCGACCGACATCCTCGATGTCTCTGTGGCGGATAGCGACTTGCATCACAGCAAGTACCGAGAGCGGCGACCCCTAGCCCAGGTGGACTAAACTAATGTGATTAAATATGATTTGACGGAAACAACTACTCAGCGGGCAAATACCCCGACCTGCATTGAATTACACCTTCAAATCATGATAGATCGATAGCCAATATCATTTGTCAATTCCTAACCAGACATAGATCGATTTCGAACTTATTTGTTCTCTTCAGTATGCCATAGGTTATGGAACAGACAAATGATAGTGGCCAACCTGCTAGTTATATACTAACTATGGTAAAGTGAATAGTGGTGAGAGGTATGAAACTTCTCATATGGTCTGAATGCTACTATCCGACCGACATCCTCGATGTCTCTGTGGCGGATAGCGACTTGCATCACAGCAAGTACCGAGAGCGGCGACCCCTAGCCCAGGTGGACTAAACTAATGTGATTAAATATGATTTGAAGGAAACAACTACTCAGCGGGCAAATACCCCGACCTGCATTGAATTACACCTTCAAATCATGATAGATCGATAGCCAATATCATTTGTCAATTCCTAACCAGACATAGATCGATTTCGAACTTATTTGTTCTCTTCAGTATGCCATAGGTTATGGAACAGACAAATGATAGTGGCCAACCTGCTAGTTATATACTAACTATGGTAAAGTGAATAGTGGTGAGAGGTATGAAACTTCTCATATGGTCTGAATGCTACTATCCGACCGACATCCTCGATGTCTCTGTGGCGGATAGCGACTTGCATCACAGCAAGTACCGAGAGCGGCGACCCCTAGCCCAGGTGGACTAAACTAATGTGATTAAATATGATTTGAAGGAAACAACTACTCAGCGGGCAAATACCCCGACCTGCATTGAATTACACCTTCAAATCATGATAGATCGATAGCCAATATCATTTGTCAATTCCTAACCAGACATAGATCGATTTCGAACTTATTTGTTCTCTTCAGTATGCCATAGGTTATGGAACAGACAAATGATAGTGGCCAACCTGCTAGTTATATACTAACTATGGTAAAGTGAATAGTGGTGAGAGGTATGAAACTTCTCATATGGTCTGAATGCTACTATATATATAAGTATATATATATATATATATATATATATATATATATATATATATATATATACTTATTTCAGGATTTTTCTATGAAATTTTAGTTAACGTTAAATGTGCATAAATTTCTATAATAATTAGTAATAATAATTACAGTTTTCAGTTTAATTAAACATTATGTTTTACACTTTAATATTTGTTTATACACTTGTTTTCATATAGTAATAAGTTGATATATATATATATATATATATATATATATATATATATATATATATATATATATATATATATATATATATATATATATATATATATATATATATATATATATATATATATATATATATATATATATACTTATTTCAGGATTTTTCTATGAAATCATAGTTAACGTTAAATGTGCATAAATTTCTATAATAATTAGTAATAATAATTACAGTTTTCAGTTTAATTAAACATTATGTTTTGCACTTTAATATTTGTTTATACCCTTGTTTTCATATAGTAATAAGTTGATATAACATTTCTTTTGTTTTAAAATTCTCACGTAAAACTGAGTTAATTTAAGAATATAAGTGATTATTTGACATCTCGAAATATTCAGGGGTTTAACACTGATTTAAACAACAATTTTTTTTTGAACGTATTTATTAAACTGAATAAATTGTTATAAAGTTTATAAAACATTTTCTTCCCTTCCTCGGCATATGTTGCCTGTGTGAAATCTTTACCCAAATTCATCATTTCATAGGCTCAAGGAAACCCACCCCAGCTCGAGCTTGACCATGTAGGGGGCCAATTCGTAGACGAGAGATACCGAAGTAGTGCACCAGAAATAAATGTTTGTTACAATAATCTGCTTTCATTCATTGTTAATATACCGGCTTAACTTGAACTTATTATGAAAATTAGAACTTAAATGTTAATTCTGCCTCCCTTTATTAATTATTATATTTTATTACCAATATATTTTTCTATTTATTTTTTTTTTATTTTCTTTTATATTGAACACCATGTACTATGCAGCACAGTTGGTGCTTTTAAAAGAAGCCAACTGCATCAGAATTTATATAAAAAATTAGAGAATATGGTAGTTTGTAACGCCAGTATTTTTAAAAAGTAGCAACGATGAATTCGCTATTTATTTATTCTACAAGCGTTAAATACCCTTGTCATGATCTCTTCTACAGTTCTAATGGGATTTATTTTCCCATGAACCTCATTCCATCTGAAAAAAGAAAGTTGTAGATATGCATTTGTGTGCACTTTCTGACAAATTTCAACTAGACGTTCGATTTCTTGACATTGAATTACATATATATATATATATATATATATATATATATATATATATATATATATATATATATATATATATATATATATATATATATATATATATATATATATATATATATATATATATATATATATATATATATATATATATATATATATATATATATATATATATATATATATATATATATATATATATATATATATATATATATATATATATATATATATATATATATATATATATATATATATATATATATATATATATATATATATATATATATATATATATATATATATATATATATATATATATATATATATATATATATATATATATATATATATATATATATATATATATATATATATATATATATATATATATATATATATATATATATATATATATATATATATATATATATATATACATTTAAAAAGTTTGATCCCAATTATCTCGTGAACAGAGAGAGATAACGAAGGGCGGTTTTAACTATGTTAAATAGGATGAGGGGGTAATTGTTGTAGTATGAAAGCTAACAAAAGAGTAACATCCCTCACCCAGCAGCTCCCACTACTTTAGAATTTTGTATGACACCCTACCTTTTGCGATATCTCGAAATGCTGTATTTCTGTGAAAATTAAATTTGATTTCACCAAGTACTTTCTGTGTAATCTAGCAAATATTATTTTTTCGGAATTTACTACTAAATTTACTACAAAAAGTAGTGGTATTCAGTAAAGAATCCCATTTGTGTTTGTAAGCTCAAAAATGACGGAGAAAATTTCGCCATCGACATGGAGAAAGTTTTGTATGGAACGGATGGACATAGTGAGTGATAAGTGTATCCCTCTGGTGGTCAGTCCTACTACCCGCCAGACATCATTGATGTCTTACTGACTGATAGCGACCTGCAAAGCAGGTACCAAGAGCTGTGATCTCTAACCCTGGTGGACTAAACTATATATGAATAAGACTTACAGGAAACAACTACTCAGCGGACAGAAGCCCGACTTGCATTGAACTAAACCTGCTGCAAGTCTTGTTTGTTAGCTAAAATCATTGGATGATTTTAGCTACGAAACAAGACTTGCAGATTTAATTCAATGCAGAAATCGAACGTCTAGTTGAAATTTGTCAGAAAGTGCACACAAATGCATATCTACAACTTTCTTTTTCAGATGGAATGAGGTTCATGGGAAAATAAATCCCATTAGAACTGTAGAAGAGATCATGACAAGGGTATTTAACGCTTGTAGAATAAATAAATAGCGAATTCATCGTTGCTACTTTTTTAAAAATACTGGCGTTACAAACTACCATATTCTCTAATTTTTTATATAGAATTCTGAATGCAGTTGGCTTCTTTTAAAAGCACCAACTGTGCTGCATAGTACATGGTGTTCAATATAAAAGAAAATAAAAAAAAATAAATAGAAAAAATATATTGGTAATAAAATATAATAATTAATAAAGGGAGAGCAGAATTAACATTTAAGTTCTAATTTTCATAATAAGTTCAAGTTAAGCCGGTATATTAACAATGAATGAAAGCAGATTATTGTAACAAACATTTATTTCTGAGTGCACTACTTCAGTATCTCTCGTCTACGAATTGGCCCCCTACATGGTCAAGCTCGAGCTGGGGTGGGTTTCCTTGAGCCTATGAAATGATGAATTTGGGTAAAGTTTTCACACAGGCAACATATGCCGAGGAAGGAAAGAAAATGTTTTATAAACTTTATAACAATTTATTCAGTTTAATAAATACGTTCAAAAAAAATTGTTGTTTAAATCAGTGTTAAACCCCTGAATATTTCGAGATGTCAAAGAATCACTTATATTCTTAAATTAACTCAGTTTTACGTGGGAATTTTAAAACAAAAGAAATGTTATATCAACTTATTACTATATGAAAACAAGGGTATAAACAAATATTAAAGTGCAAAACATAATGTTTAATTAAACTGAAAACTGTAATTATTATTACTAATTATTATAGAAATTTATGCACATTTAACGTTAACTATGATTTCATAGAAAAATCCTGAAATAAGTTGCTATAGATATGTCTTAAATAAAAAACACTGATTAGGAAATAGTTAAATAAGTCGGGAAGGCAATAAAACACTCAGTATAAATATAAAGGACAAGAAACTGATTCAAACAGCCTTGGTAACAAAAAAAGAAGAACCCTGTAAAGTAAAAAAAAACCAAGGAACAAATTTAAACACTTATGCATAAACTGTGGTTCTTAGTTGAAATTTTCTGCTACTCGCGATTTCCTGACTTCAGGGAAGGACGACACTATTAGAAAAAAACTTTAATGAAAACTACGAAAAAAACTGAAAGATCACATGGGCCAACAGGCTGAATTCAAGGAGACAAATCCGACAGACGTCGCGTCTATATTGTAATCGCACAAACAACTACAAAACGGCAGGTCACAACTTAAGATTTCCCCGAGATAAATACCAGAAAATGAAGGACGTTTTATGTTTTATAAAATATAACGTTAAATATCGAATGCGACCAGGCTTGAACTGAAGCCTCAAGATGGCCATGGTACTTCCAGTCCTCGCTAAGAACCGTCCAGGATAAAAAAAACCAGGAAAAGGAACCAGGAGCAACACAGTTCATGCACAGGATCCTATTTAGATTAAACAAAATAAACCAGAAAATTATTTGGAAATTAAAATTTATCCTAATTTCCATCGACATTAATATTACCCTATAATTATAAATAACATTACGATCACCCTATTATTACGACCTTAAAATTACCCTACCATAAAAAAAGAAATTAGATTAATAACTATTTAATTGATACATTGTTAAAATCTGCAGTCAAGTGTTAACGCAACCCACATTACTACAGCTTGTGTATTTAGTTGCTATAACGGATTTATTTGATTGGATTGGATTGCTTTTATTAAAATTTTCTCCACTGATATTTTTCTACATAACAATGGTAATACTGACATTTATAAATATTAAATAACTATAAACCAAATATAATTTGTTTAATGTCACTAATTTAGATTTCCAAAAAAAGAAATATACGTCATTTAAGTAATTTCGAATACATAACTAACTCAATGATTTTGCTTCTCTCGATAGAACATTCACTAATTTTGTTGGCCGTAGGAAAAGAAATGTCAAAATATATATTATGAGTAAAAGGGTCCAATGCATAAAATATAATTTTGTCATTTTTGGAACCTTTACTTAATACAAAAAACAGTGGTAAAGAATTTTTTTTTAAAGTTATTCGATATTAAAGTTTGATTTAGTCTATTAGGCGCGCAAACATAGCAGGCAAGTCGATGCAATGACGTCAGGGGACTCGAATGCTAGTGCAGGTAGCCGGCAAAAGCACGTTGTTAAATGTAATGTGTATAAATAAATTAATATTAATATTTAAGGAAATATTTCGTATGTCAAGTATTCATTTTTATATAAAATAATCAAGTTTGTAAGTAATATAATAATTAATTAATTTTTAAATATTATAATGTACACTTGAAATCTTGAGAATGGAATAAAATATTCCGAAAGTTTAATAAAAAACAAAGATTTTTAATTTAATTTAGCCACTAACTGCATTTCCACGATTTGTATATATTTATTTATATACATATTTAAACATTACAGTTTATACTGACAGTTGCAAATCAATAAATTATAGTTTAAAAAAACTGAAAAAAAAAACACGCTTTAATAGCAAACCGAACTAAAAAGTAAAAAATAATGTTTAAATATTAAGATTTTGTTCAACAGCGATAGAACGTCCACTAACTCAATATAATTAAATGATTTTTTAATAAGTTTAAAATAAGAATAAAGTGACTGACAAAAAAATTCATTTTATTGTAAAAAAGCGTGGGGTGCTTTTTACTATATTTTTATGATAACTACTTTTATTAATAGCTACCAACAAAATATTTATAACAATTGATATCAAGCATCCCACGCTTTTTACAATAAAATTAATTTTTTTGCCAATCACATCATTCTTATTTTAAACTTATTAAAAATTATTTAATTATATTGAGTTAGTGGACTTTCTATCGCTGTTGAACAAAATCTTAATATTTAAACATTATTTTTTACTTCTTAGTTCGGTTTGCTATTAAAACGTGTTTTTTTTAGTTTTTTTAAACTAATTTATTTTTTTATTTTTTAGTCATGAAACGAAAACAAATGTAATAGTCTTTAAGAGACTCGATTTTCATATATGACAATAGACTTAAAATTATTTCATTCATGTTCTCGTAACCTAACGGTATTCATTTAATTAGTGGTTAACTTTCTACCAACTTATCATGGATGCGATATTTTGGCGAATGCGCTGATCACACAACTTTGACATCCGCTTAGAATTTTTTTAAGAGAAATGCGTCCATACGCATTCAAATTATTGTATTGTCATCGGTCCTTAATACGTGTGCAAATTTTCAATTTAATGAAACGTCTTGAAGTTGGTGAAAATTACGTTGAAAGATTCCGTTATTTTGGCGAATGCGCCAATCACACAACTTTGACATCCGCTTAGAAAAAATGTTTTTAAGAGAAATGCGTCGATACGCATTCAAGTTATTGTATTGTCAACAGTCCCTAATACGTGTGCAAATTTTCAATTTAATTAGACGTCTAGAAGTGAAAATTACGTTGAAAGATTCCGTTACATAGATAGATACATATATAGATACATACAGGTGAAGCTAATAATAAAAGCGTGTTACAGAGACATACCAACGCAATAAATAAACGCACTGATATAGAAAATTTAAGTGAAACCTATTTTAACTTAATTAAATGATTGGGGCACATTACAACACGAATTAAATTTTTACATCTTGCCGATACAAAATAATAATACTTGAAATAAATATCTTTCATATACCCACTATTTAAGCAAAACACCCACAGTAAATTATATAAAATGCATTCATCTCTTATGCATCTATATTTGGCTTTCTCACATCTAAAATCTGCAAACGTTTTAATAAAACTGTAAATTACAGTTTTCTACTGTAACGTAACGGTTAGCCGAGTGAGTCCGAACTAGTAATTAAATGCTGGTTTCGGAGCTTTTGGTTTATATTATTTTGAACCTTAAAACACAATAAGCCAATGACACATTTATAACACTTAGTAAATCTCGTTTTACTATAGACTTAATAATTGAATAAATGACAAATAACTTATATTAAAACAAGTGTATAAAATTATAACATAACATATAATTAAATACAAACCAAACTGCATACAATAAGTACCTTAAAAGACCAGGACACGCTTTTCTATGCAATAGGAAAGTTGGGAATCCAAAAAGGTCCTCCACAAGTTGCTAAAGTTTAATACAAGGTGATTCTAAATTAAGTAACATAAATTAAACGGAGTGTAGATAAAGCCGAAATAATATGAAAACTTAAATAAATTTAAATCCGAAAACGCAACCTTAACAAGATACAGGGGTGTTAAATGGTCGACTAGCGGATCACACTTTTTACTCATATCTTTTAACAGAGTAAATCAACGGAATTCATTTTTTGTATACAACAATTACTTAGAAAGAGCAGTAATCAGACAAACTTTCAGTGTATTCTAACAATACAGTGCCGTACTAATATGGGTCATGTGACATTTTGTACTCTATAAATAAATTGCAGTTAGGTTTTTTATTTTCCTTTTAATTTTCGTAATCCCTGACTCAAACACTACAAAAAAAGGTATACTTGTTTAATTTACTCAGGGGGTCCATTTTCGAGATATTTTCAATTACATGTCGCAGCATCAGTCATTATGTGAAATACTACTTTGCAAATATAAATGAGAATTACCATGAAATAAATTGTTTACCTAAAAACAGATTAATTAAAATTAAGACTATGATGATAACTGTTCAAAGTGTCCTCCATTGGTACCTATACATTCGTGCAAACGCTTCTCTAAAAAAAACATAATTCTGCGAAAATCTCGTTGATTTGGTAATTGTTTAAAACTATTTTCTACCCTTAGTCTCAATTCTTCTATAGTATCTACTGGGGCTGCGCAAACGTTATCTTTAATTTGTCCCCAGACAGTAAAATCTAATGGATTTAAATCACGAGATCGAGTAGACCAATGAATAGGAGCGAGTTATGGACGGCCCTGAACTACCTACCAAGAACAGAGATGCTGAGTCGCTGAATTATTAAAGATAATCTAATGTTATAAATACGACTTAAACAAACTTTTTAGTTCTACAATATTAATCATTTCATTTAGATCTACATATCTTTGTAGTTAGACTTGTTCTTATTATAAACTCATTGTTATTTTTCGTCAGAATAAAGTTTGTAAATTCTTTTTTTAAAAAGACAAACCACTGGGCGACGATAATAACTGATGCAGTCGGATCAGATTTTCTTTGAGGTTTTTCAAGTGGATATTGAAAAACTCGTCGTTCCTAATTAGAAAAACCTGCGAAAACTTTACCATATCTTTGGTATCACCGTAATTTTAAGAAGCAAGAAAAATCAAGAAAAGAAGACTCTGCATACCTAGTCATACGATTCCTTATTATCGAAACCCTAATAATCACTTCAAACCCTGAGCTATAAACCTGTTTTACAGCTCGTTTTAAGGAATCCCAGTTTAGAAAAGTGAGCAAAGCCATCAGACGCTCAGTAACCCATCACCAGAAGCACCGTGAGGCTTAGCATTTGTGATTTTCACATAAGCCCTAGAAGAAACCAAGATAGTGCACTTTCTTTCCTAAGATTACATGTGACATTGAAGAATCTATCCAATAAAAGTACCTATCCAATTTTATTTCCAATGCTTTTATTGTTTTTGAGCAAGATTAGCCAGCAGTTGCGCACCCATAAGTTCCAAACGCGGTCACATAGCAAATTCGAAACATATTTTCCTTGAGGCAATAAACACCGAATATAAATACAAGCTCCATAAGCTTTTACTGAACTATCACTAAATCCATGAAATTCAATTTCAACATACTGAGAAAAAATAGCCTGTCTAGGTATATTAAACTGACTGATATTTACTAAATCGTCAAGAAAATTAAGCTATATATTTTTCAAATGGATGGGTATTTTCATATCCCATTCTAATTTTTCAAGCCATAACTGCTGCATCATCAATTTTGCAACCATAATGATAGGGCCTAATAAAGACAACGGATCATAATTTTGATATATTTTATTCGAATCCCAAAAAAATTCCCAGAGTTTTAGTTTGTTCATTTTCATCAATATTCAACAAACTAACTTTCAAATTGTTATTAATTTAAAATTTTTGTGATATATCTTTGTCATTGCATAGCCATTTTCGTAGTTCAAACCCTGCGGAACTTAAAATTTTTGAAATTTTCCGCTGTATCTGCAATAAATCGGACTCTGTATTTGCCCCAGTTAATAAATCATCCATATAGAAATTAAGGCTGGGAATCGAATACAAATAATTCGATTATTCGAATATTCGAGTATTCGAATACGAATTATTCTAATGGGAAATTATTCAATTATTCGAATTTTCGAAATATTCGAATACTCGAATATATTCGAATATTCGAATATTCGAATATTCCAATACCCGAATACTCGAATATTCGAATACTCGAATATTCGAATACTCGAACATATTCGAGTATTCTAATATTCTATTATATTTGAATAAATTTGAATATTAAAATATATTATTAAATTATGTACGAATAGGTATGCAGTATGCATCCAACCAAAGTAGGTAAATAGTAGGTATAGATAGGTACCTATTCTGAAACCCAAATATATAAATAGACCACATTAGTGGCACGTTTTAGTCCCAGTCAAACTATTCCATCTCTTTCTCGCCTCGACCTTATTGTTACTGTACTAAGGCAGGGGTTAAAATTAAATTTTAGAAAACCTGTAAATATTTAACTATTGACTTTTCATGTATTTGTTTTACCTTTACAATCTGTGTCTTTTTTAAAAACATTCTAATTTTAGAGCACTTTTATTTTTTTCGAAAAGGAAAAATAGTTATGACACAGAAGTATAATAAACTAGCACTGTTTTCGTTTTAATTAAGCTTCAATAGTTAAATGTGAACAAGAGCGCCTCAATCCTAAAATAAAATACTAACTAAATAATTCTGACCCTTAAAGCACATGTACAGGAGACATACCCTATTCTGGGTATGAAAAGCAAATCAAATTGCCTGCTTAGTGGATTACGTCACGACTATTATTGTGGTTTATCCAACCAAATACTGAAATAGAGTATTCACTATTCACTAGTATTCAATGCTATAATTCGGATTATTCGAGTATTCAAATATTCGAATTATTCGAATAGGTATTCGAATAATTCGAACTATTCGAATATCCGAATACTCGAATAATTCGAATATCCGAATATTCGAATATCCGAATAATTCGAATAATCCGAATATTCGAATAGTTCGAATATTCGAATATTTTTTCGAACGAATGTTCGAATACTAATATCTGGAAAAATTCCCAGCCTTAATAGAAATCTATTTTAATAACCTTACTAGTGACCCGAAACTCGATATCATTATCGTATGCCAAGTGGAGCAAACATCTAACAGTAAGAAAGGGCGCAGAGGCAGTACCATATGTAACTGTATTTAATTCAAAGCATTTTAGCCCTTGCTCAGAATGAGAACGCCAATAGATTTTTTGGTATTTACTATATGCTCTGTACATCTGTTGTACGTCATCTTCATCGCGTACCGAAATCTCCGAAATCTAGCCAATATAGAAAAGATATCCTGTTGCAGGTGGGTCGGTCCAATAAATTGAGCATCATTTAATGAAATTCCTGATGCTGTTTTTGCAGACCCATCAAACACAACCCTGCATTTGGTAGTCAAACTAATAGATTTAACAATTGCATGATGTGGTAGATAATACCCATTATTTTAACTATCCTGAATTTCCGACATATGCTCATATTCCGACATAAAATTAACATAGTCAGATCTTAAATCTTTGTTTTTATTAAGTTTTCTTTCGAGCACAACGAATCTATTGAGAGCAATTTTAAGAGAGTTGCCCCAACTTTTATATAGATTTTTTAAAGGGAATTTTAACAACAAATTTACCTGACATCTCTGCGAGTAGTTTGCTCAAAGAGTTTTTCACAGTACTGCTCCGATTCTGACAAAATTATTTTTTTATTATTCACCTTTTCTATCTTCCAAAAGAAATAGAAGTGTCAGAAGAAACAATATTGAAACAATTTATTGTTAAATATGCTTGTGAATTTAAATGTAAGTTGCCAGCAATGATATATCCCAATTCTGAATTTTGGAGCACTGGTAAATTAGGACCTAGTTTCTCCTGCTCACTTTTTATTATAGACCAAAAAACATGTGAGCCAAGGAGAACATCAATTTCTTGTAAAGTATTGAAACTAGGATTAGCTAAAATTAAATGGGAAGGGATATTCAAAAATTGTTTGTCAAATGACAATATCGGTAATTTATCTGTAATTTTAGGCAGTATCAAATAGTTAACATCCATACTAAAATCGCTATACCCTCTATTACATGATTCATTTTACGTTCTTGTATGTCCAATTTAACACATATCCTCTCCGATATAAAATTACTTTGAGTACCACTATTTAGGAGCGCCTTGCATGTTATAAATTTTGAACCGCGTTTTATTTCAATAAGAGCTGTGCTTAACAAAACTTGCGACGATTGTGCTTCTGATGATGACGACATCACATCAAGACCCGACACGTGATTACTTACGGACTGATTGCTAGCATTATCGCTCGTTGATGCCACATTGTCAATGTTTTCGGAGGACTGTATGTTACCTGAATTATTGCAATTAGATTTATTTTCATATGAATCATAGTGTAAAATCACATTGTGAGGCTTATGGCACTTGTAACATTTTTGGAACTTACATTTCCAAGATGTATGAGATGACCTTAGACAATTTAAACAATGATTTAATTTATTTATTGCAGAAATGCTATTATTAATCGACAAATTAAAAAAGGCTTGACATTTGAAAATACTATGATCTTTATTACAATAGTTACATGAATATTTATTAGTCGAATTGACAGAAAAATAATTGATACTAGAATTATGTATTTTTATTAGAATTACCCTGTAATGATTTATGTTTTTCAGATCTGAAATTTCAAGTTTCTCAAGTACCTTTCACCTTCAAAAAACTATTTAAATCTTTTATCGTAGGTAACTCACTTTCATACTTATAAGATTTCCATCACGTCTTGTTACAGAATCAAACTTGTTACTAAATTATTAATCGGTCCCAATCATCGGTCTTTTCTCCTAAACTATTAAGAGAGCGCAAAAGTTTTGTGATAGTATCATAAAGATTCTTTAGATCAATATATGACTCATTTGACAAACTCGTGTACTCAAATATAGCTCTAATGTAATTATAAATTATAAGTTTTTTTGTTTTCAAACCGATCTGTCAAAAATTGACATGCCAAATTATAATTTGAAGCTGACACTTCTATTGATCTAATAATCTCCAGTGCATTTTTATCTAAAGAAGACTTTACATGTCAACAAGCACTGTAAAGGCATCCTTAAATTCCAGCCAATTACTATAATTACCATCAAATGTAGGCAATATTATTGGTGGGAGATTTACCAAAGGATTCGAATGAACTACGGCAGGGGAACTTGGCTGAATAACAACTGGCGAGCTTGCCTGAGTGACATTGGGCATATTTGCCTGAGAGACATTATTCTGAGCATTATTGGAAGCAATATTATTAACATTATCTACACTATTGACAGACGCACTAAAATTCCCAACAGAACCAACATAAGATCCCACAGAAGTCCTTCCACTACACTGATTGTCAAAATCATTACAAGTTTGTTGAGCTTGACTTATTAAGTGAAAATATTTATTTCAAACATTTCAGCTTCAGATTCAGTTTCTGAATTATCTTTTGATTGAATTTTAAGTTGCACCTCGTTAAACTCATCAAGGCAGGCACTAATCTTTCAAAACGCGCTTTTAATTGCAATACTGTACTATTTTCTAAATGTTCTTTATCAAAAGTACTAAAATAATTCTCAAAACGCGCTAGTGCCCCTTTAATCATTCCTCTCATAATTTTTAAAGTAGAAAGTTCTTTTTCAGTTTCCTCTGTTATTTTGATGAAATCAAAAACAATAAACAACCAAACCGAAAAGCACTTTATTCTTTCTGCCAGATGGGAAATAAAACGGAACGGATTTACGGCTTTTTGGACATTTGAATAATTTGGCAAGGAGACCCCCCCAGTGGAACGAATTGATATTTTTATTAATTTGTCTTCCGGCCTTCCTTTTCTGTCCACTTATTGACAACACTCTCCCGTTCTGACAACAATTTCAATTTTTTGCTGTCATTCCAATTATTTTGATATAACAGCTTTTCAAACGATGATATTCTGCACTAAATTCTTATCGTCTTCTCAAAATCACCTAATCCCGGTACGATGTGAAATACTTTTATTATATGAGAAGGCAAGAGGGGAAAATTACAAATTCTTTGTAAAACAAACAATCTTATTATTTTTTCTAGCAACGATATTAATAAAATATTAAACAAGGATAATAATAGGTGCGGTCCTCGGCGATTAATTTTCATTTCAAAATCCATTTCTGAATCTGGATTCTGTAGTATTTTACTGTTAATTCATATTTCCTCGTCGCAACATTTGAATTTTAATAATTGTATGGAAACAATGAGTGTTGTAATTTTTTGTGTCTGTCAAATAAATTGTTGTTTAGTGAGTGACACAATTTTTAACTTTTAACGTAGACAAATGGATGATGCCCCAGCTCATGATGCACTCCTAATTGATAAATGGCTTAATATAAATCGGTCATAGCTGTGCACTAGTAGATTTTTTTTTTGCATTAGGACTTAGTCCATACAGCCAGATGCACTTATATTAACTAAAAGGTAAACTAATGCTAACATGAAAAAATACAAGGGGAAAATACAGGGACACTCTCTTCTCGCCTAGGGGCCTATCAAGGCATTTTGTTTTTTAAAAAAAGACATCACAGGTGCGGCCACGGGTAGATTAGGAAAATAAACAAAGGTAACACAAAGGAGCAAATCTACACCTAAATTCTAACGCCGCTTCTTTGGATAAATAATATTAAATAGTTCAAAATTTCGATTTTGTTAAGATGCATCAAGGTCAGTAAGTTGAATGGTGTTGGAATATTTATTTCTAGTAATTTATTGTATAGTTCATTACTTTCGCTTATGTGTTTACTACAGTTAAAGAAAATATGGTCTAAGTCACCCTCAGTATTACATGTGTCACATAAATTCGATGTGACAAGTCCCAGTTTATAAAGGTGTGTAGGATAACTGCCGTGTCCAAATTTTATCCTGCTGATGATAGTTATATATTTCCTAGGCAAGTTGGTTATCATGCCAAAATTCGCTAGGGATTTCGGGTCTTATTTTACAATACCTCGTGGGGTTCGTAAAAACGAATTCTTGCCACAGGTTGGACCACTTTCTTTTGGCTTCACGTTTGTAGATATTTACACAATCATCGTAACTTAACTGGTTTGGGGTGTCTATTCCAGATGTAATACTTTCCTTAGCGATTAAGTCCACCTTCTCATTAAAGTGAATACCGCTGTGAGCTTTAACCCACATAAAAGTAACATGGCCACCATTTAATTGAAATTGGTTAATCAATGTTTTAATTTTTACAATAAAAGGATTGGATGGAATATTTGGGGGATGACTGTTATTGAGAGAGGTTAAAACGGACATAGAATCTGAGATGATAATATAGAATTTACCAAGATTTGCGGAGACCATATATTCCATTGCTTTGTAAATAGCAAAAGCTTCTGCTGAAAAAATTGAAGATTCATTATTTAACTTAAGTTTTGTGGAAATATTATATTGAGGAATCATATAAGCTGAACCAGTTCCATGAATTGATTTTGACGCATCTGTATATATTTGTGTACACTGTGACCACCGATCCAAATTTTGAAGAAAAATGCTGTGGGTTTCTACCTGATTCTTACTGTATTTGGGGATGATTACTGGGAATTCAGAACTCAAATCAAAGAAATCATATTCTGGTGTGGGTGGATATAATGGCTCGATAATTTTAAAAGAATCGGAAATTTGACGGAAGGCAGTACATAGCGGTGGAGAATTTCTTTTTTTGCCAGAATATATTAACTAGGTCGTGAATACTTATTTTACAAATTTTATCTAAAACGTCCGAATTTTTGCTTTTGCATTTTAAAATAAATTTCTTAGAGAGATATTCTCTTCTTAGCTGCAACGGTGATTCCAATGCTTCTACACGCATTAGTAGATCTAAAACTCCAAGGTTCAAGAATCGCTACACACTTAAAAAAATGTATTTGGAGCAACAAAAAATTATTAAGACCAAAGAATAAAATAAAATAAATGTTATTGTAAAACTTCATTTTATTACCACTTTAGTCCCTGTTTACAAGGACAGTGGCAGCATTATATTAGGTATATAAGCATATTATAACACTAGATAAAATTATAAAACAAAAAGTCAATATAACTTTCATACATTAACATATAAATTCTCCATTAGAAACAAAAAGTCAACATCATTTTGATAAATTAACATAAAAACTTTCTTGGAAATAATTGATGTTAACATACATCTGTTAATTAAAACTTTTAGGCAATAGGCTTAGCTTCAAATTTTGATTTATCTGTATTATTATTACCTATTAACCCGATATATTTTTTTTGCAGTGAAAAGTAGTCAAGTTTCTCATATCCTATCTGGGGAATTAATTTAAAATTCAACACAAAAGGTTACTTATATAATATACGTCAAATTAGTTATCGCCCACAAATTAATTTTGATCTTGGTCTTTGTTACATTATGTCTATAGTTATGAAGGAAAGGATTCTTCGTTATATTTCTTGAAAATTATAAGTTTGTTTTAAAAATATCCTCATAATTAGGGTCCAAAGCTAAATTTAATTTGCAGTAATTTTACGTGCAGAAATTATTATTCTCCATTCGTTTATCTCACCAATACACAGCATAGCATTGTAAAATCTAGAATCGTACGTATATAAAAAGTGACCCTTCATCAACATTTTAGTTACCCAATTTGTACCGCTACAGGGTTCGATTTATTTTACAGTTTTTCTTACTTAACTGCAGAACAAAGTACAATGTCAACTTTAAATTTACCACAAATATTTACTAATATCTAATAGTGTTTTGGAGATTTCAGTCAGATATAACTAATTTTATTTCTTTTTCTAACGTTTCGGTTTATTATACCATCACCAGAGAACTACAATTAATATAATATTTTAAAAAACAGTTATGGTTATTTTACATTAAATTATTTACTTACACTATTAATTATTAGGTGTTTGTTTTAAATTTTGTGACACGTTTGGTGCTATTTTTAACGCAACTGAGATATTTTAACATGGCGTGTTGGCTTTTAAAGTTTTGTTTATGTTACAGAAATAATGTTGGAATTGTATACATATATTCATGTTTTCTTGTAAAGAAACGTTCGCTGTTAAACTTTATATCAATTCTAATTTAAAAAAATCAATAGGATAATGCTGCATAATTCTGTTTACGGTTCTCAGTCTATATCTAAATAAAAACGGTTAAAAACCTTTACCTTACTAATAGCATTAGTACTGCGAGCAAACATGTAGCATACAAAGTTTCGAATACCGTTCCTGGTAATACTCAGCATTTTTATACAGAAATATGCACTAAACTACGTATTATAAAAAATTTCAGTTGCATTAGGAGCATTAATTTGTATTTATAAATTAACGTAACAAAATTAGAGAAATCATTTCATGTCAACTATCATTGGCGCATTCGCCATAACTTAGAAAACGACTAATTTGAATTCCAAGTAGCCTTTTGAGGAACATTTTCGAAAACGTTACCATGGGAGCTGTTTCCGACATGTTGCGATACATTTTCGATACATACATAATTTCTCATAGTCATACAGTACATATTTCTCTTGTGGAGGAACTGAGCGCTTCTTTGGTGGATTCAAAAATAAAGAGAAACATGTTTCAAATTTGATGCTTGCTACTTTGTACACACTTCCGGAAATGTATTGATACTTTATTATATTTTGTATTGATTAATGTTTTTACAACTTACATTGTTGGGAACGAAATGTGTGAAGTCAATTTCGGAAAGT
This sequence comes from Rhamnusium bicolor, assembly GCA_029963845.1. NCBI lineage: Eukaryota > Metazoa > Arthropoda > Insecta > Coleoptera > Cerambycidae > Rhamnusium > Rhamnusium bicolor. The sequence continues at coordinate 331,257 of JANEYF010004602.1, read as the reverse complement.
TTCATTATCTTTGATGTCTAATAAGAATGTTTCAATATTGTAAGTATTTTTATTACAGTTTAATAAGGTATAGGATAATATTTGGAATATCGTGAAAACTACAACGCAATTTTTTGCAGATGTCTGGCCTGGGCATGGTAGCCGAGTGGGTAAAGCGCTTATAGCTATTTACTGTAACGGTCCGTTTTTTTTGGACTAATAATTTGTATCACATTCGAGGTAAATTGAAAAAAATGGTTTGAATTATATCTTAAGTCCCAAATTCGATTAGAATAATTTTGTTAACCATTGTAGTACTACCATTATTGTGTGGCGCTACTAGACCGTGGAATTGTGATATATCGTACGAAGTGCGCGAGTTTGCGGTACGAGGTGCACAAACAGTGCTTTGCGTGCAAAAAACGAAGTGATGAGTAGGGCTGTCAAAAATGTTCCGTGGGACAGTGGCGTATGCAAAATTAACTAATACGAAAAACAATAAACAATTTATAACAATGTGTGTAAAACTTACCCTCTTAACTAGCTTGATGAACTAGCTTGCTTATCACAAACTGTGTAGCCATTTTGCAGCATCAGGTATGTTTCTATGGTTGTCTCCATGAGTGATGTTCGCTTTGGTGAAAATATATTCTTATATTTTGAAAACGACCGTTCGAGATCTACTGATGTAATACACGCATACGTAAAATAGTCTTTGAACGCACTTAACGGATCTAGGGCTGCACCATCACATATTTGTCTTAATTTGGTAAAACCGGTGTCTTTATTTAACACACTTGCGAACTGTTTTTTAACGCGCTCATTTGTTGCGTCACCTACAGCGTGTAGCAGTAGATTTACTTCGTCCACTATTTGCAGTGACTCCGCTAACGACAACGCACTGTTTTCTAATTTTTTTATGCTTACGTGTAATGGTTTATAGTTCTTCGCAATATTTTTTTAAAGCTGTTCCAACGGAAATATCTTCGAATTTTGTCTGGCTTTCCTTAATGGCTGCAGCCTCATCTGGATTGAGTTGTAGTATCACAGCTTTTATTTGTTGGAAATATTCAGCATAATAAAAAGCTGCCTGCAACCATGTTCCCCAACGTGAAAGAATCGGTTGTGGTGGTTCAGGAATACCGGGACACTTGCTATGAAATGCACGGAGACGTTTAGGAGATTTAAGAAACACTTTTTTTGTACTTACTATTAATGCATCCACCTCTGGAAAACCTTTTCGAATAGTTTCTGCCACAAGATGTAAAGCATGCACTTTACACGTAACATGTATAAACGTACAACCTTGTTCTTGCAAAGAACGGCCTACCGAACGCATTGTCACGGCGCCATCAGTCACAAACATCAACACTTGACTTTTTGACAGTTCAAATTTTTCTAACGTCTCCAGCACCACCCTGGTAATTGTTTCGCTAGTACACTGACTTAGTCTTTTGCTAGCTAGTAACAGTGGAACTGTCGGTTTAAGAGGGTCCAGTACTCGTACTATAACATCTAAAATAGAATTTCATCTTATTTACCATGTCTATGTGTACAGTTGGTAGATAGTCACATAACGTTGTGCGACTTGGTAACCTCACCTGGGCATTGTATTTATTCCAGAACTCTGGAAATAGTTGTTTATCGAGTATGTGCAGCGGAACATCACAGGCAATCAGCATTAATAGTAAATCAAACATAAACTGTGTTGTCGCAGGCATGCCATTTTTAAAATTTTTATGGTGTACACTATTTACGTGAAGTCCACAATAACGCTTATCCAAGCACATCAAATCTTTCTCGCACACTTTACAAATTATTTTAGCACCATCATAGAATAAATCCGGGAATTCATCTATGAATTTATTCACTTTGTCAGCAAATGGCCATTTTCTACCCCTGCGTACGTCTGCCATACTTTATTATTAAATTAATATCAACAATACAGTACAACAAATAAAATAAAAACAAAAGAACAATATGTAATACGCCCAAGTGACGTGTACACAACTCGAAAGCTAATAATACACAGGACTGGCCAAAATTTCGCAGTCAAGGTGAATGCCGGCGACAGTAAGTACATCTGTACTCTACGACCATGATACACAGAAACGATTTGCAGCTTTAGTGATAAGCAACGGCCCAGGGCAAATCTATGCTGTGTTGCATTGAGTACGTTACCTTGCTTTCCCTAGGAGGTGAAAACGATGAGCCACGCCCGAGAGCAGACACGTGGGCTGTATCTGTGATTTGTTTGTGAGTCTGGGTATACTGTTAAGCATTTTATGTTGAACCGAAGATAAGGAGTGTTTGGAGTACCAGCTAAAAACTGTAAGTCCAAGTGTGGCCGTATGAGTAAGCAATAAAAATACATTGGAGGCTATGAACACCCATTGGTAAGCTTAACTTTAATGTGTCACCTAAAATGTTTGTTTGTAAGGCCAAAAAGCAGAGTTAAAAAGAACCTAAAATGTTGTTGACAATGTTAACTGCCAAATTTGGGAAGTCTCCCATTAGTATTTTTTGAGTTATCGCGGATTCATACACACACGCACGCACACGCACACACACGCACACACACGCACAAACACGCACACGCGCGCGCGCGCACCCTCACACACACACACACACGCTCACACGCTCACACGCTCGCACGCACGCACGCACGCACGCTCGCTCGCACGCACGCACCCGCACGCACGCACGCCCGCCCGCACGCACGCACGCACGCACGCACGCGCACGCACGCGCACGCACGCGCACGCGCGCACACACACACACACACACACACACACACACACACACACACACCGACAGACATCATTCGTAAAATAGAATGAATTCAGGAGGGACAACGTTGTAAGTGCATCAGTTGCAATATTTTTTAATTTGTTATTTGTCTTTTTATATTCCACACCAACTTCTTTTAGATCCGTTGTTGGTTTCACATCTCTTGTACACTATACCAGGAAGAATGTTTACATTATTTGCTTTTCCCAATTTGTATCTCTAAATTCTGATAAATATTTTCTATAGTAAGTAATAATAACAATACTAAAAAAAATTGGTTATGATAACTCTATAAACATATGGGAAAAAATGGAAACAGTTTGGAAACATTTGGATACATAAGAATGTGTTCCATACAATTTCAATAATGTGTCGGCACAGATTTATAGTTGGAAATGAAGTAACAGACGCTGCAATATGTTTCGAAAATGTCTTCAAACACTTGTTCCGAAGAGAAATTGTACCAAAAGGTGGAAACAGTTACTAAATTATATCATAATATTAATATACTCTGTGTAAACGTTAAAAAAAATCGGTAACAATTTCAGAAAAATGTTGAAAATCTCCCATAAGAATCGAAACAGTTAAAAAAACTGTTTCCCACTATCAAATTTGTTTCGAAATTGTGTCTAAATATGCTACTTGGGAAATAATTATAGCTAACGTAAAATTACTAAAACCTGGTATATATTTTCTTTTTCTAAACAAAACTGAAACTCGAATTCCACTAAACGGATTAAAAGTAAATAGTAGTTGTGTTTTAGTTTTTAAACATTTCCACTATACGGACAGTACAATCATGTGCTCTATTTACGACGACGACGATGCAACATTCACATGTAGAAAATATACGAAAACCAACAATTATTGCCACGTGCTGGTTCCACCGAGCGAACTCTTACAAAACAAAAACATAGAAAAATTTTGATCTTTCCGCCACGCGACGGAACTTTCAAGTTATTGACGAAAATAGCAGCCGGCGGCGACTCAAAGTCTCCGAAATGTTTCTGATTTTTCAAACCCGAGTTTCTGTTTTGTCGAGTCTCTGTTTTGTTTCAGTTTTGTCCATTTGGTGGAAATCCGCCTTTAAAGCCTAACTTAAATATTTGTTTTATTTATTACATAGGCACCCTTTCAAACCTAATGTGATAATAATAATTTCCCAAATTTTTACATTGTCATTCTTATCTGAATGCACTAGTTATACAAGTTTTAAATAGACGATAAATTAAATACAATACCTCAAATACGTTTAATATTAGATACTGTTAAAACAACTACTTCTCCTAACTACATGTAAGACTTTGGATTTATTAATAGTATCCATATATTAGTGGTATCAGAAACAATAAAAAAATTGAGATTAAAAAAATATACATGAAGTGTTGTGTTTAATTTATCGTCTACTTAAAATTTGTATATCAACGCATTCAGATAGGAATGACAGTGTAAAATATAGGAAACTATTGGTTTATTTTTTTTACTTCCTTATAGCTAATATAAGGAAGTATAGTAATCGCGTTTTTTTCGACTTCGAGATTTTGATTGATTTATACGTTTTGAACCCTCCTGCATCCATTCTGACTATTTTCCGAATGATGTCTGTCGGTGCGTGTGTGTGTGTGCGTGCGTGCGTGCGTGCGTGCGTGTGTGGGTGCGTGCGTGTGTGCGTACGTGCGTGCGTGCGTGCGTGCCCGCGTGCGTGCGAACGTGCGTGCGTGCGTGCGTGCTTGTGTGTATCCGCGATAACTCAAAAAATACTAATGGGAGATTTCCCAAATTTGGCAGTTAAGATTGTCAACAATATTTTAGGTGACACTAAATTTGGTAAATGTGGTACCACCAGAAGAGACACAATGAATGAAAGAAGAAAAAATGTACAATTTCGGACGAATCTCGACGAGGTCCACGGGATCTAAACTTTTTTTGTATTTACCTTTACAAAATATATTCTTGATGAAAGATTATAAATTATGTCTACTACATCAAGCCAATAAAATATATTTTCCAATTATTTAAATAAAGCTGATGTAAACTTAAATTTTTTTATACATTTGACCTCATAAAATGTGGTTACGGTAAATTTAACAGTTTGACATTTGAAATATCTAATTTAGTTACAAAAATGTCATTGTCAATAAGAAGAAATTATTAAAATATAAGACATGAATTATTATTGACAGTATCGAATGACGCTGATAATTAATTATTTAAAAATTTTAATGAAACATTTCAAGGTACGCTATTAAAATTTAATTGAGGTAAGTGAAGAATTAAATAGAATTTTAGATTTTTTTACATCATGATGATATATACTGGTATAAAAAAGTTATGTGCTGGCCACATCTGATATTTTCACATTAGGTTTGCTTATGTAATACCCAAATAATTAATTTACTTTTTATAAAAATACATAATACGAAACAAATAAATTGATGATTTTTAATATATAACAAAGTTTTATACCTGAAAATCGACCATCTTGTTTCCGGCATATACAATTGTCATAACAAGATAATTATACCAGCAAAAAAAATTGCAGTCAATCAAAATTAATCTGCGAAAATAGCACTCGATAGCTTTTTCGTTCCAGAATTAAGATCAAAAAATGGGCCGAAATATAGCTGGCCACCTTGTATCTGTAAGTGTGCCAAATCATAACTTTACACTTTACTGGAAGTGGGATTAATTTTTGGACTCGTGTATACAAGGATTCTATAAGGCGGGGCAGAATTTTAAGCGTATGTATGGAAAAAAAGTAAGAGACCCGTATTTTTTCTTTATTTGAAATTTTGATTTTTAGATGGTTTTCGAGGTAGGAAGGGGAATGGATAACATCATATAAATAAGTTCGAAACAGCTTAATCGATCTTGTAAAAATTTGGTACACTTGATTTAAAAAAAACTGGTACAACTCTTGTAATCGAAAATCTTAATAGTTTAGTTGTGTGCATATGTCTGTAAATAGGGCTGGCCAGGCATATCGAGAGGGGGTGGAGAAGAGGTGATTTACCCCGGACCTGGGTCTTTTGGAGGAGAACGGTTTTCTTTGTGTTTTTTAAACTTATTAAACCTTTCTCTTTTATTTTATTCAAATGGAATTTTAAAAAATAATTAGAAAATAACTCTTTCAAAACATTTTCAAGCCTGCCATATTATTGTTTAAAAAAATAATATTTGTTACGGATAATTCTACTAATGGTTGTAATTAAAATACTAACTGAATAATGATAATTCTATTTTTAAAATAAGAACACAAAAATACCACTTGAGATTAAAAAAAATGTAAACAATGCAAACTGAACATAAAAATATAATAAAAAAATAAAATAAATGAACTTCAATTACGTAATACAGAATTAACCTAATATTTTGTCATTGCTCCATTAGCGTCTAAAACTGCCTGAAATCTTGCAGGCATGGACAAAATCAGTTTTCTTGCAAGGTCAACTTCTTGCGACAAGTTCTCCCAAGCGTCTTCAATTATCCCTTCCAATTCTTGGGCATTTTTTGGATGGTTATTTAATTTTCTTATATGTTTCACCATTAGTCTCCATATATTTTCAATTGGATTTAAATCCGGACTTTTAGATGGCCACGGTAACAACTCTATGTTTTTATTAACAAACCATTAAACCCGTTCTCTATTCAACTACGCACTCTTAAAAGGGTGCGCCAAAGAACTGTTTTTAATTTTTTTCTTAAAATATCGTAAAAGGAAAACCAAACTGTTTTACTAATGAAAGGGCGAAATTTTTTCATCCACCTGATTAATTTAGGAAATTTTTAAACTCTTGAAAAAAATTTCTTACTAAACGGTTTAAAAAAAATACTTATACCTAAATAAAGCAAAAAAAAAGAATCTACTGAAAATTTCTTAAATACAAATTTTAAATTTATTTAATACTGGGAATTTCCATTAATAAGGTTGAATTGAAGAAGCCTCCACTGAAATATGCTGAGTTCCTTTATATTTTAAAAGCCGTATCATTGCACATATAAATATGAAATCTAGAATATCAGTGCTATATAGTATAGTGGCCTAGACTACACTCTTACTGCGTTAACCTCACTTCTGATTTCACCGAAAATGAGGGCACCTTACTTATTTCAAGTGAAATACAGTATACTATACGATATTGGAAAAGCCGCTAAATTCTAAATAAATTAATAGTATAGCGTGTGGCCACGAGTCAATGTACGCCCCCAATATTTTAGTTGTTTTTGAATTTAAAAATTTGGGTTTTGGTACACATAAATTAGACAATGATGGGCTACTTTTAGACTAACAGGAATGAAAATATCACTTCCGGTTGAACCGGAAGTGACATCAACTTTTTTTTCTTAAATGGAATGACCATATTTTTTGATGGTTTCTTATTAAGCATAAATTTCTAAGTGCAACAATTTTTTTCAGATTTTAATAATTCCAAAAAATAAGTGAGATACGAATAATTTTTTAATTTTTTCAAAATTGCCGCGTCAGATGTATGCGATGTAAGAAAATTACTACGTAGGCTATGGAAATTATTAGTAAGGTTGTAGACTTGTCTGTAAAGAGAAAATAGTTGTTTGAATTACCGATAGGTACCAGTATTTTTAGGGTTTTTTTAAGAAAATTTTCATTTCCGTAAGGGTCCTATAGAAATTTTTTTAATGGAACTGTGCTATTTTTTTTATTAATCAGAAATAATGATTCATACATTACAATTTTTTCGACATTAATCATTTCTTAACGATATCCTTCGTAATAATAAAAGTATTTTTAAAAGGTAAAAACAAATTAAACAAGAAATAATTTTAATAAAACGTTACAACCATGAATAAATAGAATAACAAAACTATTTAAAACCTAAATTATAATAAACCATCATAAAAATTGTTCAAACTATTCACCGTTTTGATTAATACACAGAGTAGCGCGACTTATTGTTGCACGTCTAACATTCTGTAATTGTTGAGGTGTCTCTTTCTTCCAGATCTTGCCTTGTGGTTGGAGCAGTCATGTAGACTCTATTTTTCAAATGCGCCCAAATAAAAAATCGAGTGGGGTTAAGTCAGGCAACCTTGCAGGCCATCTGACTGGACCATGGGTCCCAATACAACGATCTGGAAACAATTGATTTAAGTAATCCCTAACAAAAATAGCATTGTGTGCTCCAGCCCCGTCTTGTTGGAAGTAAACCTCGTCAATATTAGTATTGGGAATTTGATTAATCTGTGGAACTATTATATTTTGGAGAAATTCTAGATATCTTGGTCCAGTTAGAGTTCCGTCAGAAATTATTGGACCTATGATATGGTCGCCCAGTACGCCTAACCAAACATTGAAGCCAAACCGCTACTGAAACCGCCCCTATCTCATAATGTGAGAATTTTCAATTGCCCCATATCGAGTGTTGTTTCGATTAAATAACCCAAGGTTTGTAAATCTCGATTCATCAGTGAACAAAATGTTTTTGATAAAATTCTCATTTCTTAATTGACGTAACTGTAACCAATTATGCAATTGATATTTATAAGAACGTGTCTCTTAAAAATTTTCCTGGCTGATTCTTTGGCAACTGGTAATTCATGTTCAATTTGTCTTACCGAAATGGTTGGGTCAACATGCACTAAAGCTAATACATCAATTTCCGTTTCTTCATCCACAATAAATCTTTCTTTAATTTCTGTATCAGGTTCAGTTCTAAATTGATGCTCCAACCGGGCAAAACAGTTTCTACGAGGTTGTCTTCTTTCTGGATATCTCTCTCATACAGAGTTTGTGCTCTAGGTGCATTACGTTGAGTCTCTCCATAAGTAATATCAACTTTTTCATCTCTTGAATATTTTTCAGCCATTTTATATTAATTTTCTTGTTTATAACAAATTTAATTTTCATGGCTATCTGCAATTTTGGATTTAAATGTAGATAGGTATCTTATTAAAATGATTTGTTGGCGCTTACCTTTTAAAAATACTTTTATTATTACGAAGGATATCGTTAAGAAATGATTAATGGCGAAAAAATTATAGTTTATGAATCATTATTTCTGATTAATAAAAAAAATAGCACAGTCCCATTAAAAAAATTTCCAAAGGACCCCTACGGAAATGAAAATGAAAATTAAATTCCGTTTTTTGAAAAAAGACCTAAAAATACTGGTACCTATCAGTAATTCAAACAACTATTTTTTTCTTTACAGACAAGTCTACAACCTTACTAATAATTTCCATAGCCTACTTAGTAATTTTCTTACATCACATTCATCTGACGCGGCCGTTTTGAAAAAATTAAAAAATTGTTCGTATCTCACTTATTTCTTGGAATTTTTAAAATCTGAAAAAACTGATGCACTTAGAAATTTATGCTTAATGAAAAACCATTAAAAAAATATAGTCATTCAATCTAAGAAAAAAAAGTTGGTCACTTCCGGTTCAACCGGAAGTGACATTTTCATTCTTGTTAGTCTAAATGTAACCCATTATTGTCAAAAACAACCAAAATATTGGGGGCGTACTTTGACTCGTGGCCACCCGGTATACTTCGGGTCTACCTTAAATCTCTAAAGAAATACAAGGGGTTAAATAGCACCATACACGTGATACAAAAATTAAAAAATTAAAAATTGGTAATGACAAATAGTAAACATACGTTAAATCTACAAAATAGTAATAAATACTAGAAATTATACCTAAATAGGTACCAAAGTCGAAAACTTCTCAATTTATGTAATTGAAGATTAAATAAATTTGCCAACACACGATTCTTAATGATTTATAAATTTCTATCATATATCATAAGCTTTAATTGCGATTGCCCACTACTAAAGGATTTTTACCACATAAACGGAAGTCCCTCTTGAGGCAGTCGTGCATATCATTCGCAGATCTGTTTCTGGTATTTGCCTTCATCAGTGCGAAGTATTTATAAATACAACGACGGCATGAGAAATTTCAGAATCACTAGTCTCTACATGAAAAATTTATATCGCTTCATCATTTTTAAACAAAAAATTGTACCGTTTAGTGTTGCTGTTGCTAAAAACCGTTTTCGGAATATTTATAATTAATATATTCGAATTAATTTCTTTGTATTAAAACGAAGATATAATGATTAAACAAAAGACGGAGTTCTTGTCAAAAACTAACCGTAACTATATGTAGTTTTCATTTAAGATTTGGTGACATAGTAGAAAATGTGCGGAATAATTTCTAATGAAGAGATGCGAGGTATGGTGTGCATTTACTTTTAAAATAATTTTAATGGACACAGTGCAGCTCGCAGGTATTTAGAAAGATATTCAAATAATTGAGGATGGATTATTATTTCCCATCCCAAAGAACCTACGTTTACAAATTTTCAGATCGATATATTCATAACTGTGACATAAGTCACACAATTATTGAAATAAAATTTATGATTGTTTGGCATTCAGGGATTTTCAAAACTATTACATTACTTTCATAACCTCAGTAAGATTATATAATTAATCTTAGAAACAGCTAACAAAATGTTGTTGACATATTGGAATGAATTATTTATGGATATGCCAAAATTGTAAATAATTTTCTAAACATACTTAACTTTAGTTTTACATCCAAAGTCGGTTAGAATGTCGTCATAATAGATTTCCCCTATTTTCGTATTATTTTATGTTTTTTAAGTTACTCTTAACAAAAAACTATTCTGAATTTTTTGCTTAATTTTTTTTGTTAAAATATTAACATTTTTGTATGATATTTTAAAACCTATTACAAGCAGATTATTTATCAATTTATATTTTATTTAAAAACATTTTAGTAACCGTAATTAATGAAAAGTTTAGAAAAATAAATTTGAAAAGTGGTATCAACATCCGGTATCAAAAAATTGCATGATAATATTTTCATATTTATAAATATCTAGCAAAAGATGAGAAGAAAAACATACCAAAATAAACGATGGATAGAGAAACTACCTACCAAAAACAACATACATGCCAAAAAAATATGTATATATCTGAAAAAATCTATTTACATTGATTATAAGCTACTGTGTTCTGATACGAAAATAAATTGGTTTTCTGTTGAAAAACATCATTAAAATAAATTGAACAGCTGTAACTAATTTTTGCCAAGCCCCGGCCTTGGCAAAACACACGTCACGATCTACAATAGATAGTTGGCCATGACTTTGACTTGGTATACCCACTGCCTAGCGACACACAGTCTAGATATGTTTTGGCAAAAGGCGGATTAGTATGCAAGCAATATCACGATTAACTACACTTGTCAGGGAATGATTATTGACTGACCTACTGAAGTATTGCCGTGGCGAACACATGTATAAATAACCTGATGTTAATAATTAGTAGAACGAAAAATATTCTAGAGATCTTTGATATCCAAATTCGACTAGATCAAGAAAATTCTTTGAGATCCTACCAGTACCAGCTGCTTACAGAGTTATATCAAAATTAAAAATAAATTATAAATATTCATATATTTCACACAAAAACGATGTATTCAGTAATTATTTTGAATTTACGTTAATAACTAACTGTTATTACAAATTACATAACAAATAAATAGGTACATTTATTTATACAGTGAGAGAGTATAGAACAAATTCATTAAGTTTGAAAAAAAAAAATTTTTAAAATCGATCGATCAATTTTATTTTATAAAAGCACATATTTTTATCAAATTAATATCAAAATATTAATATCAAAATGATTGGCTATTTTTCTGATATAAATTTTAATGTTTTAATTTTGAAATTTCCTGTTTCTGGAGTACCATTAAAATTTTAGGTAAGTTCCCCAACCATTTACTTTTATATGAATATTTTTACTTTGATGACCATTATTTATTTTCTTCTTATTACCTGCTTGTTTCCATTAATTATTATGTAATATAAATGTCGTTCCCCTTTCCATACTGTACACTCATGTATAAATATTTTTTATTCATTTATAAACTTTCCTAAATTTTAGGTTATGTAATTTCTGTATCATTCATGTGCGAATTCTATGATGCTCAAAAGGTGGCTGAAAAACTAAGTTAATTTGTTTAAAAAATGCTAAATTTTGACATAAACAACTTAAAACTGGGTATCTTGATTTCCATTTTCCAATTTTTTTTTTTTTTTTTGAATTATAGGACTTATGCCTCTTTGAATATGCATTGTATTAATATTTTCAGATTCCTGGTAAAATTTTCTTTAATTTGGAGTGCTATACTATTGATTACGTTAAAATTTTGTGATCGGTGAAGTTTCGAAGCACATTTATAATTATTTTGTTAAACTAATAACAAACACTTTATAACTAGTACAGAATACTTAGCTAAGTACAACTTGCTTATTTTACTAATTTTTCATTGTAATTTTTACATAACTATTAATAATTTTGTGATTTTTTTTTTTCAGAACGAGTATGCCCTTGAGAACTAAGACTGTCCTAATATGGTACACACTTATGGAATATCATTAATTAGAACATTTTACTGACACTATTGTCCATGAATGCAGTACAAAATTTCCTGGAAATACTTAATTTTTCTATGTATATTTATTTATCGATATCATGATACGATGTCAAACATGAAAAAGTTTATTTTTAATACTAACACTTTATTTAGTGTCCATACCTAAAGGTCTACCCTTGGGAGTCTCTATTATGTAGGTTTTCACTTATTTCCCCTATAGTTTTAATTTTCTTGAGTTCATTTACATAATTTTAATTTTTCAGAGTATTTTACCGATTTTGATACTCAAACTCTGCTTATATGACTTATTGTTGTTTATTTTTAATTGTTTTACTTTTCAGATGATGCACAACACTTTATGTCCTTGGTTTAACGTTCCGGCTGTTTTCAACTTACAATTTAACTGTTCAAATTATAGAAACCGAGATTGTCTTAAGTTAAAAGTTTCCTACGATTATTATACACATGTTCCTGTCTTTCTACTGTGGAATTTCCACTACAGGTACTTATTTTACAATTCCATAGTACAATTTTAATTTAATCATGTTTTTTTTTTGTTAATTTGAAGTGAACCATTTACTTTTATTAACGCAATTTACAATTTTACCTCAGATAAGTGTTATTTGCTATACTGTTACAGCTTCTTTTGTACCCCAACTTGATTATTATAATAAAATGACCATTATCTGTAGTATTTTAACCTTTATATTTTACAAAATTCCTAATTTTTAATTTTTATTAGGTAGTTTAACTTATTCATTGTACATTTTATTAATTTTAAATTCTAGCTAATGCATACTATGACAATATATATATATATATATATATATATATATATATATATATATATATATATATATATATATATATATATATATATATATATATATATATATATATATATATATATATATATATATATATATATTATTATTATGCGGTCAGAAAAATTGTAAACTCACCAAAATATGTAGAAGTGCTAGTGTAGTTATAAAAAACGTGTTGGCTTACCTGAAATAAAATAGTACATATTAATAAACGGAATGAATTTATAAGCAAAATAAAGATATATACATATCATGGATTCCTTAAGTAAAAATAATACGACTTTCACAATGCCATTTTTCATTTTAAACCCCCATGTTCGATATAGTTTGAAGTTTAAAAATATTTTTTTTAAATAACGAGTATTTCGTAAGATATTTATTTAAAATCTGGTACAGTGCTTCAACTTAAAGAGTCACATCGTTGAGGAAAAAGAAACAAAAATTAATTGTCAAATAATCAAAAGAGAAGGGTTTTAGTACCCACTGACCCGCCCCCAGTTTTTTAGTACCTGCGCCAATGACTCCTAAACTATCTTTTTTTAACACGCTTTTATTAGCTTCACCTGTATGTTTGCTTGCTTGTTTGCTTGTTTGTTTGTAACCGACTCTTTGGACTCGATTTTAACCCACTTTAAATGGACAGATTTAATTGAAACTTTGTACACTTACGAAGAACCGGTAACAATACAATAATTTGATAAGTTTATATCATTATCCTGATCAGGATCGCCAGTCCTTTCCTCACGTATCCTGTGCGTGAGAGCAAAGGCTTAATATGTAAGTACATTCCATGATTGTTAGTTAGATCGGTGGTCGAGCGGGCTAAGGCAGTCGACGCGAAACGACAGACTCCTCGGGCGTGAGTTCAAATCCCACGGCTGAAATAAAAGATATATTTTTTTTCAGAAATATCTGTTGGATCGTAATATGTTATAATATCAGCATCAATAAGCAATATAAATATAGTTTAAAAAAACTACAAAACACGCTTTCATATCACATCCAACTAAAAAGTGAAAAATAAATATAGTTTAAAAAAACTAAAAAACACGCTTTTAAAGCACATCAAACTAAAAAGTGAAAAATAATTATTAACATAAACTGAAAACAATAATGAACGAAAAATACTAGCATTATTGTGAAAAAAGCGTGGGGCGTTTGTGCCATATTTTTCGTATATCGAGCAACCGAGCAACCCAAGCGTGGGTTGCTCGGTTGCTCGATATACGAAAAATATGGCACAAAGCGCCCCACGCTTTTTTCACAATAATACTAGTATTTTTCGTTCATTATTGTTTTCAGTTTATGTTAATAATTATTTTTCACTTTTTAGTTTGATGTGCTTTAAAAGCGTGTTTTTTAGTTTTTTTAAACTATTTTTATTAAGTTAACCATTCATTTTGGATTATTTTATGTCTCTTAACAAATTTCGAGAAAATGCTTCGTTTTAGAGGTAAACTGAAAAATATTAGTGCCTACGGTAATCTCATAATTTTCAAATATATCTAAATCAAGTCAGCCGCTTTCGTAAACAAATGGCAATACCCTGGATACGATAGAATTGTTTGTTTACTGTCAATGAAACTTAAAAGTAAGTTAATTGCCCGCATAAGGAATGCAAGGTGGAAAAATGCAAAAAAATTGGCAATGGTGGAAGAATACAAACTGCAGACACGTGTTTCTGACTTATTGGTCATCATCAGCACGGTGTAGCTAAGTTAAAATGAGAGACATAAATTAGAAAAGACACTAAAGGAAAACCACTGACAGGAAGCCAGTCGCACCTTTGTGGCTTTCACTTGGATGGCGCCAAGTTATAGGTTGCTATAGCTGTCCGCGTGTGCGATGCTTCGTCGATGCTCCCATACAAAGCCATCGTAAATATTTGTCTGAAAAATAATTGTTAGAAAAATATTAAATCTATATGGTATTTAAGATGAATCATTTGTTATAATTTTTCGTTTTCATCAATAGAAACATTTTAACAATGATTTCGAGTTACGAAGGCATGTCAACACCGTCTTAAAGATAATGGAGGTTAACTTTTCCAAAACGTCTTGTTCATTCATTCAGCGGATAAAGTGAACTTGTGGATTAGTGATATCCCCGAGTTGCAATTTAACGACAGAGAATTATATTGCACAGCCTGCAAAAAAGTGGTTCCGTGCAACGTCAAAGCAAACATTAAGAGACACAGTTGTAAAAAGTGTATGAGTGGTAGTGCTACTGAGTGATAGGTAAACAAATCTGAACTTAGAGTCAGTGAAAACTTCTTACGATATCCTGTATAGTGGACCTTTTAAATAGCAAAGAAGTAGAAATGTGGAATCTCTGAAAAATTCAAATATTTTAGGTAGGCTCCATCTGTCGACGTTGAACAATCCTTTTCAAGATACAAATTGATTATTAATGAGAGGTGCTGAAGATTAACTCCGAAACATTTACAAAAATATTAGTAATTAATATAATTTTACTCTTATGATCGCTAGTTAAGAATACATGTGTGTGAGTGTATTAGTGTTACATTTACCAATACTTTCAGCCCTCTTCGTATTAATTTTGGATGTTACCGAACACGCCAAAATAATCACAAGGTAAGATAAATGTGTTATATGTGCATGAACATATTCACGCGGTTACATCTAGTGGTGTGTACCACTAGATGTAACCTTGGAATTGAGGTCATTTATCGTTACCTCTCGATCTCTACTTATAACTGTATCCAAATGTCAGTACCCTATAAGTAACTTTGTCTACAAACGTACACGTGTATTTTTTTTTTTTAGGACACACCCAAAAAAATTTATAAAAGGTTATTTGATATCCTAACACTAATGTGGTTTTCCACATCAAAACCCTATACAGGGTGGGGCAGTGGTGCGTTGGACTTCGATATCTCGAATTCTACGAAAGCTAGAAATAAAAAAAAAATACAAGTAAACTAGATAAAAAAATCTATAACCGGAAATTATTTTCGAATATACAGGTTGCGCCAAGACGAAATTACAGGATGAAGTGCCTTTTTTAAAATGGAATGCTATGTATATCAGTAGGTACATTTTTGAAGCCTCTTTCTAGACTATTCATTCCTATATTATTATTGACCATCTCCCAACCACTTGGCTGTAATGAATTTTTTTTGCTGAAATAATGCCCTCTGCAGATGCATATTAAAAAAAATCACCAAAGTCACAATTATGGGTTTTAAGAAAAACTTATGTGAACACTAGTTATGAGACATCTAATTAATATTTTTAAATCATTTTTACTTCCTAAAAATGTACAGGGTGGCCAAACATTATTTTAGAATTAAGAACTTTTTTAAATTGAATTTTCTCAATTTTTCCGCGTTGTGATGTAGAAATGAAAAACGAACATTTTTCGTAAATACTTATTTCCCTATGACTAATTGCAACCATTTTCGTTTTATTGAGCAATAAGTACAAAATTCAAGATTAAACTTAAAAAATAGAAGTTTCTTCAAATAATTCATTAGAAAAAATTATAACAAGTGCTTCACATGTTGCCAATTTTGATTAACACACACCTCTATGCACTTTTGAAATAAGGTTTCTATTGTTCCTAAAATTGTCGGTGTGATAGATCTAAAAGCAGTTATTATCCTTTCTTTCATATTTTGTACTGTTGTTCGTGTGTCCTTATAAACAATTTCCGTATCCCCATAAAAAAGAAATCCATTTTTTGTAAGATCTGGTGATCTAGCAGGCCATTTAATGAGTCCATTTCTTTCAATCCATTGAAGTGAGTAGGTATTATTTAAGTGCTCTTTAACTACATTTAAATAATGTGGTGGAGCACCATCTTGCTGAAACCACATCCTATTTCGAATACTTTCAGAAAGATTCACCCATAATTGTGGCAGACAGTTTTCCAGAATATGAAGGTAAATAGCTCCAGTCAATCTACTATCAATGAAATGTGGCCCTAATACATATGTTCTCCAATAATTCCTCTCCAAACGTTTAGAGACCATCTGTGCTGGTTATCAACTTGCCTAAAAAAGTGAGAATTTTTCGGACCATAATAATGGAAATTCTGCCTATTAACAAACAATTTTTATGAAAAATTGCCTCATCAGTGAATAAAACATTACTGAAGAAGGTGGTATGTTGCATTTTATCTCTGGCCCAATTGCAAAACTATAGACGCCTTTGAAATTCGTCGTCAAATAGTTAGTTCCTGGTGCATTTCAATATGATATGCATGAAACTTATTTGTTTTTAAGATGCGACCAACTACTTCTACTTCTTCCTACTAATGTTCTCACCTCCCTCCGACTAATATGAGGATTCTCAACCATTGCCAGTACCACAGAAAACTCATTTTCTATTTCACAACACGTTTTATTTTTTCACTTTTTTTATATTCGACATTTTCATTTTCCATAAATCTATCGAGAAGCTTTTGGAAGCTGCTAACATCAGGAATCCTTCTTAAATTCTATTGGCAAGCAAACAATTTCTGTCTGACTCGCCCAAAACAAAAGTCATGTCTACAAGTTTCGCTTTATTAAAATTCAGTTTCTAAAACTCGAAATATTTTAAATTTAATACAAATAATAACGTCCGTTAAGTACGAAAAATGTTCGTTTGTACAAGACAATTTATACTAAACTGAGGTTTTATTGCTTGTCGAATAACAAAAACAGCAAAAAAAAATACAAAAAAAAACTATTACAGTAAGGGACCAGTTAAATAATGTTTACCCATTTCAATGGATGGAAAAAATGGTCCCACTAAATAGCCTCATTTCAAAACCGCATAAAGACGTGTTTCAATCGAAATGAGCAACATGTGGAGCACTTATTATAATTTTTTCTAATGAATTATTTGAAGAAACTTCTATTTTTTAAGTTTATTCTTGAATTTCGTACTTATTGCTCAATAAAACGAAAATGGTTGCAGTTAGCCATAGGTGATTACTTAAAAAAATTTTCGTTTTCCATTTTTACATCAAATCGTTGACAAATATACAGGGTGTTCCATTTGAAAAAATTGCGAAAATTCATTTTAAAAAGTTCTTAATTGAAAAATAATTTTTGGCCACCCTGTACATTTTTTAAGAAGTAAAAATCATTCAAAAACATTAATTAGATTCTATTTCTAGCTATCGTAGAACTCAAAATATCGAAATCCGACGCACTATTGCCCTATCCTGTATACTGCACTCGACGCGCGAGTTAAGCCGCGTGGCCGACTTAACGTGTTTTTAAAAAATGATTTAAATTGTTACAAAATATATTTAATTAAACTTTTATAAGTTTTACAAAATAATTAAATTAATACAATAATATATTGCACATCTGTATGCAATGAAGCTGTGACACGAAGTGTAGTATTAACGTTGGAAATTTGTGGAGGCGAGTGGGATAAAGTGCTGACTTATCTCCTCTTATCAGCAGGTGGTCAACTTAACTCGCGTTTCACCAACCAAGTTGACATCAATTGGAGATGATTAAAACTTTTCAGTTTACTTTTGACTTTTAAAAACGGGCGTCGAATTCAGTGTATGGTGTTTTGTGAACAAATGTTAGCGTCACATCAAAGGTTCCAAACCCACTTCAGAAGTATGTTGATTTTAAAAAAACTTTCCTTAATATCTCTGAAATGCGGGAAGATTTTTTTATGAATCTCGAAGAACGTAATGAGTACTTATAGAAGTTATTTTGGCTGTAAAAGCTTTTTTTACTCCAACAGGGGCGTCCAAGTAAATTTATTGTCAGATTTTGGACAAAAAAAATCTGATTTGTTTGCACGATGAGGCGTTCTGGATAGATGTAGAACAGGGTTTTGCGGTGTATTACACAGAGGAAATAGCATTAGGCGTTTAATTTGACCTTAATCATAATAAGTCCAAAACAACACTGTCATAAGAAATTCAAACCGCATATCTGCACTTTTTTAAAATATTTAAATTTCAATTTTTTTTATTTATTTATTTATTTTCTTTTTTTAGAAAAATCAGCACACTGCATCTCCGAAACGAAGCAGTTAAGTACAAAACTTTTTAATTTGAATAATATTGAAAAGAACTTAATAAATAAATAGAATTAAAATATCCACAGATAATATGAGATAAGAAAAATTAAAGAAAATTGTAGTGATTTTTCGGTGGTGTGAACATGAATAAAGGAAGATTGTTGTTTTTAATTTAGTTTGCAATATACATAATAATATTAAGTAAACATTTTTATTTATGCATATTAAAACGAAATGCTGTGCCATTATTGCCTTTATATATTTTGCTTTGTTTATTACTGTGGGCGGCTTTTTAATTAAAAAGCTATATCAAGTAAAGCATTATTGTCGAAACCCTATAATAAAATGGGAAGTGGGAGAGAATTAATAAATATAATTTTCTGCACTAAGTATTGTACACATTAGAAGCAGTGAAAAACAAAGTTCACGAGTAATCTGACAAGGATGACAAAGACTATAATTAGACGAGTCGGTGGTGGAAGTCCCCTTGGGTTGTAAAAACAAACATTTAAAGTGAATATTGAAAAGCAAATCCCATTTATTTTTGCATAAACTTAGAAAATGCAATTGAAAATATGTTTTTGAGTACACACAAATATAGTGTACACTACAATACTGTTTTTTAATTAGGGAATTAGTATTTTTTGAGAAGAGTATGTTCAACATAATTATATAAAAAAATCCAAAAATTTTAATATGCTTTATCCACGACTATTAAATAACGTATCCAATATGTATATGTATCCTCAAGGATAATGCTATCCATTAATCACTAGTGAATAATGTTTTCTTTATCTACTGGCACTGAAAGATTTTATTAAAATTTCATCGAATATGCCATGATTAATTTCTGTGGTCTCTTTATATGCTTATGTGCCAGTCAAAGCGCGGAATTTCTATTTAATTTAAAACGTCAAAGTTTGTAAACATTTTATTAAACATTTTCATTATTTAATAGACGTGGATAAAGTATATTATTCTACTCGCATGTAATGGCAATTATTCACTAGGGTGATTTACGAAATTTAAAATTCACCCTCGTGAATTACATACTCGTTGAATAATATACTACTGTTTTTGTTTTCAAAAACTTGACAGGTATAGAATTTGGGCTATATAATATGGGCCAGTCAAATAAAATAATGAATGATAGTGATCCTCAATTGCAAACAAAAGTGCTCCATCGATATTTTATGGTTCTGATAAAAAAATAAATCAAAAAACAATTGAAAATTTGGTTCTTTGATATTCACCGCTGATGTCACATACGATTCTGCGCGAAATGTTGAAAGTGGTGTTTCAATCAATCAATATTATATACAAAACAATCATTTCGACATCCACGCGCAGAGCTAGCCAAAAAATCCGGCGCAATTTCTAATTTGATCCAAAAAGTTATATTTACTTATCAAATTTTTGTGAAATGTTTTTAATATAATCCGTATGGGTACAATGTCATTACAACGCTCACGTAGATCTCTGATGGAGGTGTATCTATTCGAATTTGATATGAGGCGAAAATATTTATTTTCTAAAACCAAAACTTTCTTTAATATCGTCTTCACGCGCTGCACCACGCAAGCGCCGCATATGTTAGGGCCGGCCTCAATATACATGTGTACATTAATTTTTTTTTGTCCTACTCAGTTTACTACCCTTTGCCATGAGTGGAAATACGTTTTTGAACAGAGCGTAAATCTTTCGGATGGTTTGACTTATATGGTTCGAAAATGTTAAACGTTTGTCCAGATGTACTCCAAGATACTTGACACTCTTTTATTTACATTTGGTCCCCATTTATCGAAATTGGCGTCAAGATCTTAGTATTAAAAAATTTTTGAGAGAACACTATCGCCTCCGTCTTCCCCGAGTTAACCCTAATCTTCCATCGATCATAATACTCCGTCCACGTATCATGTGAGCTTTTAATAACTGATTCGCCACTTGAGCGCTCCAGCTATGGCTGTACATGGCCGTATCGTCAGCGTACATGGCCAATTTTATATTAGGAAACTGTGGAAAGTGACAGACGTACAGGTTAAATAATTTTAGTGCAAGGACCAATCCTTGCAGAACTCTCACACGTATAATCTGCTGTGTTGAAAGCTTTTCATTCACTCTAACTTGCATTGTTCTACCTATCAAGTATAAGTAAACAAGTTTAATTATGTGGCCAGGAAAGTTTAACCAGTGTAATTTACATATTAACCCTGAAAACCAGACGGTATCGAAAGCTTTTTCAATATCCAATAGTACCATAGTTGTGTTCTTTCCGAGATTGTACTGCATTTACAATTCTGACAATCTGCTGTGTGGTATTGTGCCCACTCTTGAAACCGAACTGGTGAGGATTTTGAATGTTAAGCTCATCCTGCACAGCATTTATTCTGCTCAGGATTACCTTTTCCACCAATTTTGATATGGCTGAGAGCAAAGATATAGGTCTATAGCTGCCAGCCAGTTTCGAACTCATACCCGGATTCAAAATCGGACACACCACAGCACTTTTCCACGAAGTGGAAGCCAGTGCTGCAGACGTAGAATGATGTATACAAGCTACACTACACCAATCTTCGGTAGATTCTTGAGCAGCTTATAATCGATGCCGTCTTTGCCTGGAGCTTTTTTGTTCGGTAATGTCTTAATAAATTGCTGTAATTCAGAGGGCCTAGTCATGATATCTAATAATTGCTCATTAGTCAAATTTTGACTTCCATGATACAGGGCTTGATTTGCTTCATTTTCTATGTGGCCATGCTCTAGGTTATTGGGAGTATTTTGATTATGTACATTTTCAAATTGGTCACCTAAATAGTTGGCATTTTGACTGTCCGTTAGATATGTTTGTCCGTTTTGGGTCGAAAGAGCAGGCATGGCCACCCTAGTGTTTTTCAACGCTTTACTCAGCTTCCACAATGAGTTATCCCGAGTGTCTAGCGATTCTAGTTAGTACTCCATTTCCGGTTCTTTGTGGTGTTAATGGCGGTCCTAATCTGTCCTTGCAACCTGATTATCTCGGCATCACCAGTTTGCTGCCAGCGACGTCTTAGTCTATGTTTGTTCCTGATTTTCTTCAAGGGTAATTCCTCTCGTCATAAAAAAGCAAAAAAATTTTAAAAAATTTCTAAAATTCTGCTTCTTCCTAAGCGCCCTATGATATTTGAAGATATAACTAAACAGGATTTTGAAATAATTACTCAGTGATGGTTGAAAGTACCGACCTCATACTTGGAAGGGAAAATTGTTTTCATAGTAGTTGATGAAACTTTTACGTATAGTACACGAAAAGTTTCATCAAAAACTAACCAATGGCGTTGGAGTTAGGGCAGGTTGGGGTAATGGAATCTTATATTATATAGCATCAAATCCGCAATCTATGATATACCTGAACTTAATTAATGAATATTTTTTAACACGGAAAACTCAATTTTAGTAACCCTGAAGATGATACAATAAACCTATCGAAACGTCGGCTTTTTTAAAAAAAGTTGTTTTCTTTAAAAGAAAGATATTAATCATAATAACTGCTAAAATTTTATATACAGGTTGTGTACTGAATCCGTAGACATGGGTTTCTTAAATGGCAACATTACAATGTAAACCAGAGGCAGGTAATCCATCGCTCGTCAACGTAAGCATTAGGATAGCAGCCATCGAATTTTAGCATATAATTAATTTTATCTAGCTGTCGATACGATGCCAATTTTTGGTCTTCCTTCAATGTACTATATCTAATGAATAATGATTCAGTACACAACCTGTATGATACTCGTAATATTCCAATTTTGGAAGTTTCAAGTTCCATGTAGACTTTTTTCTATTACACATTTCACTGAAATGAAGGAATTTAAGCATCTTTTAGTTGAATATAAAATGTTTTTGTAGACAATGCAAATTACTAGTTCTGGCATTCATACCTAGTTAAACCGTAGGCATTTGTACTGCTTGCATGCTTTAGACTCATAACAACATTGTTTGCAGAATGAACAGCTGTTTGTTACTTGGCTAGGTTTCTGCAAATAGATCGACCTTTTTTCTCTTTCGACGACTTACTTCTCTTCAGCTTATGTAATACAGCAGGTATTATTAGCAATTGCTTTCCGAGAAAGTTACGTAGAAGATTATATAGATAAAATACTTTTTATACATTGTACTGAATCTGCGGTTGGCTCCTTGTGAAACATTATTAAATATTTTAAATAAACAAAGAAAATTTGCTTTTAAATGTTTCAAAATTATATTTTCACTCTACACGTGTTTCGGCTTTTTAGGCCCTTTTCAAGAGTACAGATGAGAGATACTAAATTATAATTTGTGTTCTTTGCTTATATATTGAATGTTACATCTGGCAACTTATACTAATAAAAATGGTTTGAGAGATTTAGAATTTTTTAGAAAAGTTCAATTACTTTATCTAAAATGTGGTGACCTGCGAATATTTTTGTTGTTCATTTGTAACCGTTTTTTTATTTTTGGAAGCTTTCTTAATTTCTAATATTTCTAGTAAGTCTAATTTTTTGCTTTTCTTTTCGGAATGAAGTAATTCTACATTATCCATATTTATAAAGTAATTGTTTTCTATACAGTGAGTTGACATGCCCATGCTATATACGTTGTTTACAATAGACTTTTTATGCTCTTCAAGTCGCTTTTTTATGTTACGTCCAGTCTGGCCAATGTATATAGCGTCGCAGTCACTACATTTTAGTTCATACACTCCTGTCTTTTGTAGTTTTTCTGTTTTATCCTTATTGTTTATTAACATTTTTCCTAGGTTATTTTTATTTACAGATATTATTTTGCAACCTAATTTACTTAATTCATTGCTGACTTTATCACTAATTCCAGGTCTATAATTAATACATTTATGGATGATATTGGTGTCTTGTACAGAACCAGCATAAAACTCCTTATACATATTTTTCTTTTTATTTTGTTTTTATTAAATTATGATACTTTCTTTGTATCCAAAAAAAAATAAAATACTTTTTTTTGGGTATTGATTTCATTATATTGGTACTCTGGGAGCATTGTAAAAACATAATACAAATAAATTAGGCTCAAAGGGATACTGGCTCATACTTTCATTAAAATAACTTAAATGCTAAGAGTATTTATTATCTTGTGATACATGACTATTCGATGGCTTTAGTTCAGCGAACTGATCTTTTTGTAAATATTAGTTTATTTTTAATTTTTTGGGGTTTTTGTAAGCTGATAACGACCGATTGTCTATTTCCAGAAAATCTTTGTGTTTATGTATTCCTAAATCCAGGAAATCTCTGTATTTCTCGAATTTCTAAATAAGATAGAATTGTTAAAATTAAGACTTTTTGATCAGATTATGTGTTATAAACGAAATGTGGTATCAATTTATGATGTTAAAATATGGCGACCGATAAAAGAATCTTAGAAATGTGTGTCAGATATTAAATGAAAAACTGGAACTCTAATTCGCATTAGACAGTCAGAAAAATTCCGAAAACAATGAAAAATGGTACTGTTAAAGATTTTTCCAAACATCATCCAAATCAGCAACATCTGCAAGAGCCCTTAATGTGTATACCAACCTCAAACAGTTTATCAATCGAGGTCTATTTTACCAAATGCTTTTCTGAATTCAGTATACAGGGAGTCAATTTGTAGACGTTGATCCATTGCTCTGATTATATCCTCTGAATAATATAGAAGGTTGATTTCAATAAACTTGTTTTGGAATTATAATTGATTTTAAGTTGGTAAATAATGTAATTTGAACAATGCTCTCAAAAACTTTACTTATAATATAATATATAGTTTACCGATGGCATGTTAATTAGTTACTATAAACTTTTCCCCAGAATTTTAATATATTGATATAACATATGCTCTTTTCCATACGGTAGGAAATACACCTTCTAGGAATTATTTTTTTAAATAACAACATATGAGGGATGTGCAATGATTCCGCACATTTTTTATCAAATAGGAGGGGATGCCATCTGGCCATGTGCCTTTGTTTTCGTCTAACTGATTAAGGATTAACAGAACTTCTTCCATCTCACAAGTTTATTTAGATTAAGGGTCCTAGTCGGGAAAAAGCTTCGGATAGCTGTGTCACTCTCTAGAAAGTTTTTATACTTGCGCTGCTGCATAATTTTGCTCTTGACTATACCTTCACTGGACGTTTTATTCACCGACTTCATTGAGGTAAGATTCCCGATAGAGGTAACACTTCCTTGCTCCATTTATAGTGACAAAGATACTTATTTAGAAAATTCATTTTAACCAAATAGTATGGAATAAAAGTTTGAAACTTGCTGAGCATAATTATGAAGACTCATTCTAGAAGACATGAATTTTACCTCGAATTTTACCGATTGATATCATAATTCAGGAGCTAATGACGTTCAAATTTCACTTATATTTACAGTATAAATTTTCCATACATATATAATAATAATAATATATAATAATATTTTATTTCACCATGTTTGATACAATTAATGTACATATGGTAAGTCAGATAAAAAATACATCACAGTTTAACATTGTACAAATAAAATATAACAGTTTAAAATTGTATAAATAAAATATAACATCCATAAAACACATTTTACAACTTATACCAAGATTTATCACAGTTTATCATATGGTTCAATACCCACACCTGTCTGGTCACAAATTCGTCAATGGTATAGTATGCATTCTGAAGAAGCAATTTTTTTACATTGGTTTTATACTTTGTCAGATTGCAGGTTTTGATGTCTTCTGGCAGACTATTATATAATGTAATGGTATTATATTGCAGTGATTCTTTATATTTTGCTGTTTTATGCTGTGGGATCGATAACAGGCATAAAGTGAAAATTAATTAAAATAGATATACATGTACCCTCTAGTACATTTTCAACTACTGATCCTCCAAATTTGGTGTAATTTGACCAAACCGTATGGAAGAAATAAATTTTGAAAAATTACTTTACAAACACTGGTTCGATTAGCCCTCTTAAGAGTATTTTTTTACTATCGATGTTTGTCGGAATTTGAAAGAAATGCGAGAGTATAATTCGCAGATTTGCTTACCATCAGAGTAGGTATTTTAGAACTGGTTGCTTGGTATTCCAGGTCTCGTTTGCCATCAAAGACAAAATGTTCTACTATGGAAACATATATTCTGTAATCATTATTAATTAAGTGTTTACTTTGGTGACGTAATTGTAATGATGGATTTATATTAATTGGATCGTTTTGTATATTTTTCCATTTAATATATTCATTTTTCTCATAATAATTCCTAACAGTTGCTTCAGTACTGTAAGTGGGATAATTATGATACAATCATATAAATTTGAATATTCCGCATTGATTAATAAACAATGAAATAGTACCTATCACTTTTGATCCCTAACTGTTTGTTGGAGACAACGTTTCCAACACGAAAATAATAATTATGTGAACCAGTATTACGCGATAATTTGAGGACAGCGAATTAGCGCAAATTAAATATTCATATCGTGTAATGCTGGTAAAAATAAGTTAAAATAAGTCAAAATAATAGCTTTCAATATATTAACATACTTTATGAATATCATATATAAGTGGTTTACAAGAAAATGTCATTCACAATATTCTGGTTAAGCTCTCCTTTAAATTTATGTATTTTAGTTGTCCACTTAGTGGCCCTTGTTAGGATAAATGTATGTTTCAACGTATATGTCTATCATAGACACCACATGTTGAAGGCAATAAATTAACGATAAGGCTGGAAATGAATGTTAGGAGAATTTTAGCATGTAAGTTAAAACAATTCTAATACAAAGACAAACAATATATCTCAAACCCTTGTACAGTTCAGACCTATTTCTTAAATAAACTAAATGTTCAGTAAAATATGGATTTTACTTAATTTAGCTGCAAGAAGAAAACAAAAATAGTTCCAGTTACAGAAGATGTCACTATCAAAAATAAAATTATAGAAAAGAAATATACAGTCCACTATTAGCTCAATAAAAACAAATAAACAAAAATAACAATAAGTTTAAAACGAAGAATGTTAGCACGTTTGAGCTAGCGTGTTTAACATTTCTTTTTGGTGCATCGAACCGGATTTGTGACACGCCGACCTATGGAAGTGATGTGCAGTTAAGTGTAAAGTGATAGTGAACATATTAAAAGTGATTGGAAATTAATAACTAGTGTTAAAATGGACAAAGTTGATAAAGTTCCAAGTATCATCCTGTTCAGCATTTCAACTAGAAAACTTCTGATGCATTTGGAGCAGCGACAGGACCAAGCGTATTCAACAAAAACAGATATGTACCTTAATTTTATAATTGCATAATGTTAAAAAAAATGTACATGTGTAGATTAACAATAATGTCAGTTTACTCTCTAGATGCCTGTTTAATTTAAAATACAAAGCATATAAGGCAGTCATAGTATTAATTATAAATATATAATATAATTGTACAATTCTATTCAAATATTGTAAGTTTGAATGGAATGTATTCGAAATAAGAATAAATTCAATTATTGAAAGTTTGAATAAAACATATTTTTAAATAAGAATAAAAATAAATATAACATTAACTATGGCTGAAAAAAAGTTGAAAGAAAAAAGAAAACAGTGCAAAGCAAGCATAACTAGAATCGAAACTTTTGTAACTGACAAAGTAAAGGATAAAACTGACTTATCGCAAATTATTGATCAACTTGCTATAAAGCAAGAAATGTTAATAAATAGTTTTGAAGACTATAAAAATGTTCAAATAGATATAAATGTTCTCGATGAAAATGATCCTGAAATTATCGATGAAGTCAAGGAAAAATATTGCATGACGTTGAGTATAATTAAGTCAGTTTTAAAACAAAAAAATACTCTTGACAGTAATTATAAATCTAATGACAATAGTAAACCTTTTGTGTCCACTGCTAAATTGCCCAATATACAGGTGCCTCATTTTGATGGTAAAAATATAAGCAATTATAAGCCTTTTATTGAAATGTTTGAAGCTGTAATTGGGAAAAATAATGATCTGTCTGATGTGCAAAAATTATTTTATTTAAAAAACCATTTAGATGGAGAAGCTCTTGGTCTGATAAAAAGTTTACCATTGGTTAATATTTCATATACAGGAGCGTTAAAAATATTGCAAGACAGATACGATAATAAAACTACTTTAATTATTTCTCATATTTACGCAGTATTGGATATTCCAAGTTTGCATAAGGGCACTGCAGCTGGCATAAGAGAGTTTGTCGCAAAAGTTAAGCAACAAATGCTTGCATTAGAAAATCTCCATGAAAATGTCCGCAACTGGGATATGATATTAATATGTATTTTATCTAGAAAACTTGATTCTTATACTAGTAAATCGTATCAATTAGATAGGAAAAATCGGGACGTATTGCCTACGCTACAAGAATTTTTAGATTATTTAGAAGGTAGGGCTACTGCGCTAGAAGCGGCAGCACTACCTGAGACTAGCAAACCTGAAAATAAGTCTCAAAAAGAAAGAGTGTGCAATGTCACAACAAAATTTAACAAAATCAAAGAAATCAAATGTACCTTTTGCAATATACCGGGGCATAAGATATATAGTTGTTCAAAATTTAAGGCGGCAGCTATAGAAGAGAGACGTTCATTTATAAATAATAAAAAACATTGTAAAATTTGTTTGAATAATCATACTGGACAATGCAAATTTTCTTTTAAATGTTCATTTTGTCATAGAAATCATAACAGTCTCTTACACACGGACGAAACAGATGTAGTCTCAACAAATCATTGTTTACAAAAAATGAATTCAGCACACGTACTGTTACCTACAGTAAAAATAAAAATACATTCGGAGAATGGGGATGCACATGTAGTCCGGGCACTACTTGATAGTGGATCACAGACATCGTTTATCTGTTCCGAGTTAGCAAAAAGATTACATTGTAAAACTTTTTATAATAGCATAAATGTTATAGGTATTGCAAAAAAATTCAACAACGGTTCAAAAGTCTGCTATTATTGACATTCATTCCTGTATTTATAATTACAAATTAAATGTGCAGTGTGCTGTCGTGGACCAAATTACTACAAATTTACCACAATATTATTTTGATACCGATAATTTAAATATTCCTAAAGATATTAAATTGTCAGATGACGAATATAATATGCCTGGAGATATATCTGTTCTGCTAGGAGCAGACATTTTCTTTCAAATTTTATTAACAGGCACGATAAAATTGGGATTAAAAAATTTGGTATTGCAAAATACTTTCTTTGGTTTTGTAGTCAGTGGCTCAGTACCTGATGTGGCACAGCCTAAAACACAGCAATTGTGCAATACGTCTGTTGTTTCATTGCATGCCCTTTCATGTGCAAATTTAGAAAATTTATTAACCAAATTTTGGGAAAATGAAAAGGTTCCTGAAATATTTAAGGAATCTATTAGCGAGCAAGAAGCCTGCGAATCAAGCTTTCAAGAATCTATTACAAAAGTTGATAATAGATTTCAGGTAAAATTACCTTTAAAAAAGGAGATTACCGAGTTAAACTTAGGAGATTCGTTCTCAATTGCGTTCAAGCGCTTTTTAAATTTAGAACAAAGGTTTTCGCGAGATCGCTCATTATTTGAGCAATATAACAATTTCATAAAGGAATATGTTAGTTTAAATCACGCAAAACCTGTCGACCCAATGACATATAATAATAGGGAAGCATATTTTCTTGCACATCACCCTGTCGTACGGCAGGATAAGAAAACCACAAAATTAAGGGTGGTGTTTGATGGAAGTATGCAAACAAAAAATAAAATTAGCTTAAATGAGTTAATGTATAATGGAGCTGTAGTGCAAAGAGAGCTCTTTGATATTTTAATATTTTTCCGCACTTATAAATTTGTAATTTTGACAGATATAAAACAAATGTACCGACAAGTGTTAGTACATCCAGAGTACAAATGTTTACAAAACATACTATGGAGGAAAGGCCTGACCAGCCCATCAGTTGTTTGCAATTACAAACAATAACATATGGGTTGAAAAGTTCACCTTTTTTAGCTACAAGGTGTTTAGTGGAATTGGCTCATACTGAAGAAAAAGAGTTTCCACTAGCATCTAAGGCATTGCTACATAATACCTACGTGGATGATATAATTTGTGGAGGAGATTCCATTAATGAAGTAATCCAACTAAAAAACGAGTTAATTGCTATTTTGAAAAAAGGTTCATTTGAATTGCATAAATGGTGCTCAAATCATTCTGATATCCTAAACGATATTCCTGCAGATAAGCAACATTTCGATGAAATAGACATGAGTCAAGATAACACTATAGTAAAAACTTTAGGTTTATCATATGATGTTGGCTCAGATCTGTTAAAAATAAGTTGTCCTTTAGCTGTTGACAATTGTCTCACAAAAAAGACAAGTTCTCAGCTTTATTTGCAAGTTTTATGATCCATTAGGATTTGTTGGGCCAATTTTTGTAACAGCTAAAATTATAATGCAAAATATGTGGTTACGTAAGTTAAAGTGGGATGACATGTTACCTTCTGATTTATTGAACAACTGGCAAACGTTTGCGTCAAATTTAATAAAGATGCCGCCAATAAATATACCAAGAAATTTAAGCGTTGTGGGTGCAAAACTAGTAGAACTGGTAGGATTTTGTGACTCATCATCATTTGCTTATGGATGCTGTATATATGTTAGAGCTGTTTATTATGATAAAGTTACGGTTAACTTACTCTGTTCCAAATCGAGAATTGCTCCTGCCTCTAAAGAACTTACAATACCGAAATTAGAACTAAATAGTGCACTACTTTTAGCAAAATTGGCAAACAAAACTTATGAGTTACTCAATTCAATTATAAAACAAGTTTATTTGTATTCTGATTCGACTATCTCTTTAGCATGGATAAAAACAAATCCGTTAAAGTTAAATGCCTATGTAGCAAATCGTGTTGCGCAAATACAGTCATTGACTGCTAATTTTTGTTGGTTATATATAAATACTAAAGAAAATCCATCAGATTGTTTATCACGAGGAGTTGAACCTCAAAACATGCACTCAAATAAATTATGGTGGCATGGACCAAAAATTTTAACTAGTTTAAGTTATACTCATGAAGTGACAAATATAACTAAATTTTTGGAACCGTTACCTGAAGTACAATCTCATGTTTGCACTAAGGGTTTTGAGAGAATGCCATTCTTTGATAGATTATCAAATATCTCAAAGATGCAAAGAATCATGGCTTACGTATTAAGATTTTATAATAATTTAAAGACAAAAAATAAATTATCAAATAATTTGTCCGCAAATGAATTGAATAATGCTTTGAAAGTAATAATAAGATATGAACAAAATTGTAAATTTTCCGAAGAAATTAAAAATTTAAGAACTAAAACAGACATTAAATCTAATTTAAAATTACTTTATCCTTTTTTTGGATAACGAACGCATTCTACGCGTAGGTGGCAGGTTACAAAATGCTGACATAGCATATGATCAAAAACACCCAATAATTTTACCAAAAAAATAGCCATATAACGAGTTTAATTATAGGCAGAGAACACAAAAATTTATTACATGCCGGTAATAAACAAGTGTTCAGTAGCTTAAATTTAAAATATTGGATTGTTAATGGTATTCGTGAAGTAAAAAAGGTGGTTCATAAATGTGTCACTTGTTTTAGATTAAAGGCTCAGTGCTCAGCACAACTTATGGGTTCGTTACCCCCAAATAGGGTAAAATACTCCAGAGTATTCGAGAATGTTGGTATAGATTTTTGTGGACCTTTCATGATAAAACAATCTAGACTAAGAAAAAGTATAATAACAAAATCATATATTGCACTATTTGTTTGCTTTTCAGTCAAGACAATTCATATGGAATTAGTTTCAGACATGACGACTGAAACTTTCTTAGCAGCCCTTAAAAGATTTATATCACGTAGAGGGAAGCCATGTCAAATATTTTGTGATAATGGCAGCACTTTTAAGGGTGCAAACAATCAATTAAAAGAATTTTATAAGATTGTCAATTCTCATGAGACCCGAAATGAAACATTAAATTTTACTGCGGATCAAGGCATACACTTTAAGTTTATCCCTAGTTATTCACCTGTGTTTGGTGGGCTCTGGGAAGCCGGAGTAAAAAGCGTTAAACACCACCTGAAAAGAGTTGTTGGTAATAATGTCCTGACTTACGAACAATTTAACACTGTTGTAATACAAATTGAGGGAATATTGAATTCAAGGCCTATAACTCCCATGTCTCAAGATCCAACTGATCTAACATATTTAACTCCAGGACATTTTTTGGTGGGTGCTCCCATTACAAGCTTTCCTGAACCTGACATTACAACTGTACCTAATAATAGATTAAAATTCTGGAAAATGTGCACACAAATGCAACAGCATTTTTGGCAAAAATGGCATCAGGATTATTTGGTTCAGCTACAAAATAGGCCCAAATGGCAAAAAGAGGTACCTAATGTGCAGGAAAATATGCTTGTCTTGGTAAAAGAGGAAAACTTATCACCACTAAATTGGTCAATGGCAAGAATCGTTAGAGTGATACCTGGCAAGGATAATAAAGTTAGAGTTGTGGAGGTAAAAACAAAAAAATGGGCCTTATTTACGTTCCATAAGAAAAATTTCAGTTTTACCTATTCAATAATGCGAGTTATATTCAAGTTGACTGTACATTTGTGTACATTCTCATAACCTAGTCAGATTCCTGTATATATTAGAAGTAGGATTGTACATACGTAAATACCACTTGAAAGGTTTATTTTTTCCTTTCAGATTTTCAATTTACTATTTTTCTATTAGATAAGTTTTTAATATGTAAAAACCTCTTGCAAGGTTTCTTTCTTCTTTCGAATTTTTAATTTGCCATTTTTATTTTATTAGATACGTTTTTAATTTTTAATATTTAAAATTGGTTATTATTCTATAAGTTTTTGTTTTGTAACTTTAATTAATATAAGACTGGGAATATACGGGTGTTTGTCAACTTAAGGCCCCAGCATGTTGGAGACAACGTTTCCAACACGAAAATAATAATTATGTGAACCAGTATTACGCGATAATTTGAGGACAGCGAATTAGCGCAAATTAAATATTCATATCGTGTAATGCTGGTAAAAATAAGTTAAAATAAGTCAAAATAATAGCTTTCAATATATTAACATACTTTATGAATATCATATATAAGTGGTTTACAAGAAAATGTCATTCACAATATTCTGGTTAAGCTCTCCTTTAAATTTATGTATTTTAGTTGTCCACTTAGTGGCCCTTGTTAGGATAAATGTATGTTTCAACGTATATGTCTATCATAGACACCACATGTTGAAGGCAATAAATTAACGATAAGGCTGGAAATGAATGTTAGGAGAATTTTAGCATGTAAGTTAAAACAATTCTAATACAAAGACAAACAATATATCTCAAACCCTTGTACAGTTCAGACCTATTTCTTAAATAAACTAAATGTTCAGTAAAATATGGATTTTACTTAATTTAGCTGCAAGAAGAAAACAAAAATAGTTCCAGTTACAGAAGATGTCACTATCAAAAATAAAATTATAGAAAAGAAATATACAGTCCACTATTAGCTCAATAAAAACAAATAAACAAAAATAACAATAAGTTTAAAACGAAGAATGTTAGCACGTTTGAGCTAGCGTGTTTAACACTGTTAACAAAACTGATTAGAAATGGAAGCAATACATTAGCCGTGAAACCGTAGTTAATGTCACTTGGAAATATTTCATTTAAATTAAAAGATATATCATAAATATTATTTAATATCCGAGTTTTTACGAATATAGCTGATAAAATAAGAATTTAGGGTATTGCAGTATTCTTGATTGTTGTTATGAATGAATATATTCGATATGTGTATAAAATTGGATTGTGATTTATGGCATAAAGCAAATCAGCTGCGTTAAATATTGCAGATTTAATACATGCGAACGCCGACATGTGAGGATTAAGCAGGATTTTCATTGCTTTTAATGTAATAATAAG
This sequence comes from Rhamnusium bicolor, assembly GCA_029963845.1. NCBI lineage: Eukaryota > Metazoa > Arthropoda > Insecta > Coleoptera > Cerambycidae > Rhamnusium > Rhamnusium bicolor. The sequence goes on along the minus strand of JANEYF010004602.1, from coordinate 297,189 downwards.
GAAAGTAAAAGGTTTCCTTAAATATTAGATAGAACGATTAAAAGCTTTTACGCAGTTTGTACATCGTTCAAAAATATGAAGCAGTCAAGATAAATTTAGTGGCACCTGATCCCATTACATACATTAGACAATATATTTAATTGTAACGACTAGTTTTATTCCGGAGTACTCTCTTTTAAGACAAAGATTATACGTTGAGGGTGTAAAACACCTTAGAGATAAACACTTGTTCCTATTTGAAATTATTACTGCAATATTAAGTGGTTTCATCATATCCACAGGCTAAAAAAGTTGATTCACTTGGTTGGTTACTTTAAATTTCACGTAATTATGGTCAGTTTGTAGCTGCATAAGATTCTGCTTACGTGCTTTGCTTTTTACATCCTTTTGGGCATTATATTTATTATTTTCTTTTAGGCCATATTTAAAACTATATGGGATATACATCATTTTTTAAAATACCATACCATAGAAGATACATGTTCCTCATGCGTTAAATTTCTTCAATTTTCTTCTTTGAATGTCAGTAGAGAGGTACTTTCAAATGATGTCACTCTTATTTCTATGACGCGAAATAATGCAAATTATTATAATGAACATAACCGAATAAAAAATCAACGTAAATGCTATTACAGTGGTTATGTGGAGTATATAAGCTTAACTATAACGACTGTAATAGCATTTACGTAGGTAGAACATACGAAATTTCAAAACAAGATTAAAAGAACATCTTAGATGCTTCAGACTGCAAACAGGTTTTTCATAGTTTGCCGAGCACCTACTTAACAAAGGCCATACATTCAATCAAGAGACTGCTTTTGAAGTAGGTACTACACTTGGCTAACAAATGTGGATTATTTAATTACTTAAGGTCTTTAGAAATTCTTCGGTATATAAAGTCAAATACATTTACCTCGCCCAATTCACAGGTAACATCTGATTCCACTTCGAATTTTTCGATTTTATTATGACATTTGCTTTATAACTGCACACAATTTTTTCTTGTGGCATCACTGTTTGTTTTTGTAAACAAGTTTTGGGGTTTGAGTGTTGGTTGTTGTGGTTTTTTTTGCGCCAATTTTGGAATTTTAGATCGACTTTCACTTAGTCTTATTAACTTAGTAATACCAAACCTTACATGGTGACATAACTTGAAACATCATGTTGTTATATTTCGAGATTGAGGTCCTTATAATCACCTCTCATCTATATATATGATATTATATCTTTGACTAATCAATTTGTTTTAATTTTTTACTTTACAATTTACCATAAGTTTTTTAATGTGATGCATTCTGTTGTTTGGATATTTATTACCTTTAAATATGGACAAATCTTTATATATTTGTATTTTAACGTAAGCTTTATTTTTATATTTTTAACCTTATATTTGCCAATTTTTTACTTCTATTTATTATCTATTATTTATTATGTTTTCAAAATTTGTTTAGTCTTGTTGCCTGAAGATGTCGCAATACGTTTATTATAAATACCACGAAACCGGTAGCATAAATAAAGAGTTTGTGAGAAACTCCACCAATAATTTTAGTATCATTTAACAGTATCATTGCCTATTCTTTAAATTTTCTCTTTCTTTTGTTAAAAATTTCGCTGAAGCCGCCCGCTTATTTCATGCTCATTTTCCCAAGCAAGGTAATATTTTTTGAATTCTCGATTTCCCCGTCCTAATATAATTTTTATTCTCACTTAACCAAAAAATTGTTTATCAGCTCGGTGGTGAGAGCACGTGCTTTTATCCAAACGACCTGGATCAAAACTGGGCCGAACCAAATCAATGAGGTCACGTCTCCATCTTTCGAAATAGTTGTAAAGCGTAAAACTGTGCTTTCGTGTATCTGCGATGTGGGCACGTTAAAAATCTCCACAACATAAAAAGTGGATATGCGACAAAATTCACAAGCTAGAGGCGTCAGTAATTACATAAACACTGATGAGCTTATCTCTTGGCGCTGGTGAATGGTCTTGGTAGCAAAAATAGTAGACGTTAAATGATTTTAAAAATTATGTTAGGAATGACTTCTTCTAAATCACAGCCACAGCTTTCTTTACGTAAAGAAGGCCGTGCAACAGCCTAATCATATGCATGTAGTTTTTAAATAATTAATCGACAAGAAAAATATTAAAGAAACACTATCGTCATAATTATTAACTAAGTAAGTAATCTTTCAATCTTTAGCAGAAATAATAAAGATTTAAACCCCCGTTGCTGTGTTTTATTATAAAATATTACGTGTTCCTTCTAAATTTATAGCGAAATACATACTTATATATAAAATATTTGAAGCATAAAGTCTCTTACGACATCATTACAAAAGCTCGTAAATTAGAGCTACTTGTTATACTGGGCTTATTATGTTTTATGAAAATAAAATACCTGCCTTTATTCATCATAGTTCCTAAAATAGAACTGACGAGAACAATGCAGGGTTTACTGGGAAATTTATTAGATTACAAACAAAATTTTAAAATGACAACGAAAATCAATTCAATATACGAGCCCCGTTCCATATTAGTTGGCCCAGTGAATTTATTTGTGTTAATTTGGAAATATTTTCTAAGAGAAGTAAAGAAAATAGGTAAATAATAGTTTTTTTAATAAATCAGTAACACCTGAAATGAAAATTATGCAAAACAAAATTTAATTACTAGATAAAAAAGTAATAATAATAATTAATTCGACATTTTAACTAAATAAATTGTTACAGGTTTTTTTTAAATCAACATTACCATTGAATAACAACACCTTTTCTTTTTACTAAGGCTTCTATACGTCTGGACATAGTGTCAATTAACTCTTAACACTCATTTGTGGTAAAACTATCCCATATCTCTTGCAGTCGTGTTCGTAATTCTGACACATTTTTGCGGGTAACACACGTAATTTTTTCTTCATTATGTGCTATAAAGTTTCAATTGGAGATAAATCTGGACTACTGGATATTCATCCTAAAAGCGGAATATCATTTTCCGAAAACCAGTTCTCAACTCTTCGCTGTATGCCACGCAACGCCATCTTGTTGTAAAATAAATTCACGTCCAGCGCTTCTAGATTCCTTTACTGTAAGCTTTAAGTAGGTTTGCGGAATATCAATATATTTATTAGCATTTACAATACCCTCTACAAAATGCAGTCTATCTGCACCTTTTGCAGACATGAATCCTTAAATCATAACTGATGCAGGAAATTTTACTTTTCTCTTTAGACAATCGGTATGGTAAGCTTAATTTGTTCTTCTTATTACTCTACTTCGACTATCACCCACGCAGACATCGAATGTGGATTCGTCACTCCAGTGAACTGAATCCCATTGTTCCTGGAACCAGTTTCTGTGCTGCTTTGCCTAAAGCAACCTATTTCTCTTTTGTGTGTTCGTGAGTAGGGGTTTTTCTTTTACCTACAATATTAACTTGCTTCAATATGATAATACAGCCGCTCAAGTTACATTTATAACTTTAAGCTTACCTTGAAAACTTAAAAACCCAATTCCGTAGCTACCCTATAGGTTGTTCTAAGAAATTCTTTCCTGTGGCAGTAGGTATTCGATACACTACTTAATTCTCCATAATTGGAACGGCGGTTTTGATTCAGTATCCTTCTTAAAGCCCTTTTATTAATGTTTTTTTCTCCCAGTTTTTCGTTTTTGTACAACGTAGTTGGTTGTTTTATATGAACTTATGATATTTCGAACAGTATATCGAGATAAATTCACAACATTACTAGTTTTTGATGCTGATTTGCCTGATCTAGATAAATAAACTATTATTTCCGGTACTTCCTCACAAATGGCCTTTCCCCGGGTTATTTTAATGTTTCCTTTTACTACAAATTAACTTAAACTAAAAATGAATATGTGATGCTACTCAAGCTCTTAAAAACGTCAAACTAAATTAATTGTCAAGTTCAAATATTGCACAGTTAGCAATTTATACTAAACATGCGTTGTATAGTATAATTCCGTATACATCAATAAATGACACGTTTTGTTTTGAGAAGAGAAGACCCTATAGAGTTTTATAAAATATATTTTTTTTATAATTTAAATTTTAATTTGTCTTATTTAATCGGGGTGATTAAAAATTTTAACTAAAACTTTTTTTATTTTAACATTTATATTTGAATATTTGATCCATTTAAAATGATTGAAAGATTATATTACTTTAGGAATAACAGTGTAATTTTTTTCTGAGAGTTCTTATTGAAAGAAGTGATTGCGCCCTCTATGTTGGATTAAAATAGAATTTTGCTAAAAATTTTAGGTCTGCTCGACATTTAAAATTTAAACCGCTGTAAGCCAGGCTGGTTTCTATCTTTAATTTTTTGTATAAAATATTTTAGTACGAAAAGACCAAACATTATATAAAAATTTTCTTTTTGATAAAAAAATGATTGTGGCAGAATAGTGCGATATATTTAGAATCTTTTTATATAATTTAAAAATATTTAAAGATTTAATTTTAATAATTTTACCTAGTTTATTTTGGTAATTTTTGTTTTAATTAAAGTTGTGTTTCAACTTTATTAGATGGAAAGAAAATTAACAATAAGCTATATTTAATATAAATAATGTTCGTAATCCTCATAATTCTGGTAATTATTTAATACATAGACCAATTTATAATTGCGTATATTCAAAAAAATACGCGCCATGATCAAATAATACAATATAGTGCAGTCTGCCTATTTTTGGCCCCATGTTAATTTTTCACTTCGGAGATACAGTCAACAAAGATATGTAAAAAATCGGAAATTTTCCGTAGAATTCAATAAACCAAAATACAAACAACTGGCACCTCGGGGGCCCATAGTAAATTGGGCCCAAAGTTGGCCAAAAACGGTTTTTTCCATTTTACTCTGTCATGGTGCCATAAAATGAAAAAAAGTTTTATACAAAAGTTGTAGAACTATTAAATACGGATCGATCTGTGGAAATCCGATGTCAAAAAATTCAAAAATAAATTATTTATTTGAAGAAAACCGTTAAAAATCGCGTTTTTTTGAAACACTCATATCTTCGTGAAAATAAATCATTTTTTCACGAAACTTGGTAAAAGTGTAGCTCCCTACTAACTAAAAAAGATCATTTTCAAAAAATTTAAAAATATTATAAAGATTTTGCAATAATTGATTTTTTCGAAAAAAATCACGTTTTTTTAAAATCTCGATAGCTCATACACGCTTTCATATTTCTAGTCAATTTTGAGCTTAAAATTTGCTTGAAATGTTGTACTAACATGGTTATTTATTGCGCGCTTTTTAACTTGATCGGTAATATGCGAAAAATCGGTTGAAAAATCGTTTTTTTTTAACAACAAAAAAAATCGATTTTTTTTCAAGAAAAAGGCAGCAGCGGCTCAACATGCCTACCGCTCCTATTTGCAGTTGCAAACGTGGCTCGGAACTTCGCTAGAGCCAGAACAATGGGGTTGGACTTCCGACGGTACTAATCTGCTTCCCACGTACAGCTCGGATCAGCTGGTTCCAGACGAAATCGTTAAAACGATAGCCTGCAGATGCGGAAGCGGATGTAAAACGAAGATCTGTAGCTGCAGGAGGCATGGTTTGAAGTGTTCAAGCATGTGCTTGACATGCTATCAAGAAAATTGCACTAATATAGAAATAACTACGATGGAGGCAGATGCTCTTGATGACGACTTGGACGAAGATATATTTAATGAGTCTTGCGTGGTGATGGATGAATCACAGACCAATGTCCATGATGATGATGAGATCGAAAGCGAAGCCGACTCTTCCGTACTCGCTGCATACAGCGAAGAACGTACCAGTGACAACGAGGAGGGGGGAGAGGGGTCTCCGATAAAAAAACTACGGATCAATTAAGTACTGTACACGTTTATATTCACTGTCAATATTTTGAACTTTCATGTAAAATAAATATTTTATTTTTATACTAAAAATGTTGCTTAACAATTATTATTTACCTGTCAACTCATATGTCTTTAAGAATCAACATAACGTTCAAGATACATAATCGTATGAACGCTCTGTGTGCAGTTGTAACTACGATACGGTACGTATGACAAGAGCATACAGTTTTACAGATGTATCCACGTTAACACCGTCCCGCACCCCCACGACACCGCTCGAGCGAACGAACGTATGAGCCGGGGTATGCTCCGCTTGCCATTAAATTTCCAAAGGATAGAGAGCGAATATGTCATTGTAGTATTTTTTTTATGTAAAATATAAGTATTGAACTACAATCTCTGTAAATTTGAGCCCTTAATATTAAAAGATAGCGTCACTAGATTTTTTTCAAAAAGAAAAATTATCTCGGCTCCAAAGGGTCGTAGATAAAATTTTTTTTTTGTAAATTTATAAAAAAATACCAGCTATTCAATGCTGCTAACAAAAAAAGAAAAAAGAATTATTTTCTTGAAAAAAAAATCGATTTTTTTGTTGTTAAAAAAAACCCGACTTCAACCGATTTTTCGCATATTACCGATCAATTTAAAAAGTGCGCAATAAATAACCATGTTAGTACAACATTTCAAGCAAATTTTAAGCTCAAAATTGACTAGAAATATGAAAGCGTGTATGAGCTATCATGATTTTAAAAAAACGTGATTTTTTTCGAAAAAAATCAATTTTTGCAAAATCATTACAATATTTTTAAATTTTTTGAAAACGATCTTTTTTTAGTTAGTTGGGAGCTACACTTTTACCAAGTTTCGTGAAAAAAATGATTTGTTTTCACGAAGATATGAGCGTTTCAAAAAAACGCGATTTTAACGGTTTTTTTTCAAAATAAAAAATTTATTTTTCAATTTTTTGACATCGGATTTCCACAGATCGATCCGTATTTAATAGTTCTACAACTTTTGTATAAAACTTTTTTTCATTTTATGGCACCATGACAGAGTAAAATGGAAAAAACCGTTTTTGGCCAACTTTGGGCCCAATTTATTATGGGCCCCCGAGGTGCCAGTTGTTTGTATTTTGGTTTATTGAATTCTACGGAAAATTTACGATTTTTTGCATATTTTTGTTTACTGTATCTTCACTTAAGGGTCCAAATCCGTAGGCAGACCGCGCTAATATATTCTTGAGGTCTAATGAGAGATATAGCAGTTTATAGTAAAGTGTTTAAAACAGTACAATGTTGACGATATAGTGGACACCACATCCACTGTCGAATGAAAGCTTCCAATATACTCGAAGCGCTGAGAAAGATACGCCATAGAGCATGCGGTGGGGAGTGAACTAAAATATACAAAATTTTTCAATCTCCGGTAAAAATTGCTTCCATCGAAAAAATTCGGATATCAATCAAAAAAAGGCATTATCAGTATGTTAGAGTTGATTTCTATAGGTTGCGATGCGGCGTCCGTATACTGGAAGTCACAAATCAGGGGGACGCCACAACATATGTAATTGGGCTACTATCGGAAGCCATATCCTACGCAGTCTGTATATATATATATATATATATATATATATATATATATATATATATATATATATATATATATATATATATATATATATATATATATATATATATATATATATATATATATATATATATATATATATATATATATATATATATATATATATATATATATATATATATATATATATATATATATATATATGAGGGGCCAAATATACCACCCAGTGGAATACCGAGTTTAGTTTTTCTATTTCATTTTTGTGTCTTTATCAAACATACTTATTTTTACAAATTGTTGACGATTTTCTAAATATGATGTAATTTATAATAAAATCTATTTTTACTTTCTCATCAATCTATACTGATAGAGAAGGTATTGGCGTCGTGAAAACACCAAGATTATGATAAAGACGAGCGTTTTGAGACCGGAAAATAGAAAATTTTTCAGAATTGGCATGCAGTCTGTGTGTCTGAATCATTTACAGTGACCGCATTTTCTTCAAACACATCTCAACGTGGAAATCTGAAAGTCTATATATTATAATATCTGCGACGTGCGTAGACCAAAACATATTGAAGAGATTAAATGAACAAAATAAATAATTTATTTATCATATGACATTCATATTTTTTACTATACTGTCCCACTAGTGCATTCCAAATACCTCTATTATCCATGTCGGTGCATAGGACTTTGTTTTATGTATGATTCAATATAGTCAGTTAAAAATGAATGTGTATTATTGGGTTAAACTTTTTTATAAAGGAATTCATTACCGTAGTTTATTTTATTACGAATAAGACCATTGCGTTAATAAGAGACGCCAATCGCATCCATTACATAGTCAACAGCATATCCCAACTATTGTAGATTATCTGCTACTATAGTAACAGTAGTATCGTCCACGAACATTGTGACCAAGCTCTTAGTAATATAATTGGGTAAATCATAATTATTGTAAATTAAAACAAGCAAAGGTCCCAAATTTTAACCGTGAGGAATACGAAGGACAACATAATGTGCCCGAAAGATGCCATTAGTCAACAATCATATTATTCCCTTTGATATCCGACTTAATCCAGGAGGGAATATTGTTTGGTAAATCAATACTTGAGGGTTTACTAACCAGAAATTCTTTAATTAATTAAAATGTTTGCATGTAACTAGGTTAACTTTTAGTTTATTTTATTTGCGTATTTAAATTTGTCACAAATTAATTTTCTAAAAAAAAAAAACATCTAAAATCATTTACATAAAATCATAGAAAGTTTGTATTTTGCATCCAATTTGGTTTTTTCTGAGAATATAAGTATACAATCAAAAAATACTTTATAAGAGTATCATTTTATTTTAATTCACCGCATACTCACAGAATTGACAAGAGCTGTTTCGATTATTTATCATTTATTTTTTTATAGTTGACTGTCATTTATTTTTGTCATTCTTACATGTTTTATTGTTATTTTAATTACATATCATACATGTATGTTTAAGGGACATACGTTTCATAATTAATTCATAATTAATTAGTCGTCCTCTATAAATCGGATAGTGACAATTTTTCCTCTCGTTAAATAAGTATTCAATTAAATGGAAAGTAATGCTGATTTCATGAATTTTCAATAATCTTTATCATGACCAAAGTTCACTTGCTTTTATTTCATAAAAATCCTAGGTGTGTAGTTTCTTTATAGTGAAAAAAATTACATAATAGTAATACGCCATCAAAAAAGACATATATAAATTTAATAAAGATTGTCTTTAAGAATACAATTGAAAGTGTGACGAAATGGAAAATTACTGGAGAAGATCTGAATCACAAGTCCTCACATAAATAACTCATTATTCAACTGCTGACGTTTGTAATTAATTAAATACCAACCAAAAAAATTATTAAACGTGGGACAACCGTGAAATAAATACACGTGCATAAACAATTTAGTCATATTTAGATTTACGTTTTTCTTTTTTATAGTTTCAAAAATATATTTCGCAATATATAAAAGTATCCTGTTTTCAGTAAGAATCAAATAACATATACATATATATATATATAATATATATATATATATATATATATATATATATATATATATATATATATATATATATATATATATATATATATATATATATATATATATATATATATATATATATATATATATATATATATATCTATTAAAAAGTAAGTCAACAATTTATCGGTGTATTTTAGGTTCCAAATAATTACCCTAATTTTCTTATATAAAATTGTGACGCTACATAATATAAAATGAAAAACATGTTCTTTCATACATATTTCCTCATTAATTTCAGATAATCATTTCTAATTACTTAAAGATCGTGAGTAAATCGGACATTCCAGGACCGTACATATCGTCTCATATATAGGTATACAACATAGTGAAAATAGACATTTTTGCAGAAGTACCCTTTCACTGCGACGCTCGATTTCGCTATACAGATCTTCAGAACTTGCGGCAATATCCGCTTCCCGCAGTTAACTCCCCAAAACAATGCTTGTTATTTTTATTATTTTTTTTTAATTAGTCTAAGATTAAAATCATATTAACCAGAATAAATAAAAATAGTTTATATTACTCGTAAGTGAAAGCTTTATTTTAAATAAAAAATTTATATTACTAAAAATAAAAACTTTTGGCTTAGTGATACATCTACATCAACAGACTCCAATTAATAACATTTTAAATATTTTTGTCGTTAGAACTGGAGCCATCGTTAAATTCGTCATTATCATAATTAATTAGTTTTCTTAAAATCTGCTTCATCACATCATCCACATCATTACTTGAACTCTAGAAATTACTAGTGTGCAGTGTTGTGGTCAGTGAAATAGTTATTGCTCTTGCTAATTTAGATACTACTAAATCGCCAATTAAAAGGTACTATATCATTTATCATATCTTTATATATGTATGCCAACAAGGTGTCCTGGAGCAGCCCCTGGTTTTTACGTCATGTACGATTTACTCACGATCAGTAAATTTGGCACATACTATAAACAAATAAAATGAGCAGTGTTTATTACAAAAAAAAAAAAAAAAAAAAAAAAAAAAAAAGAATAGGTATTTTGTTTTAGACGGTAGAATGGAGTAAAAGAAAACGTTGTTTATTTCACTCATATTTTTAGTTTCATAACATATATTAATTACTTAGGTGTTCTTCATGGAATAATCTTTTTTTTATCATACCTTAATTTCATTTTAATTACCTCATTTGATCTTTGATTTCATTTAATCAGTAAACAAGTTTATGAATGAATGATTTCAAAATTAAACGTATACCATTTTTAAGTTTCTAATCTATGAAAGTAATACCAATTTATAAACTGGGGTTTGGAATCCAACTTGTGTTTTTACCTAATTTTATTTATTTTCCTGAATTCAAAAATCGACCCGTTTCTCTTTCATTGTATTTATAGAAGTATATATAGAATTTTTCAGAATTTAACAGAAACTGTAATAAAAATAATTAAAGTGTTATTACTTATATAATTTAATTAATTAGAGATTGCATCTGTACATGTAGTGCAGTGACTTAAGCAAAGAATATTCATTTATTTTAATTTGTTTTTTAGTTTAATTTATTTCTTGACCTTGTTTGGTATTTTTTATTCAATTTAAATCTAATGCCGCCTCTGGTATATGTTTAGAATTGTATAGAAGTCCCTAGAGTAAGACACATATTTGTAGTATCGAAATTTCTAGAAAATGCCAAGTACCTGGTTTTTATCTTTATGAGGGTTTAAGGGCGCACACAGAGAAAGTCGAAAGTTATACCCCAAGCAAGACACACCGCTTCGCATATCTTGTACTTAGTTCTTGTACTGCCAGTTTTGTTAAGGTTTTAGTTTTCAATAAACGCGTAAAATACGGCCCACTCTTTTTAATTACTCCACACAGGAAAAATACAGACACACTCAACACATGGTCCTTCGAGCCGGATATAGTGCAAGTGCATGTGCAAGTACAAGTGTTTTTAAATCACACAGATAAAGGGAGACACCCATTGTTAAACCATTGTGTTATCGGTATTGTGTTTTCGGTAATGCTAAAAGTAATTTACACAAAAGTAAACGTTTTACACCACAGTAAGACGAATTTACGAAAGGACATTTATTAAGTAATAAAAGGTGATACGTGATTTCAAGAAAGACATTTACTAAAGCTCCTATTGCGTACCCTCTTACGATCGTGTTACCCGTAGCACGCGCGTGGCTTTCGTCGCAACACAGCGAATCGAATCGATTTCAAACGCGCAAGTAGATACCTAAGGAGCTTTTTCAGCGAGTTTAATCTGTGTTATCACTAGTGTAGAGACCCAGCAAGGTGAACGGAAAATTGCCACACGTGTCAATCCACAACGTTGAAAGGCGACAGCCGTGCAGTTTACCCGGCACAGGGACAGATTAAGGTATTTTTAGCTACACAAAGGTGAGTGAATCTGTTTTCCTTCCTCCTATTTATTCTCAAACCATCGATGAAGAAGATAAAGAAAGTTTCGAAAAACATTTCTATGACACACTTACGCAGGCTGATACTTTATTAGAAAAATACACAAACCGTTCTGAAGCAAGTCACAACTCCAGTCATTCAGTAGTTAGTGACGTTAACATACAAATAAAACTTCCATCAATAAATATTCCAAATTTTGATGGTCCTTTTGATCAATGGAACAATTTTTATGATCTACTTCAGTCGCTCATTGATTCAAATTCATCACTCAACGCAGTACAAAAATTTCATTATTCAAAATCGGCACTAGACGGGGATGCTTTGCAAATTGTTCAATCTCTGGAAACAACAGAAAGTAATTATCGCATTGCAATAGATTTACTAAAATATCGTTTCCAAAACAAAGGGTTTATTACTTTAGGTCACATTAAAGCATTATTGGAAATGCCACCCATTCAAAAAAGAAAACCACATATTTAAGGAAATTTTTAAATGGCTTTGAAAAACACGTCAGGTCATTGAAGGCCATGAATCATTCAGATAAAGTTCTACAGGAACTTTTATTACTTTATTTATTACCATCCAAATTGGATAGAACCACAGTCACAGTCATCCAAAAAACAGGAGTTATCGACATATAAAGTGTTTTCTGAGTTTCTGTAGCAAAGATGTAACTTGTTAGACTCTTTACAAAGAAATTTGAACCAGACTTCTCAGTTACAACATTGGTTGCCAAAGATTTCACACACGCCATTTGTTAAGCACGAGAAAGCACATAAATCGTCTCAACAATTTTCACATACCTCAATACCGCGGGCAGTAATAAAATTCAATGCCCGTTTTGCGGGAAATCACACAGGCTTTTTGCATGCGACCAATTTCTCGGTATGCCTACACAGGGCCGTATTGATAAGGTAACAGAATTAAGACTTTGTCGTAATTGTCTCGCGTTTAATCACATGGCGGGACACTGTCAATCGGGAGGTTGCAAAAGATGTTCTAGAAAACACAATACATTATTATATTTAGATAGGATTGAATCAATCACACGTCACACATCTAGAGAAGTTCAACAAGCAGAGGAGTCAAGCAACTCTGCTGCTTAACCATCACAGGCAGGAATTGTTCAAGGTTCATATCACACACGTATGACTTATTCACACATTTTGTTAACCTCTGCAGTGGTAGATATTTTCAATGTTTCAGGTAAACGACTCACATGTCGCGTACTTTTAGATTCGGATTCACAGTCCAATTTTATCACAACGGAAATGTGCAATCTATTAGGTCTTAAACCTAGTAGTGAAAATATTTCAATCATGGGTGTAAATAATGTTTTATCACACATTACACAATCGGTACCCATCACAATATGTTCACGATTTAATGCATATAAAGCCTCATTGAAATTTTTAGTAATACACAAAATCACAGAAAATCTACTGCGCGTTAATTTAAACATGTGAAATTTTATTATTTCATCAAAGATAAATCTTGCAAATCCTGATTTCACAAAACCAAAGAAAATTGACATGCTTATTGGTGCAGAAGTTTATTTCGACTTACTTTGCATAAGTCAAATTAAACTGCAGGAAAATGGCCCGGTAATACAGAAAACTAAATTTGAGTGGGTTGTCTCTGGTAGGATAATCGCTTAAAATTTAATCGGCTCATTAAACATGTCATCTTGCAATTTAAGTATTAATGAGATTTTAAGTAATCAAATAAAGAAATTTTGGGAACAAGAAGAAGTCACACAAAATTCGATAAGGTCAAGGGAGGAAAATGAGTGTGAAACTCATTTTCAAAACAGTTTTTCACGCAAGACAGATGGTAGATTCTCGATGAAATTGCCATTTAAGGAAAATATACACACGTTGGCAGATTCTAGAAATATGGCGTTAAATCGATTTCTTGGCGTTGAAAAAAGGTTCACCAGAGATTCGCAGCTAAAAATCACTACACGGAATCTATGAATAAATATTTACAATTAAATCACATGACTCTAATAAATGATGACGACACAGGCTACTACATACCGCATTATACGGTCTGTAAAAATAAAAGTTTGACGACTAAGTTGCGAATTGTCTTCGACGCCTCTGCCTGCACAACATCTGGGGAATCACTCAATGAAAGGGCCTGCCATTCAGAGGGACCTGTTTGAAATCATAATTTGTTTTCGGTTTTATAATACTGCAATCACAGAAGACGATGAAAAAATTTTTTGGCAGGTAAACATCCATAAAGACAATGTCAGATATTAGAAGGTTCTGTCGCGCGAATCGACAAGAACCCATAAACACATACACACTGAACATAATGACTTATGGCACAACAACGGCCCCATTTTTTGGCTGTAAGATATATGGAACAGTTAGCACATAAAAATGAAGCAGTTTCCTCGCACTGCGGAGGCAATACGAAATGATTTTTATGTCAATGATCTCACAGGAGCACATGATAAAAAAGAGGCTATAATTCTACACAAGGAAATCACGGATATATTAAGAAGTGGGGGATCGAACTTAGAAAATGGCGAACAAATCGTCCAGGTTCTTTTATGTTATCACAGACAAATATGAACAATTACATGATGCCGTAAGACAAACTAGAGACCTCAAAAACTCTAGGTTTGATATGGAACTCAAATGATGACATTTTTAAATTCTATATCATATCAGTTTCAGAGAGAAAGCACACGAAACGCACAGTTCTATCCAGCATTGCGCAAATATTTGACCTTTTGGGATTTCTGGGACCAGGAATTCAATAATTTCACACATATCTTCTCACATTGTCCCTCTTTCTTGATGATCAGGGTTTAATCAGAGTTGGGGGTCGTTATCAGAGGACCAATGTCCCATTCAGTCACAAACATCCTGTTGTGCTACCCTCTTCACATAAATTGACCTAGTTACTCATAGAAAATGAACATTTATCTTTGTTACATGCTGGTCCATAGGCTGTATTATCTTCATAACTCATGAGGTTTTGGCCACTGGCAAGAAGACGATCTGTTCGAAAGGTTATTCGAAAATATCGAAAATATGTAACCTGTTTTAAGAACAAACCCACATAACCTACACTACTTATGGGAGATTTGCCAATGCACAGAGTGAATCAATACAGGCCATTCTTGAATGTTGGCATAGACTATGCCGGACCTGTCACAATCAAAGAAAGCCACAAGCGTGGCCGAGTGCATACATGTCAGTGCTAAATAGCCTTATTCGTATGTTTCTGCACCAAAGCTGTTCGCCTAAAACTTATTTCTAGTCTCACATCAGAAGACTTTTTTGTCAGCATTAAAACGATTTATTGCACGCAGAGGGAAATGCGCAGACATTTATTCCGATAATGCTGCTAATTTTGTAAAGGCTAATAAAAGCTTCATTTTTCACATCACAATCACACAGAGATCAAGTCCAACATTTTGCGGCCAATCAAAATATAAATTGGCATTTCATCACCCTCGTTCGTCCACATTTGGAGGTCTATGGGAGACCTCGGTGAAGTCATTGAAACATCATATAAGTCGTATCACAGGAAACTCCATATTCACATACGAGGAGTACTACACATTTTTGGTTCAATCTGAATCATACTTGAATTCAACGCCCCTAACACCAATGTCCAATGACCCAAACGATTTGTCTGTCCTCACCCCTTCCTATTTCCTCATAGGAGATTCACTTCGCACAACCCCAGAAGAAAACTACACTGCCAAATCAATAAGCAGCCTAACACGCTGGAATCACATCCAGCAACTATTCCAACATTTCTGGAAAAGATGGTCTCTGGAGTATCTAATTTTTCTCCAAAATCGAATCAAATGGAATTCATCTGTTCCCAACGTTCAGCCAGGAAGTATGGTTTTGCTGAAGGAGAAGAATTTGCCCCCACTGCAGTAGAAAATGGGAAGAATTGTCCAAGTGTATCCCAGTAACGACAACATAAATAAATCTGTAGATAACGTTCCTATTGAAAGACACTGACAAATAATTTTAATTTTTTGGCAGATGTACTGTAACATCAATAAATTAAGGAAAAATCAGAAGTAGATATATATTTTTTGAAACAGTCACAGCATAAAATGGGAACCGCTTAATATATTCGAAATATTTTTTTTGGGATCAATAAAACATTTAAAGACATCTTCAATGATCTGTCACTCAATATTTGGAGGAATTTGAAATTATTAAGTGTAAACGTGAGTGTAAATGTGAACTCTAAATAAAACTACAAAATTAAGTGGTAAATAAGAAGTGGAAATAAGTTATAAATTTTACATCGGCTAAAATCATTTTAATCTATTATCAAATTTTGGAAAATCATATCAACTTATATAAAATAATTCTGTTAAATATTGACATCGCTCATGCAAATTTAAGTTCAGTGCCACTTAAAGAAAAAGTCAATATGACATTGTCCATAGTTGTAAAAACTGAAACAGATATCTCAGCGATAAAAACTAACGTGGAGACAATAAAGAATGAAACCATTCAATTAAACAAATAATATCTACAGTGTAGGATAAAATAAACCAACTAGAATCTTTATCTAACCAAAATAAGATTTTTTATAATTGACTAGAAATAAGTGTGAAGCCAAAATTATTGACCTAATAAACCCTAAGGTGGCTATAACAATCGAAAATAGAGATATAGAAAGAACAAACAGAATAGACAAAAAGGATAGTTGAAATAGGCCAATTCTAGTATGATCTGGAAATTTCAAAACGAGAAATGAAGATGTAACCTTCGCGATTCTGGGTTGGCAGTATTGGAATACCTATTTTACAAATAAAATGCAGGAAGAACGCAAAGAATTAATGTGATATTTTATTATGGAAAAGGAAAAAATAAGTTAATTGTTAACGACATGGATGATTTAAAAAATAACAAGAATGGTAAACAACTAAATAAAACTAATGGAAAACATTTATTAGTAGGCATCGCGGAACAATATAACTTACCTTTAGGAAGTCATTATACATTGAGAAACAAAAATACGGCACAAATATAGGAATCAAAATTAAACCGTAAACTCATCATTCTTCACCAAAATATTCAATCGATGAAAAATATTTGTCTTGAAGATTTACTAACAAATTATGACATCTGTAGATGTTGAATAAGATTTACAGGAAACAACTACTCAGCGGACAGAAGCACCTTTGTATGTTGACAGTTATCAAACCTGCCATATGCAGTCTGAGAGCATAGATCGTAATGATTCGTGTGAAAGACGAATTTTAAGTGAGATGAAACAAAATTTACTTCAAGATATCTGAATCTGAATGTGAGTCTTTAGATAATGTAAATGAATCTCACTATCAGTCTATGCAAGAGCTAGTTTATTTTGATGAGCACGATGAGTTGGAAAGTAACGAAAGCTTAGTTGAACTTACTCCAGAAATTGCAGCATTGTTACCTCAATCTGACAGTAGCACCATTAGCTTTGAAAGTTTCAGGAAAGAATTGTCACCTACTTGCAAAAATATAGATGTTGAGAGATCTGACGTTGTAGAGGTTGCTGAAAACTTTGTTAAAAAGCTAATGGAAATATCTGCCACGTCTGTAAACCACACATTATTTAAAGATGTTATTAATGAGGCCAAAGGAAACTTGTGTCAAGAGACCGTAGGGGAATCGGGAGCTTTACATAATAATAAATCTAGCAAAGATGAAGGAATGGAAGACTGTACCTTAACCAATGAAACAGTAATCAAAAGTGCTTCATTAAACACAAGTGTTGATGAAAATGTTGTGAAAATGTCAAACTTAATATTTGATTATTTGGTACAACAATGCTTTGAAGTGAAGGAATTGGTTTTGTTTCCTGAAGTACTGCACGATTCAAATATAAACAAACTTCTAGGTAAGTTATTGCTACTTTATGAAGAATGTTATGCAAATTTGAATAAGAGGAGAAAAATAATCTAAGAATTTCCATTGCCTCCTATGTTTTAACTCTTTTAGAGATCGACGATAGGTTAAAAGACCCGTCGGATGATTCTACCAGTTCTTATATGGTGACGGATAAAGTTTTTACTATTTCAAAATTTTTATCTGACATTTTGGATCACTTTTTTTAATACACTCGGTGAGAGGAATACTACAAGCCAATTTTTTTACTTTAAAATGACGAACAATAACGAACTTGTGTTTCATTCAACACCAGAATCTCAAAAATCAGTTACAGAAAAAAGCACCTCAAATGATAAAAAAGATGAATCTGACACAGAAATCACTTCTTTTAAAAAAGGCACGACATCTGGATCAGAAACGTATTGGATAACTTTCTACAATTCTCCTTGTCGAGAGGATCCAGAAATTCTCCCTAAGAAAACTGTTATAAATGTGGATGATATATCAGTACGGCCACCTGCACATTTGACTGATTTAAATTCTACTAGAAAATTTTATCACCCATATTAGAAGAAACTCGCATTAACCTATTTGACAGCCATTTAAGAGATGATGACTCTGACATCCTGACTGACTCATTCGTCAACAACAAATATGAAGTAATCGAAGAAACTGAAGATAACGATGATTTTATTAAAATTGATGCAATATTGTCAGATGAATGCGAAAAAATCAATTCTCATATTACCTTTGATGGACCAGAGGGAAACATAGTTCTATGTAATGAAGTAAACTTCTATCGTACTAAAACATTAAATTCAAATTGTTATCTCAAGTCAACAGCAGCTGTTTTTTAACAAAAAATCATGGATTCTGAAAATAAGGAAAATAAACCTTTGATTGATGATTTTGAGGGTGACTGGATGGGTTATGAAAACGCCAAGTTTTAAAATATTAATATATGTATTTATTAGGTATGCAGCAGACATTGGGTAGAATAGTGAATTAGTTTTTTAAGACCTTTTGAAAATATTTCACATCTACAAAAAAAAA
The DNA here is from genome assembly GCA_029963845.1 of Rhamnusium bicolor. Taxonomy (NCBI): domain Eukaryota; kingdom Metazoa; phylum Arthropoda; class Insecta; order Coleoptera; family Cerambycidae; genus Rhamnusium; species Rhamnusium bicolor. Next base: position 278,348 of record JANEYF010004602.1, on the reverse strand, counting down.
ATTAAAAAAAATGTATGCAGTTGTTTAAAATTGTTGAGAAGAATTTCTAGGCAATATGTTTTTTTGACAGATAATTAACGGACATATTTAAAAAAAAAACAAATTACACTATCTGGCTAGATATACCTAATATTTATTTTCTTCTTTTTGCAATATTTTTTATCATTTTTTTTGGTTTTGTACTATAATTTAATTTTAAATATATTTTAAAAACACAAACTCGTTTTTTTCATATACAAATAAACTACTAATTGGGTTTCAATATGGTGTTGGATATAGAGCAATAAGGTAAATCACTTCAGTGTTGTTCATTTTTTTGCATTTTTGTTTGTGATAATGTGCATGTTAATAACTTCATGGTTTTTGCAACTTAATGTTAAAATAAATATTAATTTTGTTGCAATGTCTCGACGAATACGATAATTCTAGTTTCGTTTTCTTTTAGGATAAAACACGGTGAATGGAGACCAATCAGTTGCACACATGAGTACACTCTTGCAGAGTAGTAAAGAGGTACCAAATTTTAAAAGTGCCTTATTAAAAATATATTACTCTATCGTTTTTTAGGACCACTCTATTTCTGAAGGGTCTCCTAAGAAAGATAAGAAAAAAAAGGTGTGCATCTGCATTGAATTAAACCTGCAAGTCTTGTTTGGTAGCTAAGATCATTTGTCTATTCCTCACTAGACATAGACCGGTTTCGAACTTGTTATTTTCTCGTCAGTATGCCATAAGTAATGGAAAAGACAAATAGTAATAGCAAACCAGGCTAGTCTAAAGCATAGTGAGTGATAAGTGTATCCCTCTGGTGATCAGTGCTACTACCCGTCAGACATCATTGATATATTAATGATTGATAGCGACCTCAGGTACCAAGAGTTGTGACCTCTAACCCTGGTGGGTTAAACTATATACTCACTATGTCTGTCGTGCTTGCTAGCCTGGTTTGCTATTATTATTTGTCATAATTAATATTTATGGCATACTGACTAGAACATAACAATTTCAAAACCGGTCTTAGTGTGGAATAGACAAATCATTTTAGCTACCAAACCAGACTTATAGGTCTAATTCAATGCAGGTTGGGGCTTTTGTCCGCTGATCATACATCACGTAATTTAGTATTTTTGACGGGATTTCGATTTTTCTAGCATTACACGGGTCATTTAGAATAAATCGGAACCGTCATGGCACTAGTGATGGGACTCGAGTGTAAAAATACTCGAGTGACTCGAGTCAAAATCCGATTCGAGTGACTCGAGTCATATGGCTGTTCAATTTGAGTAAAGTTGTTACTCGAGTCGAGTTATTGCTACTCGAATCAGTGAGTTAATATGATTTAAGTTTTAAATCGAGTTGAGTTTGACTAGAGTCTAGAGTCAGGGCAGAGTCGAAATCAAACTCGAGGCGAACTATAGGGTAAGTAGTTGGAGATGATTCAGTGGTTTGCTAAACGGTAAGTTTTTAAAGTGTATTTAGGTTTTTTCTTTTGGTAATCTTTCAGCATTTAAAACACTTCCATCTAATTCCAACATAAGTTTGAAAAATCGAAAGGATAAACATAAATCATAATAATTGAAATACAAAATAATAAATGGACCCTGGTCAAATATTATTTTTCCGGCAAATCAACACATTTCAAATACAAAATTAAATATTTAATTAACATTGTATATAAAAATGACATTTAAAGAAAACCAACACAATTTTTTTTTATATTAAATTAACATTAAATTAAACTCTTGTTTAGCACAAAATATTAAATAAATATAGTATTTAATATTTAATACACACCGATTACGGTTTTTTATTTATTTCGAACTAATTGAATCGAAAAACAAATCTTTTTGAACATGAATGTGCAATTTGATTGCTGCAGTCGTGTGAGTCTTGATTTTAAAGAAATGTAAGTTCTAATTTCTAATTTTCTAATACGTCGTAATAAAGGCGTATGTAACAATTATAGGCTTGTACGTAGAGGCGATTTGTGATAGTTTTCTGACTATCGAGATGCGAGTATTACGAGAGCTCTGCAATAACAAACGTTCTGATTGAACAAGAGCATCTCTACAACAATGTGCGCATGCTTCTGATAGTTTCAAACGGTTGGAAACTGCTCTACGAACAAACCTTTTAATTAATAATTATACAATATGACCTACAAACATGAAACAATAAACCTGGAGGGGAATTCCCGATCCCGATGACCCGATGATATAGTAATTGATTAGTGATTTCATTCATGGTTATATGTTTTCATCTTTATTACTTTTACAAGATTAGTGCCTTCAGTGCCTTCATGTAAATGATCTTTAATATTTATATTATATAAACAAATCACACTGGCACTAAAGAATATTTAAAAATATTAATAAAACCATAAACAATTAAATTAAAGAAACTTGATTCGAGTCAAAAAGCGATTCGAGTCTAAAGGCGACTCGAGTCAAAAAGCGACTCGAGTCAAAAAGCGACTCGATTCAAAAAATCGACTCGATTCAAAAATCTACTCGAGTCAAAAAGCGACTCGAGTCAAAAGTCGAGTCGATTTTTTTGAGTTTTACTCGACCTAACTTTTGACTCGAGTTTTATAACAATGAAACCGAGTTTCAACTCGAGTAAATTCGGAAACCTACCGAGTTATTCGAGTGAAAAAAAGTCACTCGAGTCCCATCACTACATGGCACACTTAAATGGAAAACTAAAAATTATATTATTAAAAATACTGATGTTTGAAATGTCACTTATTTGTTATCGTTGGATTCAGAAAATTATGCAGAATTCAAAAATGCAATAATATACAAGGTGTTCCATTTACAAATCGAAAGCGAGTCCCTTCCGGCGAAACCGGAAGTGAAAAAAAAATCACTTGTATATCAAAAGGTGCTGCTTATTATGTATACAGTGAGCACGTAAAGGTTGGAATAAATTCCGTAAAATCGTTACAAAGCAAGTGACAAAAATTTGCTCAGACATGTCGATTTTTAAGTTCACTTCTTAATTTGTTTATTTAAAAAAAAATTTTTTTCGTACTTTTTTTAAAAAATTATGACGTCATCGGCAATTTTTTTAAATGGCAACCCCTATTTTTAAAAATTTTATTTGAAAGAGCACATTTTTATGCATACAGTAGGTTAAATTCTAAGGCATGTTGCTCGACGAATTTATCGAAAAAAAACAATTTAACATTAATAGCACACACGTGTTTTACTTATGGTCGAACCCTGGTAGAGGAACTGTTTTACGACTTACACTTTTTTTCATGTTTACGCTTTTTTCATCTACGTAGAAACGCGGACCTGGCTGTCACGTTAGTTCACATTTACTCACATTCAGTTGTCACATTATTTAGTTTTAATAATGGAACGTTTAACTGAGAGACAGCAAATTGAGATTTTGGTGAAGATTGGTTGTAGAGACATGTCCCGAACACAAACTCGGGTTACTGAATTATTTAACGATAAATACCCTGATCGACCGATTACACAATCAACTCTTAGCAAAATAGAAAATAAGTTCCGAGAGTGTGGTCATGTAAGAGATAATTATACGAGAGGTCGTCCTGCAATTTCAGAAAATAAACAGTTAGATGTTTTACTGACAATGGAGGACAATCCTTACAAACCAAGTCGCGAAGACGCAGCAGAGCAGTCAATTAGTCAGTCGACTGTTTTAAAATATTTGAAAAAGAATAAATGGCACCCATATAAAGTAACTTTAGTTCACGAGCTTAACGAAGATGATTTCGACCGCAGAGTACAGTTTTGAGAAACCATGATAGAACGACGTAATACCAATTCACATTTCTTAAGTCGAGTACTTTTCTCTGATGAGGCCACCTTCTGCTTAAATGACGCTGTAAATAGGCAAAATTGTCGATATTGGTCACATGAAAATCCACACTGGATGATGGAAGTACATACCCAGTTTCCACAGAAAGTAAACGTGTGGGCTAGAATTGTTGGGGCTACAATTTTGGGTCCATTTTTTATTGACGGGTCATCAAATGGTGTAAAATATTTGGAGTTGCTCCAACAAAACATAATACCGGGACTTGCCGCACTGTATCCAAATGGCGAAAACCCTAATGTACCAGAGAACTCCATATGGTTTCAACAAGATGGCGCACCACCGCATTATTCGGTAATAGTGTGTAATTATTTAAGCGAAATTTTCCCAGACAGATGGATTGGTAGACGCGGTTCATTAGAATGGCCAGCTAGATATCCGGACTTAACTCCATTGGATTATTTTTTATGGGGTTACCTTAAATCCAAAGTGTATTTTAATAGACCGAATAACATTGAGGACTTAAAAGACAGAATTAGGTACGAATGTGGAATAATTGGACCCGAAACAATTACTAACGTTTTGCGAGAATTTGAAATTCGGCTTGGGCATTGTCAAGAAGTAAATGGTACGCAATTTGAACATTTAATTTAATTATTTTTTTGCTGGATTTATTAGTTCTTGTATTTCTGTTTTATTAAATTGTTAAAAGTAGTTAAGATTTTTTTTTTCGATAATTTCGTCGTGCAACATGCCTTAGAATTTAACGTACTGTATGCAGAATAATGTGCTCTTTCAAATGAAATTTTTAAAAATAGGGGTTGCTATTTAAAAAAATTGCCGATGACGTCATAACTTTTTAAAAAAAAGTATGAAAAAAATTTTTTTTTTAAATGAACAAATTAAGAAGTGAATTTAAAAATCGACGTGTGTGAGCGAATTTTTTGTCACTTGCTTTGTAACGATTTTACGGAATTTATTCCAACCTTTACGTGCTCACTGTATAAGATATCCCAAATATCAAACAATTATCTTCAAATCTAAAGGAGAAAAGGGGGTGTACCATGTTCCTGTTACACCCGGTATATTCGAGTCAGAAGGTTTTTCGTTCGTAAACATTCAAGAATATTCTCATGAGGACAATGACAACATTCCTTTCTTTAAGTCACTTAGTACTAGTACTTTCGGTCTTCAAGTTTTTTTCAGGTCACATCCTGCTGTTATTCCACATCTCAAAGAGCTCTTTAATTCATTTTTTATTTATTTATACATATCAGTTAATTAATAACGTTCCTGTGGAAATTAACAGCTGTATATATTATTAATATTGCTGAAGCTCTGTCAGTAGTTTTAAACATCCAAATAGTTTGTTTCCGTGACACATTTTGATATGAGCAAATATGATTTAAAAAAAAATAAATAAAAATTTGGTACAGTAGTTTCTTTAAAATCAATTTATACCTACATTGAGGAATTGTGGTTGACTGCCCAAAAAAACGTGAGGAACATATTTTAACCTACTTCTAAATGTTTACTTTCTTCTTTTTTCAAATTCCAGAGAGAGAACAAAGAGTTCAAGAAATGCCTGATATACATGTTTATTGCAGAATCGTCTCATAGTTGAAAATAATTCGTTCAAACAATAATAAAATTGTATATAAATTACATGCATAATTTATGAGCATTGTATTCTTTGACCTTGGCATCATCGAGGAATAATTAATAAGGTTCCTACCGAAAATATTAACCGCAAATCGATCATCATATATCAATCAAGAGATGTAGAACACCTATTCTTCATTCAAGTTAAGTCGAATCAGTTATACAAAGCTTAATAAACATGAATAACATTTGCCCAGCAACAGCACAAAAAAGGTCAGGAATAATGGTTAATAGAATTTCTAATAAGTTTGATTTGTTAAATTTAGACCTGACTGAAAGCTAATTTACGTTTGACTGAGATGTATGAATGTCCAGGATATTTCATAAGAGAAAACTGGGTTCTCGGCGACAGAAAGAGCTATCGAGGCGATCTCGACGGCGTCGTACTCGTCTAGTCGTCCCATACGGTACTCGAGGCGACCACTTTTTCGAAAAAACGATTATTTCAAAATTCACCCCCCACCCCCGCGAAAACGGGCGGACCAACCATCTACGTTTATAAGGGCGAAACTCGGTCTCGCATTTGATATCAGGCGAGGAGGCCGGCGAGGTGCTGATGTTGAGTCAGTCACCGAACTTCAGCCAAATCGTCTGACAGCCCGAATTAGAGCTGCCGAACAGGAACATCTGTTTCGGCAGCACGTCGATAAACCCCAGCATGGTGTCTTCTATAAGAACATCGAAACACTGGGTTTATCGACCAGGCTGACCTTCGCCTTTCTAAGGTCAGCAGGGCTTAAGTCGGAGACCGAGGGATTCATTATGGCCTGCCAAGATGGTGTTATCAACACCTTGGTCTACCGTAGCCGCGTGTGGCGTGTAGAGGTTCCTGATATCAACTGCAGGACCTGCCATCAGGCGCCGGAATCGCTCATGCACTTACTTTCTGCATGCCCTATATATGCGATTTCGGCCTACATCCACCGACATAACGCGGCTTTACGAGTGCTATACTACCATCTAAGGCACTCGTACGGGGTAGACCAGACACCAGTGCTGCCTTACGTCCCCGGAGATATTGAGTCCGTTGTCGAGAACGAGAAATGCCGGATTTACTGGAACTACTCGTTCCCGACTGTCAGGCTAATCCAAGCCAACAAGCCTGACATAGTCCTCCTCGACCATCAACTCAAGGTGATGTATGTTATCGAGTTCTCGGCACCTGCGGAGAAAAACATCACCTTGAAGGAGGAGGAGAAACGGACCAAATATCGCGATCTCCGGTACGAGCTCCAAGTGCTGTACCCAGGCTACTCGGTCAAAATGGTCGTCCTTATTATCGGTGTACTCGGAGGGATAAAGCCTACGCTGCTCTCGGAACTGAAGATCATACCGGCCTGCCAAAAACCAGCCGAGTGGCTGGCAGGTCAAATGCAGAAGGCGGTCATTCTAGGTTCTCTCCGTCTGCTTAGGGCACACGATTCTGGTATCTACAGTCACTAACCCTGCGGGATGTGGGGAGTGGCTGGAGTTGATGCGCCGGCGCGACTCCCGTGAGGCGTCGGAGGCCACGGGAGGACTGACCGGCATCGGGAAACCGAAAAAAAAAAAAAAAAAATATATATATATATATATATATATATATATATATATATATATATATATATATATATATATATATATATATATATATATATCAGCACCACTAGTGAGATGCATAGAACAGCTGCTGCCGCTCTGGAAGACCCGCTTCACCATAACATCAGGTACACAGCGGGTTACGACAGAGCAGGTGGCATTTAGGAGAGGAGTTTTCCAGGGTGACTCCCTGAGTCCTCTCCTCTTCTGCATCTCACTGCTGCCGTTGTCTGTTGGGCTCCGCCAAACCCGCGGATATCAATGTGGGCCACCCAGCGACCGGAGGCATAAGGTCACCCATCTATTTTATATGGATGACCTTAAACTTTATGCCTCCGGAGAGCGCGAACTACAAAACGCTCTTAGGGTGGTCGAAGAATATACGCGGGCAATTCGTATGGAGTTCGGGTTGGACAAATGTGCAGTCGTCCACCTCAAGAGAGGACGATGCGGGGAATTTTCTGAAGATGCGCAGCTCGCAGACGGAAGCATCCTAAGACATCTGGATGCCGGAGAGACCTATACATATCTGGGTGTGCAACAAAGGCACATCCAGGATGTATCACAAATAAAAGATTCTCTCCGCGGCAAGTACAGACACCGCCTCCGAAAGATTTGGTCTTCCGAACTTTCGGGGAAGAACAAGGTGTCTGCAACTAATATGCTTGCCGTTCCGATTCTGCTCTACTCCTTCGGAGTAGTAAAGTGGAGGGTAGATGAGCTGCGTCAATTAGACAGAGATACCCGCAAGATGATGAATATTCACAGAAGTATTCATCCTAGATCGTCCGTTCCTCGTGTGTACCTCCCACGTCAACGGGGGGGCCGAGGACTCTTGAGCCTGGAGTGTACGCATGGCAGAGTAGTACTGAGTATGGCATGTAACATACTCAGGAGCTCAGATCCCCTCTTGCGGTTCGTAAAACATCATGAAACTGTAGGAGTGGGAGCAGGATTGTTCAAGGCAGCAAAAAGAGCCGCAGATGAACTCGGTCTCGCATTTGACATCAGGCGAGGAGGCCGGCGAGGTGCTGATGTTGAGTCAGTCACCGAACTTCAGCCAAATCGTCTGAAAGCCCGAATTAGAGCTGCCGAACAGGAAAATCTGTTTCGGCAGCATGTCGATAAACCCCAGCATGGTGTCTTCTATAAGAAACACTGGGTTTATCGACCAGGCTGACCTTCGCCTTTCTAAGGTCAGCAGGGCTTAAGTCGGAGACCGAGGGATTCATTATTGCCTGTCAAGATGGTGTTATCAACACCTTGGTCTACCGTAGCCGCGTGTGGCGTGTAGAGGTTCCTGATATCAACTGCAGGACCTGCCATCAGGCGCCGGAATCGCTCATGCACTTACTTTCTGCATGCCCTATATATGCGATTTCGGCCTACATCCACCAACATAACGCGGCTTTACGAGTGCTATACTACCATCTAAGGCACTCGTACGGTGTAGACCAGACACCAGTGCTGCCTTACGTCCCCGGAGATATTGAGTCCGTTGTCGAGAACGAGAAATGCCGAATTTACTGGAACTACTCGTTCCCGACTGTCAGGCTAATCCAAGCCAACAAGCCTGACATAGTCCTCCTCGACCATCAACTCAAGGTGATGTATGTTATCGAGTTCTCGGCACCTGCGGAGAAAAACATCACCTTGAAGGAGGAGGAGAAACGGACCAAATATCGCGATCTCCGGTACGAGCTCCAAGTGCTGTACCCAGGCTACTCGGTCAAAATGGTCGTCCTTATTATCGGTGTACTTGGAGGGATAAAGCCTACGCTGCTCTCGGAACTGAAGATCATACCGGCCTGCCAAAAACCAGCCGAGTGGCTGGCAGGTCAAATGCAGAAGGCGGTCATTCTAGGTTCTCTCCGTCTGCTTAGGGCACACGATTCTGGTATCTACAGTCACTAACCCTGCGGGATGTGGGGAGTGGCTGGAGTTGATGCGCCGGCGCGACTCCCGTGAGGCGTCGGAGGCCACGGGAGGACTGACCGGCATCGGGAAACCGAAAAAAAAAAAAATATATATATATCAAAATCTCTAGTGATTCACGAGACAAAATTAGTAATTAATTTTTCTAATGGATTTGGAAAAGCCTCTTTACACCTTGAAGGGAATCAGAAACGTTTATTTTTCTCGTAGTAAATAATTGATAGAAGAATCTTTGGATTTTCAGTTTTAGTGGTAGTGTCTACTTAATTGGATCTCAGCAAACATTTTTCATAAAATTAGCTATAATTCGACTTAGTAAAAGACGAATTTATTAAGGTAGTTATGACGTAAAATTGACTGGAAAAATAACTTCTCATAGAAATGTACCTATTGGTTTTACTTTATATTTAAATTTACGTAAATAATGCCAATAAATCTACCTCATACACTATTTTGCTTAATTGTACTTTTAACTAAAGCAGCCAGAGAAAAACAACTAAAATAATCTACCACAAATTACCTTAAAGGTTGTAACGAAGTGATTTTATTTTATAGAATTAAGTTAGGTAACTGGGTGCTATTTGTCTGTTTAGAAAAATATTTTAACCATTGTAGTACTGCGCTTTTAATAAGTGGTATTGTCAGCTGATCATTAATAACAGTTTAATTGTTAATTATAGATAGGTAGTATTGATATGTTTTTATGAACATTCCACATAGGCCGAGTGGCCGGCAGTACGTGAATCGCGAAATGCGAAGCGCGCATTGTGCCCCCGGCACCCCTGTGCCCGCGGTACCGTGAAGGAGCCCGAGACTGGAAACAATCAAATTAGTTCCCGTCTGATCGCCAGCCGAAGAACCACGTCGATCAGCACAGTAAGTAAACCCGTGAGTATAAGGATCTATAGGTATTTAAATTTCATGCGGAATTATTCTCAATAAACGGGTGACGTAGCTGTAATAAACCGCGCATGACTACCGCGTCCCATTCTACTTCTGCTTTTGGCAGTGTTTAGTAGCACGAGGATTTTACAATCAAGTTAGTCTCCGTCTGACCGCCACCCGAAGCACCACGCCGACTTGGATAGTAAGTAAACTTGTGAGTATAGAGGTACATAGGTATACAAAGTCGGTAAAAGGTGACGTAGTAAAATATTCCGCGCATGACTACCGCATCCCATCCTACTTCTGCCTTTGGCAGAGTTTAGTAGCTTGAGGATTTTTTAAACAAGTCAGTTGCCGTTTAGCTGCTGACTGAAGAACCACGCCGACCAGCATCGTAAGTAATCTTGTTGTGAGTATAAAGGTATAGGTATGTTTTAAATTGAATTCGGGTGACGTATTGCTATATTCCGCACATGACTACCGCGTCTCATCCTACTTCTGCTTTTGGCAGAGAGTAGTAGCTTGAGGATTTTTCAGAGCATCCGAGAACAGTCCGTTGCTGCCGCCCGTACCGACCAGACGTGCCGACCCCGACCGCTCCAGAGAGGAAGCAGCCGCGGATCCGGAAGTAAGTAGCAAGGTTTGATAAGGGTTTGGTAAAGTCTTAGTGTGCTTGTTTTGGCGCTTGCTTCCCCTCCTGGTATCCGTCCGCCGTCTGTTTGACCGATTAATTATTGCTGGTTACCTTGTCACCGCTTCATTCTCCGTATTACCGTATCGCACCGCTTGACCGCCCGCTTACTGCCCCGCTCGCCCGTAGTTAAGACCGTTGTAGTATAAGTTGTAAATAACCTAATAATGTAAAACCGTTCGCCGTAGGATAGTTACTAAAGTGTATATATAGTGTAAATAATAATTAGTGTGTAGAATAAATGTACATATATTGAATAAGAGCCGTTTCATTAACTGTAGTGCGTAAGTTGCCTTTTTCTCGACCCCTGGCTTAGCCGTATCTTCACTGTAGTTGCCCGGCCTTTATCGTCCCGCCGATAGAGTAAAGTGGTGTTTCTGCACTCTAAACAGAAACTGGCGCCCGAGATTCCGTACCGTGAGCACCGCCGTAGTGTTGGGCGTCAAAGTGACACTTCTGCTCTTGCGTAGAGCAACGAAGTACGTCACGAGGTAAATTTCTATGAATGTCGAAATAGGTGGTATAATTACGTAATATTTACCGTTTCGGTCACTGGAAATCGTCATAATGGTAGAATATTTTAACTAGGTATATTTTGTTGGAAATTCTACGTAATTTATACATAGCAACCTATTTGGTCGCCTTTATTACGCTTCTTTAAAATAATATTCGGTTGACAACGTCGATAAATTCTAACTAGCTTATCTACTCAACCATTTAGTCAATTATCCTTTGTAGTTACATTTTCAAAGGCAGTTAACCTTAAGGTCAAATTAGCGCACGACGCCATATTTTTTTTACCACAGTTATAGTACGATTTGATATTGAAATGTTCACACATGGAAACAAACTGGCAAAAAGGTTAAAAAAATACATAATTATACTTACATGTCATATATTTCAATAATTTCTTCTTATTGACACTGACAATTTTGTAACTAAATTAGATATTTCAAATGTCAAACTATTAAATTTATCTTAACTCCATTTTATGAGGTCAAATGTGTACAAAATTTCAGTTTACATCAGCTTTATTTAAGTATTTGGAAAATATATTTTATGGGCTTGATGTAGTAGACATGATTTATAATCTTTCATCAAGAATATATTTTTTTTGTAAAGGCAAATACAAAAATGTTTCCCTTTCAGTTGGCCAATTTTACTCATCACCGAATTTAACATTGTATTTGGCCTTTAGAACATGTGTACCAAGTTTGAAAGCTTTATCTCAAAAACTGTGGCTGCTATCGTGATACTACAGACATGCTAACAGATTTTCTTTCCATAAAGTTATGTTTTTCATTATAATTCGTCGAGGTTCGTCCATAAATGCAAAAAAAACTTTTTCCCGAAATTGTAAATTCTTCTTTCATTCATTATGTCTCTTCTGGTGCAACCACATTCACCAAATTTAATGTGTCACATAAAATGTTGTTGACAATCTTAACTGCCAAATTTGGGAAGTCTTCCATTAGTATTTTTTGAGTTATCGCGGATACACACATATACACATCCACACACACACACCCACCGACAGACATCATTCGGAAAATAGAAGGGATTCAGGAGGGTTCAAACGTATATACCAATCAAAATCTCGAGGTCGAAAATCACGATTACTATACCTCCTTATACTAGGTATAAGAAAGTAAAAATATAAATATCGATCACCAGTGAAAGATTGTTGAAATAACTATGGGCCTATTAAACGATACTCTATAATTACACATCACACGTTAATTCCAAAAAGATCCTGATTTTGAACTTCATTAACAGTGTGGGAATTTTCAGTAATGAGCATTACTAACGAAGTTGCTCTCATCAGTCCATTTTCTCGAGACTAACCGAAAAATCTGATATAAAATTCTATTAAGTTGACCGGTATTTAATAATCATGATATGTATGTTGTTCTAAGATCTTCTGAATTGATCCATAGGATAAATGAATTTCTCTTTCCCTGCTTGACTTATAGAATTAAAAGGCTTATGATTAAAATAATTTAATACCTTATTAACTCTCTCATCATTCTAGCTAGTAATATTGTGTTAGTTGCAATGCATTGTTGTTTCTCAATATAGGTTCCAGACGCAGAAATATTTTTCTGTCCGATAAATGCCTGTTAGTATATGTTTATGAATATATTCTTCTTGTCTTCCTAGATTTTTTTCCCGCCTCATCATATATGAAAAGCATATCAATTCTTTCATTGTATGTTGTCATTTTCAACATAAATCTGGCTTTCCAATAACACGTTCACTTAAATTGACAATGTGAATATGAGCAAATGTAAAAATTTATTTACAGTTTAAAGAGCTTTCGAACGATATACATGCCAGTGAAAATAAGGTCACGTGATTTCGCGACACCTAGCGCCATGATAATAAATGTCAATTGACCTTGTTCTAAAATGAAGAGTCTCTTATGACACCCGTTTGTTTTTTTTTCTAACCCACCGCATTTCCAAGATATAAAGATGGGGAGCGAAACATTGATCAATAATCACTCTGCATAGGATTATAAGACGAAGTGACTCCATTTAACCCTAAATTAGAAGAAAAATACTGACACATTTGTCGCAATCAGCCATTTAGAAACTAAACAGACAGAGTATGCTTGCCCACGATACAGGACAGTTTTAGCGTGAATTACCCTAGAAAAATAGTTAACAGAATATACAGCAAATTCGTCAGCTAAGCGTAAAGCTTCAAAAAAAAATAGTATATTATTCATCTAGCATGTAATGATGGATATCATTCACGAGGGTGAATTTTACGCCACGAGCCATAGGCGTGTGTCGTAATTCACCCTAGTGAATAATAGCCATTACACACGAGTAGAATACTATACTTTGTTCACGACCATCAGATAAAACTTTTAACAAACTTTGCCGTTTCATATCAAATAGCAATTGCGAGCTTTGACTGACCATGGCATATCAATGTCAATTAATAAAAAAATTCAGAACCAGTGAATGAAATCATTATTCACTGTAGCATTATCCTTGAGGAAGCGCATAAAAATGGATACATTATATAACAGTCATGGATAAAAAAGTTTATAAAATGGTTTTAGAATACGACTATAGCTTTTAACTTTATCTGTCTGTTTTAATAAATACAAATTTGAACTTTTCAATTTTGCTGGGGAAGTTTACATTGCATTTATCTATTATGGTTACAATATATAAATAATATTCACGAATATTAAAAACAATTATAATATGATGTACCCATATTTATAATTAAAACAGCTTTTGATTTGAAAACATTTTAAAACCTGTTTTCTCTTGTGCAAAATTAAAGTATAATATTAATTTACCTACAATCATACACGCATGTACACACCAACGGAAATTTTTCAATCATCAATCATCACTAATGAGTTTTAATCATTGCTTTAAAGTATAAATTGCTATATCTTCTAATTAATATAAAAATTACATTTATTAAACCTGAAATGATATAAATACGAAACGAAACAAAAAAAAAAAAAAAAGTCAGGAAAGTTATAACAGGTTAATAAATATTGTGATTGAAAGAATATAATTAAAATTCCAATTAATGACATGTAACTAACACGAACGCATTGATTTCCACCATAATTTTTTCAATATAATGAGGACAATTTAAAATATGTACGTCGGTATCGATATGGGTACCTATACCTAGTGTGCCTTAAGTCGAGACTATAGGTATACCTATAGTAAATTATTTTAGTCGCGTAATACAGTAGAACCGATAATATTACAAAGTTCATTGAAGGCAAAAAAATATAATGATAGCTAAGTTGGTCCATACCATTGAGCAAACAAAATGATATTTACTTTTTTTTATCGGTTTTTAATAGAACCTGAGAAAAGTTTTTAATCAGAATTTTAAATTTTAGCTCACTGTTAGAAGAGCAATATAGCAATAATATCGACCTAAAAAAATGAATTGAAAATCTATAGCTTATTTATTAGTCTTATTAATTATTGTAATATTCTGATTCATATTTTGACAGTAATATGAGACCCAGAAAATGAAATACCCAGTTTAAAACGAATTTCCTCAGTAATTATTTGTGAAGTTAAAAGGAAGTAAATTGCTTTTTAGTAAGAATGGGTAGCAAATTTGGACTCTTTTGAAGTTAAAAATAATGAATGAATCGAGTACCCGAGCATTTTGTCAAGTTGATCATAAAGGATTTTACATAATGCTGTGGCCACAAATAACGCTTACTACGAAAAATATCTTCTTTTATTGACAATGGGCGCGTTTCGCGAATGCAGCTGCTGAGAATTAGCACTCAACCCATTTAGTTAAAGGTTGTAATTTTGCCGAACGGTCTGGAAGGAAGCAGAAAACGACCTGTCAACATGAATATTCCAAATTTTAAATAAAATATCAAACTTACATTTGTAAGTAGTTGAAACATTTTAATTAAATTTGTTTATTATACAATCATTTAAAACATAAATTGTAAGTATGTATTATCGTCGGCGATTCCATTTATGCTATTCATATTATTTTTGAGGTTATATACATAGCATAGCACTTCGACCAATGATCGAAGGCATAGTATCTCACAACCTGTGCTAGCTAGAAACAGCGTAAAAATTTGTCGCTGACGATGTTGAGCAACAGCTTCCAGTTAGAGCATAGTCAACCGTCTCGTTTAGCGAACTGCTGCCCGTCAACTTCCCAACAACGGATGTGTTCATTAAACGTGCCCAAAGTAAGTGGCCACACAGAGCTACGAATGCTATGTACACTATGGGTGCGTTTGGCGAATGCAACTGCTGTGAATTAGCACTCAACCCGTTTAGTTATTATTACTGCTAAAGATTGTAATTTCGTTTAACCCTCTCGTTCAATGAATTGCTACCGGTCAACCTCTCAACTGCTTCCAATGGTTGTGTTCACTAAACAAGCTATTTTATCTACGTCTGGGAATGTTTCATTCCTCGATATATTTCTAGGCATCTGACGGCGCGCATGCCTAGTAGACACATAGGGGTATCTACTATCTACTACATGCGCCCGGCAATAGTAGTGTCTTTTCACGCGATTTTACAGTACATAATTTTAATAATGATGTTCCTGGAGCAATTAAAGAAGTGTCCATGCCTGTGCAACAAAACCGTTGAAGAATATCGGACCCAGGACATACGAAATATTGCTTGAGAGAGAATTTCCAGAAAAATGGAAAAACCAGGCAAATGCATTTCTAATCGAGAACATAGCATACGTAACGTAAATATCGTAGCGCTCTGTGTGGCCTCGACATTACTCTGGCAATATTTTCAAGTAGCAATTCATTCATTTAAATAAAAATAATGTTGGCCCTAAAACTGTTCCTTGGCGTATACCATATTCCAGTTGTTGTTTAAACGTACCAAGTTGATTACACCGATTTTGTAGGTAACTATGAAATAACTTGTGTATTATACATCGTACAACATAAATATTTACCAAGTAGAAATGATCATGGGTGAGGCCCGTAAAAAGATGGAATCCGTTGACACGCGTTTCTGACTCACTAGTCTTCATCAGGACCGCTATGGACAAGATTCCGTCTTTTTGTGCACCTCACCCATGATCCTTTCTACTTGTTATATTTCATCCCGCAGTGACCTTTCATAAATATTTATGTTGTCAACAAGCATCCTACGACACACTGTATTTAAATGCCTTGGCTAAATCAGAAAATAGTCTCAATATTTCTTGGTTTTTACAATGAAACTGTATAATGTATTTGTTACCATATTTTGTTAGAGTTTCAATAATTTGTTAGAAAGAAAATTTGTCATATCGTGGAGTTGCAATATTTTAAACTTACTTATATTTGGTATTAATTCTTATTGTGAAATATGATTTAGAAACAAACTATTAACAAACATTTGCCTGCTTTTTAACATACTTTAATTTGGCTGGTCATATCTTTATTTAAATATATAAAATGAACTTAATGATTTCAGATATTAGATTTACATTGGGTACATTATTTTGATAGACTCTGTACAGTATATTTTGTGTTTTATTTCTAGAATCTCAAACAAATAACGATTCAACAAACAAACAAAATTAGGTATCATCAATTCCTAATGGAATTAAATTGAAATACATTCCTCATGATGTAACTCGCAAAGGATATTATAAAATAAGAGAAATAAATAAATCATTTTTATTGTAAGGTTCAAGGTTATTCAAATCCATCTATTATTTGTGATTTTTAAAGCATGGTCATTTTTTAAGTAAGTATCTATTGCCATTCTATTTGTCAAATAATCAATACATGTAACTATTAGGAATATTTTAAAATGTTTTTTCTCTCTATATGGTTAAAATTTACTATCGAGTTTATTATTGTATGCCTACGTATCCAGTCATCCTCGAGTAGAAAATTATAGCAATTGCCAAGAAACAAAAAGTGAATTATAATTACATTAATTACAGTTAAATCTTATGCTGAATGAAAGTGACTTATTAACATATGCGTTGGCCGATCTACACATCTAATAATTAGAGTTGGCAAGTCGTGCGGCTATTCAATGGTGCAACAGCAGGTAGATACATATCTGATGTGGCAATAACCGGCTGGCGGCTGTTGTATGTTGTAGTGTTTACACGCTAATTTATTCCTCTCCGTTGTATTTTATGTTGTTGTATTGTTGAAAATTTTATTTGTTGTATTTTATTGTTGATATTAATTTAATAATAAAATATGTCAAACAAACGCAAGGGTAAAAAATGGCCATACGCTGAAAAAGTTAATAAATTTATCAGTGAATTCTCGGATTTATTCTATAATGGTGCTACAATAATTTGTAAGGTGTACGAGATAGACCTGATGTGCTGAGATAAATATGATTGTAGACATCACGTAAATACTGTGCAGCATAACACTAAAAAAAATTGCTTTCCTTCGAAAACACAGTTTATGTTCGATTTACTGTTAATGCTGATTGCCTGTGATGTTTCGCTGCACATACTCGATAAACAACCATTTCGGGAGTTCTGAAATAAATACAATCTCCAAGTGACGTTACCAAGTCGCGCAACGTTGTGTAACTATGTGCCATCTGTACGCGAAGACATTGTAAATAAGATCAAATGTGTATTAAAAAATACACCGCTGTGGTTATGTGTTGAGGAAACTACAGATCGTAAAAAAATCTATTGTAAATATTATAGTACGTGTACTGGACCCTCTTAAACCGACATTTCCATTATTGCTAGCTAGCAAAAGACTAACTGAGTGTACTGGCAAAACAATTACGCGGGTGGTGCTGGAGACGTTACGTTAGAAAAATGAAAATGATAACATGCAAGGTGTTTTCATCCGATTGGTGGCAACCGAGACTGAAAGTATCAACCTTAATTATAATAAATTTTAAAATAAAGTAAAAAAAATAATCTGTTATTGTTTTTAATTAATTTAGTTATGTAATATATATTATGCCACGACCATTTAATGATAGCTATTAAGACACGAATACAAGAATTACAATATGAGCCGTAGACGAGTATCGTAATGAATACGAGTGTCTTAATAATGTGAGTTGTATACACTATTTTTCCTACGACAAGTCATAATAATGAAAAATATGAACAATTAAGACGTTTTTTGAAAAGCTGCTAATCTTATTTTTGTCCGTCGAATCCATAAACTGAGAGTAAAATTTTTCGTTCGTTTCGTTTTTGCTGATTTTACAGGTAATAAAATGGTTTGCCTGTTCCACAATTTCTGGTGGAGTTAAATTCTCAATTTCACTCTCACTATCGCACATTTTTACTGATTTTATTTGCAAAAGGCACAAATTTTAGATCTGTCATGTTCATAACAATATTTGACATTGACTAAATATTGCTGTGATGTTGCATTTCTATTGGTTATAAACTTGTATCTTAATGAAAAATCTATATCATAATGAATTTCATTAAAGTGCAGTCTAATATCTCAATTAAAGTATGGTATCGAAAAAATACTTTTACATGTAATTTTTTTAATTATCCATTCGATAATTTTTTAAATACTTTTGCCTTGATATTATTTTTTACCTATGTTTCTAATTTTATAACAGCAGTACTGGTCATTTGTAACTCGTTTATGTTTTCCACTCCTTCATTCCCAGCTATCCCAACTTTGGAATTTCAAACGGCACCTTCTATCTTATAACACATCATTTTAAAGAACATAAAGTCATAAGGACAACTACCAAAGAAATTTAAATCGGTTCATCTGTTTATGAGATAGAAACAGAACCACTTCATTTAATGAATAATAATATTACACGTAGAAAATTATTTTATTAAGGGCCGGTCTTTCCATCTCCCATTAAATCCATTTGTTGAATAAGTTCCATGAAAACAATTATTGATACAATTGTATCCAAGGAAACTCTCTACCAAATAAATTTAATAGGAGATGGAAAGATAGGCCCTAAATATTCAAAACGTGCTCCATTGTTTGCTAAACAACAATAAAAACTATTTTGGAATTCTCACCGGCTTCTTCTAAATATTTCTCGGGAACTCTGTCTACGTTCTCGAGTTATCCCAGCCCTGAGATCAGGAATATCTTCTAGCGGAGTTTTGTAAACTTGAGTTTTGAAATAATAACCAGGTGCCGGAAATATTTTTCGTTTTTCAGAGTCGGCACTTATAAAAAAAATATATAAACAAACAAACATACCACATAAAAATTCACATGGTGCGTTTTATGATTATAACTAAAGCTGCAAATCGTTTCTGTCTATCATGGTCGTAGAGTACAGATGTACTTACTGTCACCGGCATTCACCTTGACCGCGAAACTCTTTCTCCAGTCCAGTCTATTATTAGCTTTCGAGTTGGTAGACGTTAAGTCACTTGGGCGTATTGCATATTGTTTTTGTGTTTTTATTTTATTTGTTGTACTGTATTGTTGATATTAATTTAATAATAAAGCATGACAGACGTACGCAGGGGTAGAAAACGGCCATTTGCTGACAAAGTGAATAAATTCATAGGTGAATTCCCGGATTTATTCTATGATGGTGCTAAAATAATTTGTAAATTGTGCGAGAAAGATTTGATGTGCTGGGATAAGCGTGATTGTGGACTTCACGTAAATAGTGTACACCATAAAAATAAAGAAAAAATGGCGTGCCTTCGACAACACAGTTTATGTTTGATTTACTATTAATGCTGATTGCCTGTTGTTCCGCTGCACATACTCGATAAACAACAATTTCGAGAGTTCTGGAATGTCCAGGAGAAGTTACCAAGTCGCACAACGTTATGTAACTATCTACGAACTGTACACGTAGACATAGTAAATAAGATGAAATGTGAATTAAAAAAAACACGGCTTTGTTATCTGTGGATGAGATTGTAAAAGATTGTAAAAGAAATTCTATTTTAAATGTTATAGTACGAGTACTGGACCCTCTCAAACCGACGACAGTTCCACTGTTACTAGCTAGCAAAAGACTAAGTTAGTGTACTAGCAAAACAATTACCAGGGTGGTGCTGGAGACGTTAGAAAAATTTGAACTGTCAAGAAGTCAAGTGTTGATGTTTGTGACTGATGGCGCCGTGACAATGCGTTCGGTAGGCCGTTCTTTGCAAGAGCAAGGTTGTATGTTTATACATGTTACGTGTAAAGTGCATGCTTTACATCTCGTGACTATTCGAAAAGGTTTTCCAGAGGTGGATGCATTAATAGCAAGTACAAAAAAATGTTTCTTAAATCTCCTAAACGTCTCCGTGCATTTCATAGCAAGTGTCCCGGTATTCCTGAACCACCACAGACGATTCTTACACGTTGGAGAACATGATTGCAGGCAGCTTTTTATTATGCTGAATATTTCCAACAAATAAAAGCTGTGATACTACAATTCAATCCAGATGACGCTGCAGTTATTAAGGAAATCCAGACAAAATTAGAAGATATTTTCGTTGAAACAGCTTTAAAAAATATTGCAAAGAACTATAAACCATTACATGAAAGCATAAAAAAATTAGAAAACAGTGCGTTGTCGTTAGCGGAGTCACTGCAAATAGTGGACGAAGTAAATCTACTGCTACACGCCGCTATAGGCGACACAACAAATGAGCGCGTTAATGAAAAGTTCGCAAGTGTGTTAAATAAAGACACCGATTTTACCAAATTAAGACAAATATGTGATGGTACAGCCACAGATCCGTTAAGTACGTTCAAAGACCATTTTACGTATGCGTGTATTACATCAGTAGATGTCGAACGGTCGTTTTCAAAATATAAGAATATATTTTCACCAAAGCGAACATCACTCATGGAGACAACCATAGAAACATACCTGATGCTGCAAAATGGCTACACATCTTCTTCAGTTTGTGATAAGCAAGCTAGTTCATCAAGCTAGTTAAGAGGGTAAGTTTTACATACATTGTTATAAATTGTAACAGTTTATTGTTTCTCGTGTTAGTTAATTTCGCGTACGCTACTGTCCCACGAAACATTTTTGACAGCCATAATTACAACAATACATACATAAATACAACATGAAAATGTATGTGGTGTATTCTAGATTATAACAATAGCACCACATATGGTACAATCTCCTGTATCGCAAACGTTTGTCACTTAACGCTCTGGCCCACTGCGCTACCGAGCTCGAGTACGTTTTATAATTTTGACGAAAACTGTAGTTGGCCGCATTTCTGAAACGGCTTTAAATGTTTGAATAAAATTTGGTACAGATATTATAATCCTTTAGTCCGATCTAAACCATAATTCACTTTGAAAAAAATTCCAGGACCGGACTCATTTTTTTAATACTGCTCGCAGTGACGAAAATATCACCTTGTGTGTCATTTTTGGTAAATATTAGTAAACGTTTAAAAAGTCGATGGATCAGTGTATAAAATAATATTCATTCATTCATAATATTTGACGGCACCGCGGTTATTCTCCCATCAATTTTCAAAAATATTGATGGGCCAAATTTTAAATTCTTTAAATTGGGCAATCAACAAACTAACGCCACTAGTTTATTAATTTTACTTAAATACTCTACACTAATTAAGCATCTTAATTTTTTTGACAAAAAAATACACATTTATTGAAAAATGTATAGTTCGTGCACGGCGGGACTCGCTTAAAATTCCATTATTAAATACATTTCATGTAAATTTGTTATTACATTATGTACATCATTTTTAATACATTAATACCAAATTGTCCATGTCTATTACTAAATTGGAATTGAAAATGTCGTATGATTTGGTATTCGGCGATTTGGAAAACGTCTACACCCTTTTTGCAGCTTTTCCATTTCCTTTGCAAAAACCATACACGAAAATATTATCTTAACCACATAATAGAACCGCGAGAAAAGTTAGAAGTTTATTTAAATTATCTTAGGCGTTTTGCCAAATTTATTACAAGGTGCCAATTCTAGGAGCAAGTGGTTTTAGCATGATGGTCTAGACTTCATTTATCTGAACCGGTCATCTGATTTATCATTATTCCAACAGATTCATCGGTCGAAGAGTTTCGGTCTGGTCACTGAGGTCTCCTGATTTTACACCTCTGGACTATTTTTATAGGGCCAATTCGAGTCAATGTGAAACAAAAAATTCGATACGGAAACATTTACTAGAAAAAAATGTTAATGTATGTGATAACCCGGAAATGATGGATAGATCAGTGAAAAACCGTTTAAAGCATTCTCAAAAATATATTGGCTCTGGAGGTGGTTATTTTGAAAATCTATTGTAATTTTTATTAATTGCATCATTCTGTTAATTAATTTATTTTTTTAATTATGTGTTTTAAATTGTTGTTTAATAAGTTATATTTTTACTTTATTTTGCCAAAAAAAAATATCAACCATCATCTTTAATATATTATTATTTTCTATAGGTGTTTAATAACTGATATCTAATTTTGATTCTGCTTGTTTATACAAGCCTCATTACCATTAATTTTTTTTCATGAAAAAAATGGAATGTACTATATTTTGAATGGGAATTTTAAACTTAAAAAAAGCTTAGAAACACTGCATTGAATAAAAAATAAATAAATAACAAGCTATTCTTGTTGATATTAACTTAGTTTCTTTCTCCTTCAAAAAAGACTTACATAATGTGAATAACAAATTTAAATAGAGTGTTAAATCATGGAATTTTAAGCGCGTCCAGCCCTGCACGAACCATTAATTTTTCAACAAATATGTATTTCTTATCCAAAAGATGAAGATGCTTAATTAGTGTGGGGTATTTAAGTAACATTAATAAAATAGTGACGTTAGTTAGTTGATTGCCTACTTATAGAATTTGGTCAATCTATATTTTTGAAAATATATTGGAGAATAACCTTAAATGTGCCATCAAATATTATGACCATAGAGTGGAATGAAAAAATAATATTAACTGAAAAAATTTTTTGTTAATTATTATTTACTAACTTTTACAAATCTTATCACAGATAAGTATAACATATATCCTTTTAAACAATGATTTTCCCGGCTATTTGCCAAAACGCTGAAACTTGGATTACAAAAAAGATAATATGCACATTATGTTCAATACAATTGACTCAATAATGTTATTTTTAATTTCAACTATTCTGTACAAGAAGAGGAACTTAATTTGTTTTTAAATTATTATGACCATATTTTATGCACTGATTCATTGACTTTTTAAACGTTTACTAATCTTTGCCAAAAAATAATACACAGGGTGATGTTATCGGCACTAAGAGCAACATTATAAAAATTGAGTCCGGTCCTAGAATTTTTCCAAAATAAATTATGATTTTGACTGAACTAAAAGAGTGTAAGACTGAGAATTATAAACGCCTTTTAAA
This sequence comes from Rhamnusium bicolor, assembly GCA_029963845.1. Taxonomy (NCBI): domain Eukaryota; kingdom Metazoa; phylum Arthropoda; class Insecta; order Coleoptera; family Cerambycidae; genus Rhamnusium; species Rhamnusium bicolor. Next base: position 254,991 of record JANEYF010004602.1, on the reverse strand, counting down.
GTCAACCTTCAGATTGATTAGTGTGCAGAAGAGGCCCATGACCCATCTTTATTTCACCATAATACTTAAAATATAATATAGCGATATGGTGATATTATCATAATGCTTACGTAACTTTTTTCATATCAATTTCCTTTTTTTGCCTTCGGGGGTTGAAAAACGCGAACATTCAACCACTCCCTTCGACTGTGTGAGAGACGAAGCCGGGATTTGAACCAAGTAATCGGCGGAAAGTAAAACCAGCTGCCCTTTGTAACTCAACGCTCGAGCAGTGGGCAATTTCGTTCTGGTTTCTTCTGGTTTTCTGGTTTTTTACCTTAATAGTACCTATTCTAAAGTGACATACTAAAAGCCTAAAACGGTGCGTGTTTTTAAATATGTAGAATACATACATCTCAAAAACGGTTAACATTCAAGAGTAAGTTTGGGAGTGTTTTGAACTAATGTGCTCTATCTCCCATAACTCTATGTCACTTTAAATCTAGGACTCCCTGTATACAATCAATATATCCAGTATAGAGACAGAAAGGTGCAGGAGTCTGTGGGAAACCGAGACACTCCTATGTAATCTTATAAAGAGCTTGGCACTTTTCCCCAGTTCAGTTAACTTAGCAACATGAAAGCGTGCGGTTCGTGGTAGTGTCTAGTTTGGTTCGAACATAAAACGCTCTTTGCAGTGGCGCAGTTACTACAATTTGTACATAAATTACAAAAAATGAATGAAAACTACGATGACATCAGATGGTTCACATATTCTGTGAACTCCTTGTAATCAACGTTACGTATTTCATACATGCCGTGATTAAGAGAGATATTTAAATTCGTCTATCTATCAACGAAATATTTCCGGTACAGTTACAGAAGAGGAGTTTTTTTAATTTGTGTGTCATGTTCTGTGCATGTAGTCTGTTTTGAACCGTATCGACAATGATAAGTTTACTTGTTTCTTTGCAAAATACCACATAATAGAACCGTGAGAAAAGTTAGAAGATTATTTAAATTATCTTAGCCGTTTTGCCAAATTTATTACAAGTTCTCAATTCTAAGAGCAAGTGGTTTCAGCATGATGGTCTGGACTCCATTTCTTAGGACCGGTCTTCTGATTTATCATTATCCCAACAGATTCATTGATCGAAGAGTTTCAGTTAACTGGTCACTGAGGTCTCCTGATTTTACACCTCTGGACTATTTTTTATAGAGCCAATTCAAGTCAATGTACAACGAAAAACTCGATGCACTGGAACATTTACTAGAAAAAACTTATTAATGGATGTGATAATATTAGAAATAACCCGGAAATGATGGACTGAAAACTGAACAGGTGTTAAATCGGAAGAGCGTGGCGACTAATTCTGGTCACCAAATCGAGAGATGACACGACCAGGAAAAGACTCGTGCAAGACCCTCAATGTTCCACTGATGGTGTGGTAAGTGGCACCGTCCTGCTGAAACCACATGTCGTCGAGAGGAATATCTTCCAATTGAGGCACAATAAACTGGGTTATCATAGCACGATAACGTTCGCCATTCACCGTTACTGCATTACTTGCCTGGTCTTCGAAGAAAAACGGCCCAATGATTTCTCCAGACCACAATGCACACCAAACAGTGACACGTTTTGGATGCACTGCTTTCTCGTGAAACATTCGTGGATTTTCTGAACCCCAAATACAGCAGTTTTGCCTATTAACGAAGCCATCGGGGTGAAAATGGGCCTCATCACTGAAAATGATTTTGTCCGCAAAATCGGCATTCACTTCTTTTGTTCAAGGATCCAATTGCTGAACTCTCTTCGCTGTGCATGTTCTGTTGGCAGAAGTTGTTGAGTCAATTGGACTTTGTAGGCACGGATATGCAAATCTTTAGTGAGAATACGCTGAGGAGTGGCTGTTCTAACGTCCAATTCTTGTGCACGATGACGAATCGATATCCCAGGACTCTCGGCCACGCTCTCGCGAACTGTTGTGATGTGTTGTTCTGAACGACCTCTATGAGCTCGTGTTGTGTGTTTCACATCACTAACCGAACCAGTATATTATTTCGACCGAAAATTGTACACACTTTACGAATCGTGGCAATCAAACTTTCACCATTTTGATAACAATGTTTAACAATCAGGACGCGTTGTTCTATCGTGTAATGCTCCATGCTTACTAGGTTAGGTTAGGTTTGTTGTGAGTGGGTCTCAGTAGACCCTCCACTGCGGCCATCAGCAGGCCTATTGTGGCTCACGCCTAATTATATTTCACCCAATAAGTTCAGTCTCTTAATGAAACTGATAACTTTATTGGGTGAGAATGTGTCCAGATCCTCTGGCAGCAGTTGCCCTTTGCCAAATATTGAGAATCGGATCCTCTCCACAGCGGGACAGGTGCATAAGATGTGGTCTGCCTTCTCATCATCCTCCAGGCATAGACAGCACTCGGCGTTTTCCGCTAGGCCGAGTTTATGCAGATGATAGTTTAGTCGGCAGTGCCCGGTATATAGGCCTGTTAGAGTTTTCAGGTTTATCCTGTTTAACTCTAAAAGTTTCTTAGTTCTCGATTTCAAAGGGTATTTTATGAACGCCTTCGAATGAACTAATCCTGGTAACTCTTGCCAATACTGGAGAGTTTGCCTTTCAGCCCAGGTTGAGATAGTCATCTTGGCCGTACTTGAAGATATGCCAAGTATTGGTTCTGGTCCGATGAATCGTGATCCCGCTCCTTCTCTGGCTAAGGAGTCCGCTATTTCGTTACCTTCCATACCAGAGTGGCCGGGTATCCAGACCAGAGTCACTTTGTTGTTCTTGCCCAAATGATTTAGAGCTTTCTGACAGTTCCATACCGTTTTGGAGTTACACCGCTAGGAGCCAAGAGCTTTTATAGCTGCTTGGCTATCTGAGAAAATTTTTATTGATCTGCGTGTAAGATGCATATATTCCATGCTTACTAACTCCCATCTGTCTCCTATCGACCTGGCATGTCATAATCTTGTGACATCATGACAGCCAAATTGGCGCAAATCAAATCTTGCGTTCTTATTGATGTTTTATTAATGTCTGAGGTATTATTATTGTTAAATTGAAAACCGCTTTTGCCCTTAAAAATGGATATTTCGTGTGAAATCTTAGAAGAAGCTGAGAAAGCCAGTGGGTCCTTATAAAAGTAATTGTCAAAATCGTCTTTTAAATAATAGCTCTGTTTTTATTGGCAACGCTATTGGTGATGATTGTTGATATAATAGACGTATCGGTAAAAATCAAAATATATCGGTAAAAGTTTTTACCGGTCTAGCCTGTTATGAACATTTTTACCAATACAGGGTAATTATTGTTAAACAGTATTTACAGTTCAGGATAACATAAAATATATTTACCAAGTGTGTATAAAAATGTTTGAGGAATCTTATAGAGGACGTACGAAATAAATTTTTGTGAGTGACAGTGGATGAAAACTGACTTTCGGTGTAATAGGGTTGTTAATATTATACTAAGAATTTTGAAGGTTTTAAATGCTTTATCTCTGTTAGGCAGCAAAAGTTGGGTTATATACAATAAACTAAAAAATGTTTTACACAGGAACCTGGGATACAAAACAATATGTAAAATTTGTGAAAATTATCTGCGCTGTTTGTCAGTGCCTGTCCATGTGAACTTTTTAGAATCTGCATCATTAACATCGGTAGATGTAAAACGTTCATTTTCCTTGTACAAACATATGTACAGACCAAATCGCTCAAACTTAACAGCTACGAATGGAGAACGAATATTAATTTGACCATGTATGCTAATGCGATAGCAGACTTCGGTCATTCTGAATAATACATTGTATCAAGCGGTGTGTAGTTACCGGTCCTGGTCACCGGAGGAGTTTCTTGACCTGATAATAACCCCAGATAAAAACTCAAACGTATTAAATATGGAGAGCTTGCAGGCCATTCTTAAACACTTTTCGCTCAAATCTATTTCCCAGGAAACTTTTCATTGAAACCTTGTCGCACAGAAGCAGCATAACGAGTAACTCCGTCTTGTTGGAAATAAACATTGTGCTTATCGAGTATCATGTTCTTTCTTCGTCAATCTGGTTTTCTAGCGACTGTATGATGAGTGGGGTTATCTCATTCTATAAAAGATCTAAATAGAGTTGCTCAGTCAGGTTTTGTTCAAGAAAATAAGCCAGATTATCTCGTTTCATAGCTCATCTTTTCACAGAACTGAATCCTTTTATCATAATCATTTTCACCAAACTGTTGATGAATTTGTAGTTTGCAAGGAAAAATCTTATTTATTTTGAGCACTTTATGTACCGAACCAACAGAAATGTGTGTTAACTTGGCTACTTTCGGAATATAGATGTTTGGATTCTTATAGAAATGATAACTTCGACGTCTGCTGCTTCGTCCAAAACTCTTGGTTGGTGTTTTTTCTTTTATTAGACAATGCCGTTTTACCAAAGTGGGTTTCGTTAATAATTCTGTGCTGTTCAACGATTTTTACTTATGTAGATAACAGTATAATGTATGACGAGCATGAAATCTAAAGAAATCGATATTCAGTGTGAGATACACTATACTTTTTCTACGACTAATTTTGTTATGCCTATAAATTCAAAAAACGTTTCACTTAAGTCGTGTGTGCTATGAAACTAGCCATAGCATTTTCGATTTTTTTGTGCCTGAATCATAATTTGTTGAACCCGTGAAGAATAGGCCTATTTTATGGCAATTCCTAATTAATAGCTCACATGCAAAGTTGTAAACCGTTTACCTCACTTTTAATTTCTGTTAGATGATATTTACGTCAGAATCATGTACCCATTGACGACCAATTGATCCACTTTATTTCATCAAGGTACACGAATGTTAACGTTTTCACTAGAATTTTGAAATTGTAAACACTTTATCATAAATGTAGTTTTTGCAATGACCTGTTTTTGTTCACATAATACGTCTGTCAACGAGTGTATATTTATAGCATATGGATTTTAAAATTCAATTTTAAATGGGCTGGGTCCCTCCCTTAAATTCCACAGCTTAAAATTATTAGTCTGGTGCGTCAGAAGATTTGTCATGTCCTCGTTCTAAAATATGTTTAATAGTAGATTTTCCCACCTACAAACAACAATAATGTTTATTTTTTTAATTAAAACCATTCTAGCAGATCTACTTGACCCAAATACCATCACTATTACATTTTCTATCATTCTTGTTTAGTTTTCTGTTTTCTGTTTATCGTTCTTTCAATTATGTAGTTTACTTTTATAGAGGACATGTTTTAGATAATCCAAAAAAAGAAATCGACGTAATCGATGGGATTTAGCTTATCCATTTTGCAGACGAATTTGCCGAGCATAGTACAGTTGGGCACTGTTCAATCATTATTGGTGGCCTATTGTTAACCACAAAGAAAATGAATAAGACATTACTACTTTTAAATTTAATAATTATTACTAATTTCTTACTAGGATTATAATACAAAGTAGCGACAGCCGGCATAATAACGTTTAAAATATCTTTCCCCCCGTTAAATTTTGTTAAAAGTGGCCGGTTAATTATGCCGTCTCAAACACAGACTATTTGAGAGAACTGATATATTTACATTGCCAAGGAATGTGATTCTTCTGTCTGGTAAAAAGAATATCCATATCATTGTTGTTCGTTTTATCAATTATATTTTTGGTGAATTCCACACATGTTCATGTTGAACAGGCTTTCCTTTATACCTAAAGTGAAACCATATTTTTCTTATTGAGGTTGCCATAAAAATTTTACCTACGTTTATGTAATACTTTTATAGCCAAATATGAGTCAGTGGTTATGTCAAGGATAAGTTAGCGGACCACAGCGCAGGATAAAAAATAAAAATGGCTAATTCAATGTCAAGGTCTTAAATATCGCAATTTCGGCGCGGTCAATAACATTTCATTATGTAATACAACATAATTATGGGATGTGCTTAAAACGGTCGTTTTATTCCTGGTTGTTACATAATCCATAGTTATTTAGATATTATTATTAGGTATGCGCACACCTCTCTATACATTGTTAAATATATTATATTTTCTACAGTTTTATTTTATTCCTAAATGATAACGAATACGGATTTTTCTTAGTTTTGTTTGTTAAAATTGTTTTATTGAGTACTATTTTTATAAAAAATTTTATTATTTAGAAAAGATATAAAAAATATTATTTTTAATTTCAAACATAATTCTATTGAAATTGTTATGCAAAATTATAAAATGGTGGTGTTAAATTAAAGGTACATTAATTACCTTACAAATGAGGGCGGCCAAAAGTAATTTTACTCCGAAATGTACTAGTGTCGGCGGGGCTCTGTTGTTACTTGAATGACCTCTTTTCGACTAAAAACGCAAAAATGTTCTTACGTACCTTTCAAGATGTAAGTCCAAACCTTTATATTAGATACAGAAAAAAGTGATAGACAAAAGTTGTTGTATATAAATCGGGCTACAAACTAATGTATTCAAAACTTATACAAGACGGTCAAATTTTCCCTTGTCAAATAAAGTTGTATTTTTTTAAATAGAACAGGATTTCCCAATTTTACAAGGAAAAATAGATAAACAGATAACTTTTAACACCTTTTATTTTAAGCGACATACTACAAGAGTCGCTTTCCACAAATGACTAATCGCGCCTTTAGTTTTATTTCTTATTCTCAACCAGTGCGTACTGATGTCAGCCTGTCTTAAAAATGAGCTCAATGTTTAATAAACTTTTAATAAACATTTGTCTTGGTTCGGCGTCTACACTGATATTAAATAAGTCTATATTAGCGTCTCACAAAATGTCCGTGACACTCGGTCATCCTGCATTTCCTGTTGTTGTTGGAAGGTCGTCCTTTTGACTAATATAGGTTTGTTTCTGAGCCCTGTTGCACCACATCATTTCGATCCTAAGAAATATAAAATACACATTTTCATGAGTTTTATACTATTTTACATGTTATTTTATTTTATGGTGACTGCATCACTTTTTATTTTATTTTATGGTGATTACATCACCTTTTAATTTTATTTTATGGCGACCACATCACCCGTTCTTATTTTATGGTGTTACGTCACCCGGTTTTATTTTATGGTGATTACATCACCCGTTTTTATTTTATTTTATTTTATGGTGACTAAATCATCCATTTTATTTTATTTTATGGTGACTAAATCACCCATTTTATTTTATTTTATGGTGACTAAATCACCCATTTTATTTTATTTTATTTTAACTTTCATTTGCTTATAACCTAACATTTACTGGAAAGGTTGGTCTAGACCTTCAATCAGTACTACACAGGGTTTTATATTATCGACGGCAGCCGTCATGCGTGTTCTACATTTGTACCTCAAATCCTCGATGACATAACGATCATTGGGTAAAACATCCTTAACTTTAAAGGTGTCCTTAAACACAGGATTTAGCTTTCGACTCATCCCTGTAGGAACACTGCCATTTTTCGGGTGCATCACTAACTGCCCGACAAGAAATTTCTTTGGTTCACACCTTTTTTTGTAAAAATATGCCTTTTGTTTAACTTGTTTCTGGGACACCGTATTACGTAACTCTTCTAAATTATGCTTGTTAATGGTTTCATCCACCACATTTAGGATGTAGGCATCCTGCCCAATTCTTGGAGTTCATGCCGATCAATAGCTCATACGGTGTTTCACCAGTTGTGAAATTTACAGTATTGATTATGGCAAATTGAATTTTCCTAATATGGGTGTCCCACCGTATCTCGTCAGAATCATTCACAGATAAAGATCGTAAGGAATCCAGTACGGCTTGATTAGATCTTTCACACTGACAATTTGCTCTCGGTGACAATACCGCATTTAGGATATGTTTAATTCCATATTTTTGACCAAACAACTATATGAAGTTTGCCAATGTTCTCATCACATATTTTACTTGATTGGTTTTTACGGCTTCTAGACAGATGAACTTTCTAAAGCAATCTATAATAATTACGATTAAGTAACAGCACTTCTTTTTCGACCTGATAAAAAGTCCCATGTTGTCAATAGGGATAGTTTAAAAAGGCACCCTTCCCTTTTGAATAGAATATAATTTCTTTCAAATGCTTCATATACATACAGTTTAAATATGGTGATATATATTTTTTTACAAATCTGGTCATTTTGGGGAACCAACAATTTCATCTAATCTTTTCCAAAGTGTTTTCAAAGACCGAGTGTCCACTATCATCATAGTTTAATTTACATGTTAACCATCTTACTCGCACATGGCACGACCCATTTTAGTTCGATCGAAAAAAATTGCCACATCCTGACATACCGTTCCCTTCGCAAAATTTGTCGCTCACTCAGGACGGCACATAATAGAGGTGGTTCAATCATGGCCTGGAGGGCATATGCTTCAATGGAATAATTGACTTGTTTATTGAGAGAACTATGACAGCTCAAGTGTATGTTGACAATATCAGATAAACAACATTTTATGGTACCATCTATAAGAACTTTTTCTTGGATGTTAATGCCCATCCTCATCGTGCAAAATTCGTTACCAATGTACTGCAAAACCTTAACCTCATCCACAAACAATAAAAGACTTGAGAGCGATAATTCCAGAAATTTGAGCCAATATCTCTCAAGATTATATGAATAATTTATCGATAGCATGCTTAGACGATTTTAACTTGTTATTGATGTAAATGGGGGACATACATCTTATTGACATTGTATAAAGGATTTGCAGTTTCAAAGGAATTTTATATTTGCTTCAAATAACATTTGCATTTTTTGTTTTTTTTTTTTTTTTTTTTTGGTTATCTTCGTGTGAATAATGGAATTACTTGTGGTCGATGTCGATAAAATGTTCCCAAACGAATATCCACGAACATTCTCGTAATATCTTTAACTTTCTTGGAGCAGTTTACTACGATACTTTGAGAGAGTGTATAAGTTTCAGATACTTTCCAGTGACAATAAAGTATCTTAGATAAAGAGCTTATATAATTAAATTATCTAATACTGACGTGGTTTTCTACAAAACACCAAAACACCATATACAGTACTCAACACGCGTTTTGCCAACCAAGTTGGCATTATCTGGAGATGATTAAAACTAACCTTATGCTAACAATGTATCCTATTTATACCTAAATTACTGATACGGTTCAGTGAACCGTGACTCACTAGCCAATAGAGCGGACTATATGGGATTGGCTTTCATACAATTTTTACAATTTATAATTTCCAAGCTTTCAAATGCATCCAGCTGTATAGTATTTGATACATTCCTAATTGATCCTAAATTGCTACTATCTGTTTTAAGATTCAAACGCATGTTGGGCAACATTAGACTTATCTGTTTGAGATAAGTCATATCCTCCTTGAATCTAGTTTGAATTGATCGTCTAGTTTGTCCAACATACTTTTGATTACAGTCCATACACCTAATTTCGTAAATCCCCAAACTTTTCGTTTGTTTCAATATTGTCTTTTGGATTGTTAAAAATTTCTTTTACCCATTTATTTAATGTCGGTCTATTTTCGCTACCAGGGCCAATCACCGACGCCAGGCGACGAGCTACCCCCAACCTGGAAATTTTTCCGAACCTCTTACTCTATCGAAGAATAGGTATTTTTTTTACTTGCTTGACATCTAATAGACAGGGGACCAACTGCCTTACATCCCTTCCCAAGTATGGTTTATCACTTACACAACTCTCGCCTAAGCTTGCATTGCTTCTGCTTATACGCTGATATACAAAACACTAGAAGACTCGTGTTATAGTTTCTTTTCCGATGAATAAATCACTTTCGTACTTATATCTTTAAAAATACCACGGCGAATCGAATATCGTATGGAATCGATATAAATTTCGAATTTTCTTTTTCATTTTGAAAGGTCGAGGAAATACTTTATCAACTAAACTTACAGAATATCCATTATTCACAGCTATATTCTTAATCAATGCTTTTTCTTTTTCAAATCTCTCCTGATTTAGGGAGAAGCATAATAGGCGATGAACTAGACAATTGAAACTCGTCACTTTATGTTGCACACGAATTTACTAATTTTTCATGTTTTGTTTGAACAAATAATAGTCACTAAAACTAACCGTTAGTTAATAATAAAAACAATTTATAGTAAACGTTCAAACTGTACTCCTTGTTGTAGCTGACAGTACCCTAAACGATAATAACGTGTTGCTGAACCTTGTTTATAGTTTCCTGAGAAATATTGTTTATTTCTGTTCTAATTCTATCTTTTCATTCAACAATGTTTTCCGGTTTGGTTTTATAAACTAAGTTTTTAGATGGCCCCATAGAAATTACTAATGGATTGAGGTCCGGTGACCTTGGTGGCCATTCGATGGGACCACGTCTACCTATCTACCTGTTCAGAAATATTTGGTCAAGATACCCTCGAACGTCTGCTGCATAATGGGGAGGTGCACCATCCTGTTGATACCACAGGCTTTCGTCAATATTTCCAGGATTAATTCTACTGGGGAATAAATTTACAAACTAAACAGTCGTTGAAATCTGGAATAAAGTCCCATACGAATGATGTGGCCAAAAAGAAAACCAATACAGCATTAGCGGCCCATGCAACTAATTTAGGTCATAATTTTATTTTGAAAATATAAAAGTTTTAGAGTCGGAGAAAAATTTAGATAAAAGATTGTTGTTGGAAATGATACATATTAATTGTAACCAAAATTGTGTTCATTTAAGAAGAGATATAGAGGGATTAAGCAATATTTATGGAAACATATTAAGAAAGTTTTGAATAAAATGTAACTAATAGAATAATTATAGGTTAATGTTGAAAACTCTTCTTCTCTACCTGCATTGATTAAATAAAGGTACCTACCACCAAAAATTAATCTTTGCTACCACAATACCAAAATATGTCGCTTGGTTTATTTACTTGTAAGTATCATGTACAGTAAAGAAGTGTACCTAATTAATTGTTTTATCAATTAAGTAAGGTTAAGTTGTTCTAACAGTCGCGTTTTATATAGTTTTATCTTTTTGACTATTTTGAATGTTTTACAATTTTTCTATGTGGTGTGTTTTTAATTATACTGTTAGTGTGTGTGATGTTACGTGGAAAATATTTCTGACTAACAACATGATGTGTTGTAATTATTATTGTTTTCTGAACTGTTAGATTGGAAAGTTATTTTCTAGTTCCTTTTGTGATTGTTGAATTAAATTATGTATAACGTTATAGATTCTGATGAGGCCTGGTATTACAGGAGAAACCGGTAAATCTAAGTAAAGTGTTTTATTTATTATTGTTCAAAATTACCCATTTCTGTTGTAAATAATTTATAAGTGGACACATAACTTCCCTGAAATACTGGATAATTAATTGTATTTTTTAGATAACCAGGAATTATTCATGTGGTTGTAAGCTTCAAGAAAATAAAAAAGAAAAACATCAAAGTTTATACGATTCAGTTGATGTTTAATATTTACGACTTACCTCTTCGGGATCGATATATGCACTCGGTCCAGATATCACAGGATAAGGTATAGGCAAACCACGACTCTGAAACAAAACGAAAAACACTTCAACTCATTACCATACACATCCAGCAAATATACAAAATCTCATTTGCACCCCAGATGGACAAAGTTAATTTAACTTTTAGGTTTACCGGACCGTTATTTAAAAAGTTAAATGTAAAACTCATGTATTTCAGCATATTGGATTTTAAAAGGTAATTTGGAGAAGAACCAATCAAATATCTAATTTGTACTTCAGCTTTGCGAGGATTTTTCTGTTTCGAATCTGTTTAATTTATATTAGCTTCCATAACGTAGACACATTCATAAATTGATAGATTTTTATATATCATTTTTTATTATTATTTCTATCGATATGTATTGTATCAATGGCTTTTTCATTATTTTTACAATTTATCAGTACAAAATAAAACTTTATATCATTTGAAAAAGGCGAATAATATTTTTTTTCATGACAATTGCCTGTAATCTAATGGATTAATAAAATATTATATGTTGATTATAATAAGAATCCATATATTTGTATAACCATTTTATTCGATTCCAATACATACAAGTTTTATTATTAAACTTAAAACATATAGATAATAATGATCAAAGATATTGATAAATGTTCTATTCAACCACGTCCAAATGAAATACATACAGTATTTGATAAATGTATGGTTGAATTCACAAGCAATTAGGACAAAACTTTTTATTAATGACAACATTTAATTTAAAGACCAACGTTTCGGTAGTTGATTACTACCATCTTCAGGGCTATAAGAACCAATATAACATGTACTTAAATTCACAAAAAGATAAATGTTGGTATGATAAACAATAGAGAACAGAATAAAATTGTTAAAAAAATACTTTGAATATTTGAAATTTAATAATAAAATTTTAAAAAAATTATTCACATATAGATAAAACAGTAACGAATAGTCAATTCTTATTCGCTAGTTGAACATTATATTGATCCAAAGAAACAAATAAACAATAATATTCAGCTGCACCTAACCTGTATTTTCCACACACCAAATTGTTAAGTGACAAATGACATATTTTATCTACATAAGATATTTGTCATTTGTCATTTAACAATTCACTCTGTGGAAAATACATGTTACGTGCAGTTGAATTGTTTATTTGTTTCTTTTGATCAATATATGTTTCAACTAGCAAATAATAATAGACCATTCGTTATTGTTTTATCTATACAAGTAAACAATTTTTCAAATTTATTATTAAATTTCAAAATCATAGTACTTTTATAACATATCTGTTATTTTAATTTTCAGTTAAGGTAAACTTGGAATAATTTTTAATACAGAGTTGGGCAATAGTGCGTCCGACCTCGATATCTCGAGTTCTACGATAGCTAGAAATTTTTAAAAAAATTGCAAGTAAACTAGGTAAAAAAGTCTATAACTGGAAATTATTTTCGAACATACAGGGCGAACCAAGACGAAATTACAGGACCAAGTGCCTTTTTTTTTAAATGGAATGCTATGTATATCAGTACATTTTTTGAAGCATTTTTCTAGGTTCTATTCATTCCTATATTATTATTATCTCCCAACCACTTTGATGTAATGAATTTTTTTGTTGAAATAATGCCATCTGCAGATGGATATTAAAAAAATCACCACAGTCACAATTATGGGTTTTAAGAAAAACTTATGTGAATACCAGTTACGAGACATCTAATTAATGTTTTTGAATCATTTTCATTTCCTAAAAATGTACAGGGTGGCCGAAAATTAGTATTCAATTAAGAACTTTTTAGATTGATTTTTCTAAATTTTTTTCAAACGGAACATCCTGCATATTTTTCAACGATGTGATGTAAAAATGAAAAACGAACATTTTTTTGTAAGTACTTCCCTATGGCTAATTGCAACCATTTTCCTTTTATAAATAAATAAGTGTTTATTTTTCAATTAAGAACTTTTTAAATTGTTTTTTCTCAATTTTTTCAAATGAAACACCCTGTACATTTTTCGACGATGTGATGTAGAAATGAAAAACGAAAATTTTTTGTAAGTACTTCCCTATGGCTAATTGCAACCATTTTCGTTTTATAAATAAATGTAAAATTCAAGAATAAAATAAAATAAAAAAAGAGGTTCCCTCAAATAATTCATTAGAAAAATTTATAATAGGTGTTCGACGTGTTGCCCATTTTGATTGACACACGTCTTTATGCAATTTTGAAATGAGGCCATTTAGTGGGACCATTTCCATTGAAATGAGTAAATAGTATTTAACCAGTCCTTTACTGTAATGTTTTTTTGTACATTTTTTTGCTGTTTTCGTTATTCGACAAGCAATAAAACCTCAGTTGGGTATAAATTGTAGTGTACAAAGGAGCATTTATCACACTTATCGGTCGTTAGTTACAATTTGTATAGAATTTAAAATATTTGGAATTTTACAATATGAATTTTAATAAAGCGGAACTTGTAGACATGACTTCTGTTTTGGGCGAGTCAGACAGAAATTGTTTACTTGCCAATAGAATTTATCACCAACGTTATCCTGAAAGAAGGCTTCCTGATGTTAGCAGCTTCCAAAACCTTCTCCATAGATTTCTGGAAACTGGAAATGTCGAATATAAAAAAAAGTGAAAGAATAAAACGTGTTGTGAACGAAGAAAATGAGTTTTCTGTGGTGCTGGCAACGGTTGAGAATCCCCATGTTAGTCAAAGAGAGGTGACCTCATTAGTAGGAATAAGTAGACGGGTCTGTGGGTCGAATCTTAAAAACAAATAAGTTGCATGCATATCATATTCAAATACACCAGGAATTATCTGATGACGATTTTCAAAAGCGCCCACAATTTTGCAATTGGGCCAGAGGTAAAATGCAAGTTGATGTCAACTTCTTCAATAATGTTTTATTCACTGATGAGGCAACTTTTCATAAAAATGGATTTGTTAGTAGGCACAATTTCCATTATTATGCTTCGGAAAATCCTCACTTTTTTATGCAAGTTGATAACCAACACAGATGGTCTATAAACGTTTGGGGAGGAATTATTGGAGAACATGTAATAGGGCCATATTTCTTTGATGGTACATTGACTGGAGCTATTTATCTTCATTTTTTTGGAAAACTATCTGCCACAATTATTGGTAAATCTCCTTGGAAGAATTCGAAATAGGATGTGGTTTCAGCAAGATGGTACTCCACCACATTATTTAAATGCAGTTAGAGACCACTTAAATAATACCTACCCACATCAATGGATTGGAAGAAATGGACCCACTAAATGGCCTGCTAGATCCCTAGATCTTACAAAAATGGATTTCTTTTTATGGGGATACGTGAAGGAAATTGTTTATAGAGACACACCAACAACAGTACAAAATATGAAGGAAAGGATAATAACTACCTTTAGATCTATCTAACCGGCAGTTTTAGGAACAATGGGAACCTCATTTCAAAAACGCATAGAGATGTGTCAATCTAAATGGCCAACATGTGGAACATTTATTATAATTTTTTCTACTGAGTTATTTGAAGAAACCTCTTTTTTTAGGTTTATTTTTGAATGTTGTAATTATTGCTCAATAAAACGAAAATGGTTGCAATTAGCCATAGAGAAGTGCTTACAAAAAATGTTCGTTTTTCATTTTTACATCACATCGTTGAAAAATATACAGGGTGTTCTATTTGAAAAAATTGAGAAAAATCAATCTAAAAAGTTCTTAATTGAATACTAATTTTTAACCACCCTGTACATTTTTAGGAAATGAAAATGATTCAAAAACATTAATTAGATGTCTCGTAACTGGTATTCATATAAGTTTTTCTCAAAACCCATAATTGTGACCGTGGTGATTTTCTTAATATCCATCTGCGGATGGCATTATTTCAACAAAAAAATTCATTACATCAAAGTGGTTGGGAGATAATAATAATATAGGAATGAATAGAACCTAGAAAAATGCTTCAAAAAAATGTACTGATATACATAGCATTCCATTTAAAAAAAAAGGCAGTTGGTCCTGTAATTTCGTCTTGGCTCGCCCTGTATGTTCGAAAATAATTTCCTGTTATAGACTTTTTTATCTAGTTTACTTACAATTTTGCACTATTGCCCCACCCTGTATAACAGACTTAATCCTCATAGCAATTTTGGATAAGCTCTTTTCTGTTTTTTTCTGTTTCTTTTGCTTTCCTTTTTTTAATAATGAGGTTTAAAAACAGCTTTTTTTAATGTTTGATTAATTTTAATTATCCAATTTTTTTATCTGTTCTCTCTTGTTTATTATGCCAACGTTTTTTTCTGTTTGTCAATTTATGTACATTGTGTACTATTATGTTATATTGATTCTTACAGCTCTGAAGATGGTAATAATCAACTACCGAAACGTTGGCCTTTAAATTAAATGTTATCAGTACCTAATAAAAAGTTTTGTTCACGTTGCTTGTGAATTCGTCGATCCATACCAGTTAGTAGACTCGATTCAAATTATTCAAATCATATTTGACAAATTTACTCATAAAAATAAAAATGTAAAACTAACACAGCAGTAATACGCTTATTTCTGAAAAGTAACCTAAGTCAAATAAAATAACCATATATGCTTGTTAGAAAACAAAACCTCTAAACAATGCATTTATTGTAGTACTCAAACGTTCACTTTAATTGAAATAATCTCGAAAACGTTTTCATAAACAGATTAATACATGTGAGTTTATCCTTCAACCACTCATTAAAATTTGATTGATTTATATACGTCACACCATTAAGAAGAGTTGGTAATTTATACAAACTAATTTATCCTTTTTTAACGATATTCTCATCACACTAAACTTTAATTGGTCTACCCGGAAACCATTTACTCTTTTAAGTACAATTTTACAGGAAGATGAAGAAATGTCCCTTTCATAAGCATAGGTTTCAAAATATTCTGTTCAAAACTTTCACAGTTATTTACAAAAATGTGCCGTCGGTTGTGTCCAATCAATTAACTTTAAAGATATTGCGAAAATTTTTTCTAATGTATTAAGTTCTAATATAACATACAATCTTTCCAAAAAATTATTTAAAATTCTCATCATTTAAAACCGTGATTAAACTATTCAGATCTATTTCTCGCATTTTTTTATTTATTGCACTTGATAACTCGTTTGATATTTGATATTTCGAAAATTTTGTTTCTGAAAACTTCTACATTTTATATAAACTATTTCTCAGATCTTTTTTTCTTTGAAAAATAACACAATAGGCATGAGATTATATTTTTGAGAATAACTCCGGAATTTTTAAATAAACAATTATGAAAAATTCCAATCTACAGAGAGGGCTGTCCTTCCACCATATGTGGCACATCGTTGGGAAGTTAATTTTATAAGGAATTCTTTGGTGAACCTAATATTTATATTATCTGAAATTGAGGGAAACAAGCAAAAAATGTATCTTTATTCTATTTAATGGCTGTTTTCATTAAAGGAATTGTTTTAAATTACCCTTGTTGATTTCCATACAATAATACAAATGACTGTGAAAGAGATAGCGAGCATTTGCAAAAGTTTATGACGTCAACTAACGAAATTTTTAGTTATCCGCTGTCTAAGATCTTCAATGTCTTTTGGTTGTGTCGCATAGACTTTAGATTCCAAATGCCGGCTGATCTAGCCATTCAATCTATAGGACCATGCCTTCCAATTCGTTGTCCAGGAAATTGATTTTTCAACCACTGTCGCACGGAAGTCACATAGTCATCTTACCGGTAAACTAATTCATTTTCAAGCAAATTTTCTATTTTTCAGTACCTAGCTTTGTTATATGCGGATCAACAGTGGTCAAGAAGCTGAAGGTACATATTCATATTGAAATTACCGTCAATAAATATGGACCAACGATGTGGTTTAGAATATCTGCCCAAACATTGAGTTTTGTGTTTTTGTAGATGTTAGTTATGGGTTTCCCTAAATAAATGCGGTTCCGTATCATACCAATACCTACAGTTATATTCTGCTTATTTCTTCATCCAAAGAAACGTACACTCATCAGTCATCACTGAAACAGATATTGCGCAAAAAGTTTGCATTATTCACAAGGTTTTTATTCATATTTTCTGCAAAATTATAGTCCATCATTGTCGTTTTCATTTAGCCCTTGAAGAAGTTTTACCTTGTACGAGTGAAATGTCTGTTTTATCTTAATTCCTCATAACCTACTTAGGGAAACTTCCGATCCCTGGACAAGCTTACTGAAAGACTAATTGTATTCATTGCAACATGCCCTAAACATGCCCTAAAACTTCAACATTAAATATAATTTGACAATGTCTTCAAAAGGATCGTACCATCATTCTAATTATTTCAAACTGGATTAATTTAGAACAAAACAATGGCATAGAAGATCTAATATTACCAGATATGGGTAAGGGAGCTCATCTTTTGTGCATGGGGAAGATCATAATGGATACTTGAATGATCCTGTCCATAGAATCAGTCTGCCCGAGTTACAATAATCGGCCGATATCTACAAGAAAGTTTTACTAAACGTAAATGAGAAACCAAGACCCCTATAGTATTATTTGCGTTACTTTTAGGTTGATTTTTGATATAATTCATATTGATAGAGTGATATATATATAAATCTTCTTTCTTTTTCTGTTCTCTCCTCTCTAGAATAAATCCATATAAGGTAACATCTCCTAAAACATCTAATTAAATTAGATTCATCAGTTCATGAGCTGTCTTTCCAATAAGATTAATCTCCATTGTAGTATATTACATTATAAGATCGTTATATAAGGTTTAACATGCAAGCATGAAAGTTAACTGAGCGAGTGCTATAGAGTTCAGTTATTTATGTGAGTATGTTAAACCGTATAACGATCGAATATTGTAAGTTTTATGTTATCCTGAAGATCTTTTCATCCAAAAATAATAAATTTTGTTAATTCTTTTGACGGTTATTCGTACAGGCGAAAATCTAGTTGCATTTTTTGGAAACCAACTGTGTTTTCATAGCAACGGGTAATAAGTCACGTATCGGTAAAAATCAAAACATATCCGTAATAGTTTTTACCAGTCTAGCCTGTTATGAAAATTATTACTAATAAAGGGTAATTATCGTTAAATAATATTTACAGTTCAGGATAACATACAAATATTTGCTTCACTTTGAAATACCTAAGAGGTTTGCTAAAATTATTCCAGTTAGCAGGGGTGACGACGGGTCCCGTTTTCTCTTCCCCTTTCGCACGCTACCTCAAAATGAGGAAAAAATATCTCATCTAAAACAAGATAGATTTATTGGGGTGCAAATTAAAACAAAGAAGGTTTAGTGCCATATCCCCCAAAAAGAAACAATTATGCAGCTACGGACACGTGCTCATAGAGGCCCCAAATGTGGCTCATGGGAACATGAAGACACTAATTGAGTACTGTGTACTGTACTTTCCAGCCTTATTTTAGTTCTTGTTCCTGATCTATTCCATTCTAGATCCAATTCCTTAGCTACGATACGTTGATGAGGGGCAATAACTCCGAAACACGTGTCCGTAGCTGCATAGTTGTTTCTTTTTGGGGGATATGGCACTAAACCTTCTTTGTTATATCTCATCTATTCCACTTTAATCTATATTTGTAGCAATCTAACGAAAATAGAGAATACACAATTTTTAGTTTTTTTTCCTCAATTTCAGGTTAACTAAAAAAGTACGTCAATAAATTCCATTTAAAATTACCTATCCAACGATGTGCCAGACATAATTGGTGCCGTTTTTAATTTTAGATGGGTGGCTGTTAGTGCTAAGATGGTTAATGATACACATCTGGTTTTTACGTAGAAACATGTCCCCTTCAATATCTTTGTTGATACGTCTCAGCTACTTTGAGATAAACAACAAATATCACAGATACTTAGAGTGGCTAGTTTTTTAAAAACTCTGCATAATACTTAAAATTAATTTATTCTACCATAGGTTGTAGGAGGATGTCGTACAGATGAACTAAAAAACATGATTAGATGATATTGGGGATGTGATTATATTTTAACTACAACACCTGGTTGGAAAATTAAAATTCAAATAAAATTCACAGTTACAACTAGAGAAGGGCCACTCGATTCAGTTCTATAGAAAATGTTAAGAACAATCATAGGTGGTTCTTTTTGTGTGACAGATCGGCAACATGTTATAATAAGCCAGTTGGTTTAAACGTCATTGGTAAAATGTCCTAAAAAATAGCAACATATTTAGAATTGTCAAATCTTTTTTCTTATAATGGTGACAGTTTCTTTCG
Source organism: Rhamnusium bicolor (assembly GCA_029963845.1). Taxonomy (NCBI): domain Eukaryota; kingdom Metazoa; phylum Arthropoda; class Insecta; order Coleoptera; family Cerambycidae; genus Rhamnusium; species Rhamnusium bicolor. Next base: position 235,231 of record JANEYF010004602.1, on the reverse strand, counting down.
ATACTCGAAAATTTTGTTGAATGAAGCCCAACATTACAATTCTTCAAGAGTCATAGAAGCTGAAAATTTACAATTGCAGAAAGCTACATCGAGAACTCTATTTAAAATAAAATGGAAATCGCAAACAAAATTCTGGGTAAAAGTGGTAAATCTGGAGCCCATGATATCGAAGTGACTAGCAAAGACAACTTGTGGTTACACTATCATCTTCGATACAAATGAAATTAATTCTTGACAACTTATACTGTAAAATTCGAATGCTAACATTTCACCATTTTAAGTTCTAGAAATACGATCCGACATCGACCAAATTTTTGGAATCAGGTTCTGGTATCCTGTTTTATGAAGAAGGGAGAACCGATCCATAAGTGCTGGTTTAGATATTTCCTATCTTAAATTATGAACTAGATCAACAAATAAGTTTTTTCTCGCCGCTTAATAAATAAATATAAAAATAAATACGTTATCAGTGATAGGTATGTCTCGACATTTTCGGGAAATTATACAATATTTAACTCCCTAACACTGAAACACTCAGTATCACAAAATTAGCTATATCTTAAACCAGAATACCTTGAGATATCACTTTACAATTTCAAACGATACATCATGAGCACAAAATGGGTGTATCTACAAAGGGGAATAACAATATTGTTTCATTTCATTGATTTTATATCAACATTTGCATACAAAATTAATGTAAACATCCAAGTACACAGAACAAAACTGTGTAACAAACTGTTATTTTCGCAACTTAACATAGTGAAAGGATCCTAACATTTACGCTAAAATGTTTATGGTTATTTTCGAAGCAGTAAATTTAAGGCGAAACAACATTCTAGTAAATGGTCGCAAAGGTAACTGGGGATAATGGAAAGGGTAATATACTAGTCAATGCTAAATATATATTTTCATTATTTACACGGTCAAATAAACAAGCTTATTAAATAAAGTTTAGATAATAAAGAGTATTTTCTTTTGCGACTATAAATTGCGGGAATGGAAAAAATACAAACAAATTTTGGGTGATACAGGGTGGCCATCTTCATTTTGACCCATTTTGATCTTGAATAATTCTGGAATGAAAAAACTATCGAAATCTGGTTTTCGCAGATTAATTTTGATTGAGACCAAGTTTATTTTTATGGCATTTTCATTTTTTTTATGACAACCGGATATACTGGGAACAAAGTGACCGATTTTCAAGTATAGGACAACCTTAATTTTTCAAATGGAACACCCTATATATTTTTCCAGATTCGTAAAGTTGGCCACGCTGTACAGGGAGTTTCTTTTAAAACTGAACCCCCCTGTATATTTTCAGATAGAAAAAATATAATAGCATATTTGAAAACTACGACATACATGTTACTTGATAAATTAGAATCGATTAATATTAGTAAAAATAATACATTTTCTGTATGGATATAATACTATAAAGTAAGTATAAATACTTAATTTCCCTAAATATACACTGTAGTATGAAAATAAAATTTATAATGGAACTGGCAGAAAAATCAATTCATACGTTTCTTTAAAATAAATATTTCATATAACCGTACCAAGTATACATGACATACGGGGTATATTATTGAGGACGGGCCAACCGACACAAGATAATAGAGGACCTCAATACGCATCGATTTGAACCCCATTTATGTTATGCGCAATTTATTAGTTTCGAAGTTATTTAGGTTTTCGTGTATTTTTTACAAAACTCCGGTTTTGCCCACAAATTTCGTCATTTAGGCTTATCTATTAGTACTAGCGTCATGATTTTTTATGAACGTAGTCCAATAGTGGGCCTATAATTCTGAGAAATATATTTTTTTATTGTAACTGAAACTATTTGGACAAAAAATAATCTTCTTAAAATTTTATTAAAACAAAAATTATTCCTTAACTTTACAAAACGATAGCGAAAATAAACATTTTGGTAACGATCTTAAAAACTTGTTTACTTTACTGACAATCAACCTGACAAATTTCATTCAACTAGCCGCATCACTTCACATCGAAAATTTTAAATATTATGCAAAGTGTAAACGGCAAAAATCCCACTTTTTAATTAAGAAGCAGACAGTAGACACATGTGTTTAGGACAAATGGTCCTCATCGGCACGATTCTGCTAAATGTTCATAACAGGCTAGACTGGTAGAAACTCTTACGGATATATTTTGATTTTTACTCGTTTTACTAATTTTGAACTCGTTAGCACTCGCTCAGTTAACTTCCATGCTCGCATGTTAAACCCTATATAATGATCTTATAATGTAGTATACTACAATGAAGATTAATTTTATGGGGAAAATAGCTCATAAACTGATGAATCTAATTTAATTAGATGTTGTAGGAGATGTTACCTTATATGAATTTATTCTAGAGAGGAGAGAACAGAAAAAGAAAGAAGATTTATCTATATATCCCTCTATCAATATGAATTATATCAAAAATCAACCTAAAAGTAACGCAAATAATACTATAGGGATCTTGGTTTCTCATTTACGTTTAGTAAAACTTTTTTGTAGATATCGGCCGATTATTGTAACTCTGGCAGACTGATTCTGTGGACAGGGTCATTCAAGTATCCATTTTGATCTTCCCCATGCACAAAAGATGAGCTCCCTTACCCATATCTGGTAATATTAGATCTTCTCTGCTATTGTTTTGCTCTAAATTAATCCAGTTTGAAATAATTAGAATGATGGTACGAGTAGTAAATCCTTTTGAAGACATTGTCAAATTATATTTAATGTTGAAGTTTTAGGGCATGTTTAGGGCATGTAGCAATGGATACAATTATTCTTTCAGTAAGCTTGTCCAGGAATCGGAAGTTTCCCTAAGTGATTTATGAAGAATTAAGGTAAAACAGACATTTCACTCGTACAAGATAAAACTTGTTCAAGGACTAAATGAAAACGACAATGATGGAGTACAATTTTGCAGAAAATATGAATATTAACCTTGTGAACAATGTAAACTTTTTGCGCAATATCTGTTTCAGTGATGACTGATGAGTGTATGTTTCCTTGGATGAAGAAGTAAGCAGGATATAACTGTAGATATCGGTCTGATATCGAACCGTATTTATTTAGGGAAACCCATAACTAACATCTACAAAAACACAAAAACTCAATGTTTGGGCAGATATTCTAAACCACATCGTTGGTCCATATTTATTGACGGTAATTTCAATATGAATATGTACCTTCAGCTTCTTGAAACTACTGTTGATCCGCATATAACAAAGCTAGGTACTGTAAAATAGAAAATTTGCTTGAAAATGAATTAGTTTACCGGTAGGATGACTATGTGACTTCCGTGCGACAGTGGTTGAACAATCAATTTCCTGGACAACGAATTGGCAGGCATGGTCGTATAGATTGATTGGCTAGATCACCCGGCATTTGGAATCTAAAGCCAAAAAAACATTAAAGATCTTAGACACCGAATAACTAAAAATTTCGTTAGTTGACGTCATAAACTTTTGCAAATGCTCGCGTTATCTTTCATAGTCATTTGTATTATTGTATGGAAATCAACAATGGTAATTTAAAACAAAAATTGAATGGTAGAAGCCGTTACTTTGTGATAATCAATCATAATGATAGAATAAAAACACTTTTCTTTGTTTTTTGTCACTGTTTTTAATATAACTAAGCGTTACTGCAGTTTCCACACTCAACGTGTTATTTTCAAACGATTCACAAACTGAATGAAGACATAAAGGAATTTTTTGCAGATTTATACCTAAGGTGACCTTTCTAAGTATTTGACAATAATACCTACTTAAACCCTAATTAACATAAATTGAGATTACAAATCTAATTCTGGTTAATCCAGGATTATGGCATAAATATATCAAAAAGAGGCGTATAAGTCTAACTGGTCGTTAAGAAGGTTATTAGGTTGAACGTGATTATATTTGAATATTTCCAATGATTCTAATAAATTTAATTTAAAACTTTTTTCTTGAGTATGTAAAATATTTAGGTTCTCTAATTTTGGAAAAGTGTGACCAGATTCTAAGATATGATTTGAAAAAGTTGAGTCGGTTTTATTGAGTCTAAAGGAACGTAAGTGTTCATTATATCGAACTTTAAATGTACGACCAGTTTGACCTAAATAAGTGGCATCACAATCCGGGCATGTTAATTTATAAACTCCAGATTTCTCCAGATTATTAGTTTTATCTTTTGCATTAAATAAAAGGTGTGAAAGTTTTGACTGTGATTTAAAACTAACTTTAATATTATGTTGTGACAAGATGTTGGCAATTTTTTCGGAAATATTTCCATAATATGTTAAAGAGACATATTTAGTACTTTCTTTATATTTGACATGTGGATAAATACTGTGGTAGGCTAATTTTAATTGTTTCCTATTAATTAAAGTTTCTATTGTTTTTACTTGAAAGCCATTGTTAAAAGCTATTGTTTTTATAGTGTCTAATTCTGTTTTTAGATCTTGCTCCGAAAGAGGTAATGTTAGAGCTCTGTGTATCATAGAATTATAAGCTGCCAATTTATGAGATATAGGACTGAGTGATGAATTAGATATTGTAGTATCTGTGAATGTCAGTTTCCTGTAAATATTAAATGTAATTTGGTTATTGTTTCGCTTTAAAGTTAGGTCTAAGAAATTGATTTTATTTTCTTTTTCTGTCTCTAACGTAAATTTAATATTGGGGTGAATATTATTTATAGTTTAAAAAGATATCTAATTGCCTAAATGTACCTGTAAAACAGGCTAATACATCATCCACGTATCTGTACCAAAATTTTATATGTTTTTTGGCCAGACAAGATGACATTATTTTTTCTTCTAAATGAGACATAAAAATATCTGCTAAGAGGGGGCTCAATGGAGATCCCATTGTCAGACCCGTATTCTGAGTGTAATATTTATTATTATATTGGCAGTAATTTTGACTAAGACATAAATCGAAAGCCGCCATTAATTCATCTTATACTAAAAAATTTATATGTGATTTGTCTAAAATATCTAAAATAAGAGACTTACATTCTTCGGTAGGAATATTTGAAAACATATTGGAAACATCAAAAGACACCAAAAAACAATTTTCAGGAATTTCTTCCTTATTCAATGACTTTGTCAGTTCAAAAGAATTCTTTATTGTATGCTTAGGTTGAAATCTTGTTTCTCTTTTAAAGATAAAATTAATTCGAGTTCCTAATTTGTGTGTGGGACTGTTAATATATGAAACAACAGGTCTTATTGGTGCATTTTCTTTATGGTTCTTAATAAGGCCGTAAAGTTTGGGTGAACGGGGGTTCATACTAGTCATTTTCTTTTTTTTCAAACCTGACAAAATCAAAAATTTCAAATATCCTATCCAAAAATAAAAATGTAAAACTAAAAAATAGTGATGCACTAAATCAGTCAAAAATAAAATAAAGCAAAACAATTTAGTTCTAACAAAGGCAGATAAATCAAATGCAACTGTAATTATTCCCAGAAATGATTATGATGACAAGATGCAAAATTTCATCCAATCTGAATTATCAGAATTAAAAAAGTGATCCCACAAAGAATTTTCAATTAAAAACTAAACAATTTTTATCAAATAGTAATATTTTATTCAATAGCTTTGAAAAAAAGAAAATGACTAGTATGAACCCCCGTTCACCCAAACTTTACGGCCTTATTAAGAACCATAAAGAAAATGCACCAATAAGACCTGTTGTTTCATATATTAACAGTCCCACACACAAATTAGGAACTCGAATTAATTTTATCTTTAAAAGAGAAACAAGATTTCAACCTAAGCATACAATAAAGAATTCTTTTGAACTGACAAAGTCATTGAATAAGGAAGAAATTCCTGAAAATTGTTTTTTGGTGTCTTTTGATGTTTCCAATATGTTTTCAAATATTCCTACCGAAGAATGTAAGTCTCTTATTTTAGATATTTTAGACAAATCACATATAAATTTTTTAGTATAAGATGAATTAATGGCGGCTTTCGATTTATGTCTTAGTCAAAATTACTGCCAATATAATAATAAATATTACACTCAGAATACGGGTCTGACAATGGGATCTCCATTGAGCCCCCTCTTAGCAGATATTTTTATGTCTCATTTAGAAGAAAAAATAATGTCATCTTGTCTGGCCAAAAAACATATAAAATTTTGGTACAGATACGTGGATGATGTATTAGCCTGTTTTACAGGTACATTTAGGCAATTAGATATCTTTTTTAAACTTTATAAATAATATTCACCCCAATATTAAATTTACGTTAGAGACAGAAAAAGAAAATAAAATCAATTTCTTAGACCTAACTTTAAAGCGAAACAATAACCAAATTACATTTAATATTTACAGGAAACTGACATTCACAGATACTACAATATCTAATTCATCACTCAGTCCTATATCTCATAAATTGGCAGCTTATAATTCTATGATACACAGAGCTCTAACATTACCTCTTTCGGAGCAAGATCTAAAAACAGAATTAGACACTATAAAAACAATAGCTTTTAACAATGGCTTTCAAGTAAAAACAATAGAAACTTTAATTAATAGGAAACAATTAAAATTAGCCTACCACAGTATTTATCCACATGTCAAATATAAAGAAAGTACTAAATATGTCTCTTTAACATATTATGGAAATATTTCCGAAAAAATTGCCAACATCTTGTCACAACATAATATTAAAGTTAGTTTTAAATCACAGTCAAAACTTTCACACCTTTTATTTAATGCAAAAGATAAAACTAATAATCTGGAGAAATCTGGAGTTTATAAATTAACATGCCCGGATTGTGATGCCACTTATTTAGGTCAAACTGGTCGTACATTTAAAGTTCGATATAATGAACACTTACGTTCCTTTAGACTCAATAAAACCGACTCAACTTTTTCAAATCATATCTTAGAATCTGGTCACACTTTTCCAAAATTAGAGAACCTAAATATTTTACATACTCAAGAAAAAAGTTTTAAATTAAATTTATTAGAATCATTGGAAATATTCAAATATAATCACGTTCAACCTAATAACCTTCTTAACGACCAGTTAGACTTATATTATACGCCTCTTTTTGATATATTTATGCCATAATCCTGGATTAACCAGAATTAGATTTGTAATCTCAATTTATGTTAATTAGGGTTTAAGTAGGTATTATTCTCAAATACTTAGAAAGGTCACCTTAGGTATAAATCTGCAAAAAAATTCCTTTATGTCTTCATTCAGTTTGTGAATCGTTTGAAAATGACACGTGGAGTGTCGAAACTGCAGTAACGCTTAGTTATATTAAAAACAGTGATAAAAAACAAAGAAAAGTGTTTTTATTCTATCATTGTAATTTAAAACAATTTCTTTAATGAAAATAACCATTAAATAGCATAAAGAGATACATTTTTTGCTTGTTTCCCTCAATTTCAGATTAACTAAATATTAGATTCACCAATGAATTCCTTATAAAATTAACTTTCCAACGATGTGCCACACATGGTGGAAGGATAGCCGTCTCTGTAGACTGGAATTTTTCATAATGGTTTATTAAAAAATGTCGGAGTTATTCTCAAAAATATAATCTCATGCCTATTGTGTTATTTTTCAAAGAAAAAAATCTGAAAAATAGTTTATATGAAATGTAGAAGTTTTTAGAAACAAGATTTCCGAAATATCAAATATCAAACGAGTTATCAAGTGCAATAAATAATAGAAATGCGAGAAATAGATCTGAATAGTCTAATCAAGGTTTAAAATGATGAGAATTTTAAATCATTTTTCGGAAAAATTGTATGTTAGATTAGAACTTAATACATTAGAAAAAATTGTCGCAATATCTTTAAAGTTAATTGATTGGACACAACCGTCGGCATATTTTTGTAAATAACTGTGAAAGTTTTGAACAGAATATTTTGAAACTTATGCTTATTAAAGGGATATTTCTTCATCTTCCTGTAAAATTATACTTAAAAGTAGTAAATGGTATCCGGGTAAACCAATTAAAGTTTAGTGTGACGCGAATATCGTTAAAAAAGTTTAAAGGTGGGCACAACTTACGACAACGACACCAAGCAAACCACTGACAGGCAGCCAGTTACTCATTTGTGGCTGCAATTGAGAGAACCATGTTTACAAGTTGTAACGGTTCCATGTTTATTTTACGTTACAAGGTTTAATAAATACCAAATTATAAACTGCTTCCTCAATCTGATTAAAGATCGTGCTATTTTTACTAAGAAATTAAATATTTTGAACTGGACTACAACAATCCAAAGGCGTTTGTACGTATGAAGTAAGCACAGAATTAGCTTAATAACAATGGATTCCTTGTTGTTTTCTGAGTACAATGGTATTCAATTTTAGGAAAGCATCGAATTCATATCGAAATGGAACATATCAACCCGAAAATTATTGAACGTTCAATACAAAGTGTTTACACGAAAATGTCAGATTGTTATTGGTAGACATTTTTAACAATTACGTTAAATCTTAATGGTTTTTTGAATTATAATACGAATACCGTGCGGAACTAAATCACCACCCTGTATTTCACATTGCCAAACTCGGGATGATGCCTATTTTCCAAATGTGTAAAAATATACAGACTGTTGTCACACACTTTTAGAGTTATCGTCATTTCCTGTTAAAGAGGAAGTTGGATGCATGAATCAGACATGTATTTACATATACCCACAATAACGAATATCAATTTCCATAATAATAAACAGGGTCTACATAATTGAATTCCTATCAAAAAATGTTACAACACTAGATTTAAAAAATTTTCCCAGCTCAAGAATGAAGGCAGGAAATCTGACCTGCTTACGCGAGACACCCTGCACCTGTTAAAGCATTCGATATTTCTAATCTCATTTAGTAATTTATTTTAAAAATTAATATATGGTAAAATATAAATTAGTTATTATAAGGAATATTAATTTATACATATAAATTCATAATATATGCTTTTAAGTTTTATTTTTTTCATTGTCAAAGACTAGTTTAAATCAGACGGATGAAATTAATTTCATTAAACCACATTCTAATCTATCTAATACAACCAACTATATTAAACACGTGTATATAAAGTTTATTTTTAATTATTTAGGCAGGCACAAACATATTAAAGATGATAGATGAACAACGGATCAAGTTCGAGGTAGCTTATATTTTCTTTGCACTGTTTTAGTTTTATCATCAAACACATTATGCCTGTCAATTTGTTCAGACTATTTGACTCCTGTGACGTGCGATTAGCATTTTACATAACATATTATTTAGTTTACAATTATTAAAAGCTCTGTAAGAACATACCTCTGACATATTTTTTTACACAATATGAGTTCTCCACTGATATACCAAAAAATGCTTGTCATCAAAAATTCACTACTACGTTAATTAGAACCAACTTTAAATGATAAAGAAAATTAATTAATTATGCATATTTTAGAAACGGATATAATTCCTTTCTAAATTAATTGGTTTCAACAATGATTCTACTATCATGGTTAACAAAAAAATATATTACATTTGTGTAATCTATTGTTTAACAGTTTTCATTGTCCACTACTGACATTTTAAGAACTATGACAAATAGAGATTCCAACGATTAAAATATTGATTAATTACTTTTACCTAACATTTGAATATAAGTATGATCAGAAAAGAACATCAATCAATACAAATATAAAAAACTAGGTAATTTCTTATACTAAAAATTAAAAGTGTGGAGGATTTTTTTGCTAAATATCTTAATAATATTCCTTTAAGTATACGTAAAAGCAAGTAATAAATAGTAACATTATCCAAGAAAACTTTATCTTTTTGATGAAATTGTAAATCATAACATTATCTCAGATAATCTTAATTTCTTGGTTTAAATAGTTTAGAGTAAACTAATAAAATAATATTCTTTACCTTACTTAATTTTCGGGAAATCATCATGGATACAATGAGTATTTCTAATAACAAACACATAATATAATCATCACAATCGACAATACACTGGCATCTCTTATATAAGGAAACACTATTATATTTTCTTAACGGCACAATAATCATTCATAAATAACTCAAATTTTATTTTCACTATGACACATTAATCACTACAAGTACAGGACAGCGATCCTCATTACACAGGTTATCACCTGATACTATTGTCATGCTCTCGACATCATCAATACCAGTCATACGATATTTACGACATACGCTTTTTTTACTGCTTTTTAGTTATCTTACACCAGTGAATAAAAACGGAATACTTGCCTGTTCTTAGAAAAAAGAATATTTAGTTATATTACCTAATTTTTCTTTCTTTATCTATCATTTCATATACGTACAATAAAAAATAATATAAATTTGTCGGCAAAATTTACTGATTTTTGTGAATAATTTTTACTTTTTCATTAGAAACTCTTAAGTTATTATACTTTTTATTTTAACTGACCTAGTAGCCATAATTTTGAAAAGGTGAGAATAATTGAAAGTAGTATACATTTTTTTCTGTGTACCTCATGGTTGCTTCAATAGCATTTTTTCATAGTTTAATTAAATCACGTTTGAGTCTATCTTTATTTATAATAATCGTTTAATATTACAAAAAGGTTGACATATACCGGTTGTAACAGGATCATGGTACTCCCCCCTTTTCTCCTTTAGTCTTAAAGATAATTGATTAAAATTTGAGATATCCGATATACATAAAAAGCGGCACTGTTTGACATATAAGTGATTTTTTTTCACTTCCGGTTTCGTCGGAAGTGACACTAACTTTAGATTTTTAAATAGAACACCCTATATATTATTGCAATTTTAATTTCTGCATAATTTTCTGCATCTAACGATAAAAAATAAGTGACATTTCATACGTCAATATTTTTTATAATATAATTTTTAGTTTTCCATTTAAGTGTGCCATGACGGTTCCGATTTATTCTAAATGATCCGTGTAATGCTAGAAAAATCTAAATCTCGTCAAAAATACTAAATTACGTGATTTATGAGCAAATAAATCAGCAAAATGGTTTTTGGGGAAATACTCAATTTTTTCAAATGAAACCGTATTGGTACCGTGGTACCATTTATTAATACTATTAATAAGGAATTTATTCATATGTCGTATTAAGATGTGCGATAAATACAAACAAATTCGCAGTTAAAAGAAAATAAGAAAATACAATTTTTTTCTAATTAAATGTTAAGAAGTAATTAAGGTGGCTTTAAAAACAATGTAATATTTAGCTTGTCAAACATTTTTTGGTGTACCGGTGTTTTTATTGTGTCTTTAAAAATTGTTTAAAATTCTTGTTAATTGTGGCAATTGTGTTAAAATGCCGCAAATTTATACAAGAGATGAAAAAGTGGACATGTTAATTATTTATGGGGAATGTAGAAAAAATGCCATTGCAGTTAAACACCTTTATGCCGAACGATATCCTGATAGACAATGTCCAGCGAGAAATTATTTTAATCGTCTTGAAAATCAATTCCGAAGTGAGCCCAACAATGATCCCGAAGAAAATTTCATTCTTGACGAAGGAACAGAAATTATTGTTTTGGCTGGAGTAGAACTTGATAAGACTGTTTCTTTAAGGCAAATTGGGTTTGAATTGGAAATCAGTTACCAAACAGTAAGCCGAATTTTGCACAATTATCACTATAAATCTTTTAAATACCAATTGCACCAGGACTTTTACGAAAATGATTACGAACGTAGGATGGAATATTGAAATTGGATTTTACAGAATAACATGCAACCAAACAATGATTTTTTGGGAATGATTTTATTTTCGGACGAGTCTAGGTTTACAAATTTGAGATTATTTAACCGACAAAAGACAAAATATTGGTCACAAGAAAATCAAAGTTTATTACGGGAGGGTAACTTTCAAGTGCGGTTGGGTTTCAATGTTTGGCTTAGAATAATCGGTAGTAGAATCATTGGTCCAATAATATTTGAAGGATCCCTGACTGATGCCAGATACTTGGGATTTCTGCAAAATGAAATTCAGGACAGTTTAGCTGAATTACCTTTCCATCTACGACAGGGAATGTATTTCCAACAAGATAACGCCCCTCACCATAATTGAAGGATAGTAATTGATTCCCTTCAACGGAGATTTGAAGAAAACGTAATTTCGACGAATGGTTCTGTGAGGTGGCCTCCAAGGTGACCTGATTTAACACCCCTTAATTTCTTTGTTTGGGGTCATTTAAAAACTATTGTCTACGTAACCGCCGTTATAACCCGTGAATACCTGGAGCTACGAGTAAGACTCGCAACTAATAGCATAACGGCCCAGCAATTGACGAACGTTCTTCGAGAAACATCTATGCGAATTCAGAAGTACATTGACGTTAATAGACAACATGTTGAACAACTGTTGTAATGTTTTGTGTTCATTTCTTGTATTCCAAAGCCACATTATGTATAACAAGGTAATTAGAACAAAATTTTATTTTCTTATTTTCCTTTAGCTGTAATTTTGTTTGTATTTATCGCACATTTTAATACGATATATGAATAAAATCTTTATTAATAGTACTAAAAAATGGTATCACGGTACCAATATGGTTCCGTTTGAAAAAATTGAGTTTTTCCACAAAAACCATTTTGCTGAACTTTACTTGCTCATAAATCACGTAATATAGTATTTTTGACGGGATTTCGATTTTTCTAGCATTACACGGATCATTTAGAATAAATCGGAACCATCATGGCACACTTAAATGGAAAACTAAAAATTACATTATAAAAAATACTGACGTTTGAAATGTCACTTATTTGGTATCGTTGGATTCAGAAAATTATGCAGGAATCAAAAATGCAATAATATTCCTTGTGTTCTGTTTAAAAATCGAAAATTAGTGTCAATTCCGGTGAAACCGGAAGTGACAAAAAAATCACTTGTTTGTCAAGAAGTGGCGCTTATTATGTATATAGGATATTCCGAATTTCAATTAATTATCTTCAAAACTAAAGGAGAAAAGGGGGTGTACCATGATCCTGTTACACCCGGTATAGTAGGAACAGAAAAATACGGTAAAGGTAATACAAAAATTGATACTATTTTAAAAATTCAAAGTTATTTTGACCTAATTTAATCAAATAAATTATACCTAATGTTTACAGGAACTGTTCAAATTGACCTCCCAGTACGTCGATACATTTCTGTAGACAATTTTCGAATGATCTACTGACGTTTTTTAAAATATCTACAGTAATATTCTAAAAAAAAAAACTTACCTTATTCTGTCTTTCATATTTTCTTTTCTAGTTGTAGAAGTTTTGTACACTTTGATCCTTAACATAAGTCCAATATAGACAAATCAGGGCTTCTGGCAGACCAACTATGGGGTCATCCTCTTCCTATCCAACAATTTGGAAGAGTCGTGAATAGCTCCAGTGTCGTATATAGGTGCTCCATGATATAGCTACCACATTCTCTCCTTAATATTACTGGGTACATCCTCCAGTAATTCTTCCAAGTCTTGCAAAAATTACAAATAAATTTGACCATTCACACGTTCACCAAAAAAATGTGGTCTTATCGTATAATCTCCAATAATTAATCCCCAAACATTTAACGACCATCTTCTTTGGCCATTTATTTGTTCGTGAGATATAAAGATTGATTGTGTCGGAATCCCTATCAATCAATTTCTGCATTACTTGATTGTGGTTGAGATGAAACATGTTTTTTTTTGTAGGATTCGATGGGCTGGAGATCGGCTAATATCGTATTATCTTGCCAATTCTCTTATACTGCGATGAAGATCATTAGTCATACTCAAAAGTATGACTGTTGCGTTTTCTTCATTTACTATATTTTTTGTTAGTTCCCTTTTCTCATATTCCACTGTCCCCGTATTGTCAAATCGTTCCATCAACCTCTCAAAAGATTTTTTTGAGGGCTGTCTTATTTCCGGATATCGTTCCTTATAAATTCGAGATGATAGCAAACAATTTTTATCACTTGCACTCGGAACATAAACCATATTGATCATTTCTTCTCTCGAAAAATTCATTATTGAAAAGTGCGAAATTTAAACTAATTTATAACTTGTAAAAACAGCTGTCAATTACTTGGGGATCCGAACTTCCTCACCGCAGTAAAACTCGACGTGTGGTGGAGTTAATAATAAAAGTAATTTTTGACGTGTCAAAAAAGTCACATTTTGACGTTTCAAAAAAAATCACATTGAAATGTCACTAATATTTTTTTTAGACATTGGGACCGACTTTGCTCTTCAACAAACTCAATCTCTTCCTTGACCTCTAGAATGTGTGTACCAAATTTGAAAGCTTTATCTCAAGAACTGTAGCTGTATCGCAAACCACACACACACAGGCAGAAAATTTTTCTGTCTGAAATTTTGTGTATCATCATAATTCGTCGAGATTCGTCCAGAAATGCAACAAAAATTTTCAAAATTTTTTAAGTAAAACTGAAGTACTTTGTCACAATAGTTAATAATTAAACGTCAATAAGACAACTTCCAATATAGGGGTTTGTATTATCTGTGGTGTTTCATTTTAAATATATTTAATTATTATTTTCACCTTTATGCCAAAATCATGGCAACTAAATGGTTAGAAATAGAAAGTGTAATAATTTAACGGTTTTTAATCAAAAAGTAAAGATATCTTTGGATATATCGATTTTAGATATAGGATATTATTCACAAAAATATTAGAGGATTAACGTGCCAATTCAAAATAAAATAATATATAAGGTGCTCCACTTAATAAAACTGAGAACATGTGCTTTGAAATTTCCTAAATTAGCCCTAGTGTAAAAGACATCCTGTATAATAATAATCAATAATTGGTGGTTGTGTCTTTAAAATTAAAAAGTTAAGCACCACATACAACCCCTATATTCCTGAAGGTACTTCAAGGTACCTTATGTGGAAGAGGACTAGACATTTAGAGACAATGGACACACACCCAATGTCCGAGTATGCTGTTTTAAAAAAATCCTAGCTTCATGACTGAGGATGGAACTCGGGACTGCAGAGTGAGAGGCAACTACCCTTACCGCTTGATCACGAAGCCACGTTGTCGTTGAAGTGCATCTCTTATTTACATTTTTTACCATTGGCCTATTTCCGCTATCAGGGCTAATCACCTACACCAGCAAACGAGCTACTCCCAACCTGGAAATTTTGCCGAATCTCTTCTCTGTCGAAGAGATGGAATTTTCTACTTGCCCAACATTTAATAGACAAGGAACTAACTGCTTTACATCCTTTCTGAAGGAAAATCACTAACAAATAAGAAGTTACTCTCGAGGAGAACCTAGCCGATTCCCATTTCTTATTTTGAGAATCTAGAAAAACTAAAACTACTTTCTAGAGGCAGTTTCTTTAATATTCAATCACAGAAATGACAAATGTTGATTCGATTTCTTGAAACCATCATCAACCTCTTTCTTTTAAATGGACACTATTTTTTATAGTCGTCAAATTACGCTAATTATTTGTTCAGGACAAAAAGTATTACAATATAACTAATATAACAAACCGAGAGTAGTACAAAGAAAATAAAAATGCTTTGTTTCGCTGCGGTTAATAACGAAATTCGACGGGGGTAATGAGGAACATGTTAAATGCTTGTTAAAAGTTTATAAAAACTAAATCGACAAGAAGTGTTCGGGAACTGTTCCCCTGCAGCTAACTGGAATCAGCATTTATTTTGCAGTTTCATAATTACACACTATGTTATAGTTTGTTTTATCTCGTTAGCTACATTAATTCTTGTATATGCCGCGAGTAAATACTACATGACGTAAAAACCAGAGGCTCACTAACATATCGATGATTAAAGTATAAAACCTAGTAAGTCGATTATTCTAAATTTTACAGGAGAAGGAAAAAATGTTTAGGATATTTATTTGTATTACTTTGTTTTTTATTATTTTTTGTTTTTAAAAATGAGTTATTTTATAGTATTGATTTTCTTAGATATATTTAATTTTTTCATATCTAAACCTCATAATCAGATTTGTGAGGTTTATAGTTAATGACTTCAAAATGAAGTCATTCTTTCTACTTTAACATTTTACTAAATTAGTTTTACTCGGTTTTGAAATATGGAGTTAGAAATCATAAAATCTGAATTCCGATTTATGGTTTTGTAGTGAAGATATCAATGTTTATACATTTTTGCTATAAAAAAACACGAAAATAAAAAATATCGATTTGCTAGGTTTTGCACCTTAACCATCGATATAATTAAAGATATGATAAACGTATATTACTTTTTAATTGGCGATTTTGTACTATCTAAATAACAGGAGAAATAAATATTTCACTGAACATACAACACCGCACACTAGTTTAAGTAAATTAGCAACTTTTGTTCTAAAAGTTCAAGAGTTAACTTTTGACGCCTGTTGCTTAAAATACATATACAAATACAAAAAATTTCTTTAGAAGATCGAATAGTTGTTAAATATGTGAAGTATAAACGTCTCAAATCTCTTGTCGACTTTGGCATCCTACTATCCTCTGCAAAAGTCTCAGTTTCTTTGGGCGAAAGACAAAAACCCTGTATATTATTAAATTTTTGGAATGATCCTTTGTTCCTGATTTTAAAAATATACCATATGTTACTCCTTCCTACCAAAACCGGTTTTTGAATTATTAAACGTCAAATATCTTAGTTAAACTAGTTACTGTAAATATGGAAACGTTAACATTAAAGTGAGCTATGAAAATAAAAACTATTATGTTTGAAGTGACATTTCTTTAATGAAATAATCAAAATGGTTTACAATGAGGAAGAAAAAGTCCAAATATTTACTTGTTATATACAAAATAACAAAAATAAACGTGGAGCAAAAAGAGCATATAGGGTGTTGTATCCAAATCGTACAACACCATCAGAAAATACGGTTACAAATATTTACCGAAAGGTGAATAATACCTCCAGTTTTAGTAGAAAAAAGCATGTAGTTTAAGCAAACCAGGAAGAACAGCTAGATATACTGCTTCATTTCGAAGGTAAAAGTTATTCCAAAATCTAACGTACGTTAAAAAAAACAGCTACAGACCATATAAAATTATACCCGCACAAGTTTTAACAGAAGCTCATAAAAGGAAAAGGCTGGACTTTTGCCGCCAGATGAATCAAAAGTTGGATGAAGATCCCAATTTTTTTACCAAAATATTATGGACTGATGAATCATCCTTTTCTGAGGCAGAAGTTTTTAATAGGAAAAAATCGAAAGTCGTGGGAAAACAAGCACAGCAGAAAAAGATTGGTAAAGCAAATAAAAAAAATTAGGAAGAAAAACTGTTAGTGTTTAGTGTGAAATTTTCAGAAACAAAATTGTTGAGCCTATATTTTATGATTATACTTTAACTATCTGGAAATAATTATCCCAGAAGCAGAAAATATTCTTTTGCAGAATTTTCCAGAAACCGAATTTGATGATATGATTTGGATGCAGGATGGGGCATCTCCGCATAATGTTCTACCCGTTCGAGATCATTTGAATAATGTATTTCCAATATGGATAGGGAATAATGGACCTATTAAATGACCATCTAACAGTCCGGATTTGACCCCTACGGATTCATTTTTTTTGGGAATTTCTAAAAGACATTGCCAATAATAATAATAATAATAACAGTATTCAAGTCATTAAAGACAGTATTCGACTTGAAATAAACAATCTGAATGTAAATAATGAAGCCGTCTCCGGTGCAATTATAAATAGAAGAAGACGTTATCATATGCATTGACAATAATGGTGGACACATCGAACATCTTTTATGAATTATCATTTATTTATATTTAAATTTCCTAAATAAATCTTTGTTATCTATTTTGTATAAATATTTGGTTTTTTCTTCCTCACTGTAAACCATTTTAATTATTTCATTAAAGGAATGTCACTTATCAAGCATAATAGTTGTCACTTTCATAGCTCACTTTAATAATGTTAACTTTTCCATATTTACAGTAACTAGTTCAACTAAGATATTCGGCGTTTAATAACTCAAAAACGGTATATGGTAGGGGTGGTAACATACGGTATATTTTTGAAATCAGGAACGAAGGATCATGTCAAAAATTTAATAATATATAGGGTATTCCATTTAAAAAATATATTATTATTTTGTATCCCCTGAAATCTGCACACTAATGTACTGCTGGTAGCATTTTAACAAAATTCAGTCATAACCACACAACTTCTATTTAAAACTTTTTTTCTATAGGCTATAATGATAAGGTGTGGGTAATTTATAATGAATAACCCTGTACAAATTGCGGAAATTTATTGAACCATTTGTCATTATTTCATTCGTCAAAATCAGTAAATACAAATTCAAAACTATGGAACGTTTCATACAAGAATGCAAATAAAGTGTATTCATGAGAGAATCCCTGTCCAATAGTTTAAGAAAAATCGCCCGTGGCTCCCGGTCGAATAGTTTAAAAAAAATCGCCCGTGGCTCTATCCGTCCTTGTCTATAGTAAAGATTGTCTGTAGCTAAAATTGATATAATTCCACTTTCGATTACAGACAATCTTTAATATACAGTATGTCCACAGTTAGAGTGCATAAGAGGGTGAGCTTTTTTTATTTCTCATTTTACGTGGAAAATTTATTCTTCATAAATAGTTTTGCTTTTATTAAAAATATGCCATGAAAATTATGTATGAGTAACACTAAGAAAAGTTGTTTAGAACTAAAATTTGTGTCAGAATTCCAATTTGTGGATAGATCTACCTAATTCGACTTTTTTTAAAAAAAAATTTCTAAGCGTCAAATGGTATGATGGAGTAAAACTTACACGGTAAAATAAAAATTCTTTTCTTCTTACGAAAATTATTAAATAATACAGCTAATTTATACCCGTAATTATATTAAACTACTTTTATTTTTAACAGCATTGAAAAAAATATATTAGGAAAACTAAAAATTAAAAAAAAAATTCAAACACGTCTTCAACGTGTTCCATGCATTTTTGAAGAATATTGACCGAACAAATTCCCTAATGCGATATTTGAACAGATTAGTGTTATTATCTAAAGGCCTACTATTTACAATTTGTTTCAATTGACCCCATAAATAAAAATCCCTATTTGTTAAATTGGGGGGCTTCGAACGCCATGGATTTGGACCATACCGACCAATCTATCGGTCATCCAACTTATTCTGTAACCAGATTCTACTATTTATCACAGAATGAGCGGGACAACCATCTTCTTGAAAATAAAATGAATGGGGGTTATCCAACGGTAAATTTTGTAATTCATCACTAGAAAAATGCATCATATTCAAATAACTATTGCTGTTACAACTATCTGCAAAAAAATATTGCCCTATTCCATAAGACACTGCGCAACAAACATTTATTTTTTTAAAGTATTGTCGCCTATATTGTATTCTAAAATTAGGACCACCATCACTCCAATATTAACTATGTTACGAAGATACAATCCCATTAGTCGAGAAGGTGGATTCATCTGTAAAGATAAACTTTTATAAAAATTTCTACTCATGCTTCCAATGCACAAACAAAAATAGACGTTTTGCTTCGTCGTCTGTCTCTAAGATGTGGTTGAAAATCAGTTTGTAAGGTATGTCTTATTATGTTTTAAAATTTATTGAATCTGAGGTTTCTTAACCACTTCTAAATATTCAGCTCGTCTTCTTAATGACAGTCTGGGATGTTCCTGTACTGACTGTAATACTAACAGGGTGCATCAACTTCATGATATTCTTTTAGGTCTTGGGTATTTTCAACAACGATCCAGTTCTTAAAAATGTCTGTACTGTTTTGTGGCACGTCGACTGTGCAAAACGCACGCCTGGGTATTTTAAATTAAAATCCTCGATTACATTCTGATAGCAATTCCATAACACTGTAAATTTTTTGCTGTAAAGTTAACATTTTTACAATAGTTATTAATAATGAAGTAGAAAATGACATTGTACAGTAAAACGACAATTCGAGGATAAATAAATGTCACTGTTAACCACAAGCCAACTCCTCAGTTATACAGTTTTTAATTTTTATACCACATTTTTTTTAAAAATGTTGAATTAGGTAGATTTATCCACAATTTGGAATTCTGATATAAATTTTAATTCCAAACAACTATTCTTAGTGGCTGTTTTTCGTATCGTTAAAATTGAACGTAGTTCACTCTTACATAATTTTCAGATTTTTTTCACTTTCTGAACACCCTGTACATGACATGTTAACTTATTTCATGGCAATCATATTTTTAACAAAAGCAAAACTTTTTATGAAGAATAAATTTTCAGCGTAAAATGAGAAATAAAAAAAGTTTACCCTGTTATCCACTCTAACTGTGGATATACTGTAGACAAGCACGGACAGAGCCTAAGGCAATTTTTCTTAAATTACATGAACGAGATTCTCTCGTGAAATACAGTATAGTTACATTCCCTATGCGAAAGGGAAAGGTTAGAAGATTGTGGCAAATAGGTAAAAAGTACTGGCAAAAAGTATCAAAATCTTTTCTTTAATAAATAGGCATTATTCTATGAGTTAAGACTTGAAAAATGTAAAAATACAATATTTCTGGATAACATAAAAAATATAAATGTACTTTCATTTTATAAATACACGCAGTATGCCATTAAAGCAATGGTTTAAGTACATTCTTAGAGAGAGCTTTAGGGCTTCATTCATCACTCAACCAACACAATCTTTTGTGGAAAAACTTTGCATATTGTATAAGAAACAACGTTCTTAAGATTACAGAATGTGTCTAGACTTGGAATGCATTTTCTGGGTCACCAGGTATGCACACACAAAAATATCCTTATTAAAAGTTGCTCCTTATGAGTAGTACAATAACATATCCATAATTTTAAAAAAATCGGTAGGTCCATAGGATTCCATGTATCCAGTGCCTTGTCCATTGTTGTAAACAATAATTACAATAAAAATTATCCAATTATGTTGATATACTCTTTACAGAAAAAAGGATAATTTATAATAATTAAATAAGAGAGCTTATTAATGGATATACAGTGTGTCTCACTTAAAATGAAGACACCTAGTTATTTTCGTAATTTTTTGAAATTCATATTTTGATTTTGGCACAATTGTAGTACATTTCGAGGCAACCAATTTAAATTTAAATAACAAACTGAGACAATGGACGGCAGCCCGCCAAATGGGGCCCATTCCCGATATTTTGCTTCGCGTTGAACCCCAGTATCAAATTTCATTACGAAATTCGCATTTTTAGTTTTTCTTATATTTTTCCGCATTCTATACACGGTGACAATTTTGGTTTGCAATTTAATAGGATGCCATGGAAAGAAAAACTATGATAACAAAACTAGAACTTTACACAATATGACTGTGTAAAGTTCTAGTTCACAATCGTAAAATATGTCTGCATTTAAGGGAAATAATCGAAATAATATGGTTATTTGGTGATGGGGTTCATAGTAGTCGCAGAATTTAACTGAAGACATCCTTTACGAGTCGATATGACTCATGGAACTGCAACCGTCATAAATGCTCTTTTCGATGAAACTGGCAGTGTTATTAAAAGACCTCAGAATGATCAACCTCATTGAATACATCCGCATCCTGAAGATAACCTAATTTTAGCTGCAAATCAAGCAAATCCAAGAGTGAGTCTACGAGATTTAGCGTCTCAACTGAATATCGACAAGGACAAAATTAGATGTTTCATACATCAAAATCAAAATTTCTACATACTGTGAAAAAAAGGTGATGAAAATAAGAGGTTAGATTATTGCTATTGGGCCCAGGAAAATTTTTTATACGCCGGGGATTTTCTACATCAACTTTTGTTTACTGATGAGTCTACATTTACCAGTAATGGGGTGGTATCTTCTCAAACCTGTAGATACTGGGCTACAGAAATCCTCATTGTGTTTATTAATTGTAAAGACCAGTATTGAGAGAAAGTTAACGTATGGTGTGGAATTTTAGGAGACCAAATAATTGGTCCATTTTTCTTTAATAACTCATTAAATGCTAAGCGTTTAGTTAACTTTTTCGATACGAAATTATGGGATGCAGTTGAAAATCTTCCTCTTAATGTGCGACATGATATTTTTCCCGCTAGATGGTGCGTCAATATATAATACAGAATTGTTCGTCAGTGGTTGAACGAACATTTTCCAATGCGCTGGATAGGAAGAAATAGTTCTTTTGAACTCTGGTCTCCTAGGTCACCCAATATTACACCATTAGACTTTTATTTCTGAGGAGTAGTGAAATATAAAGATTACACAACAAGGCTCAGAAATAGAGAAGAACTTTGTGGACGAGCCTATCGCGAAATCAGCATTTTAGAGGTGAGGAGACTAACCACTCATAATCGTAAAAGAATTGAGAAATGTATTAAAATTGAAGGAGGATTAGTTGAGAGGATACATCCGATAATTAATTAAAATTTTTATTGAAATAAATGTAATGAGTAATTTTCACAAAAACTGATTGTTACTTTAAACTGTTGTTTTTTTTTGCTTATGTCAATTACCAAAAGTTAATTGCTTGTTTTCTTTTATCTTAAAATGTATTTTTTGTCAAATCGACACTTCTGTTCAATAATTTGTTTCCAATTCCACATAGCATCCTGTTAAATTGCAAACAAAAAATGTCACCGTGTGTAGACTGCTGAAAAATATTGAAAAAATTAAAAATGCGAATTTTGTAATGAAATTTAGTATTAGGGCTCAAAATTAGATTCTGAACAACTTTTTTTAATAATGGGGGCTGCCGTTGTCTTAGTTTGTTACTTAAATTTAAGTTGGATGCCTCGAAATGTACGTCTTATATAGGACTACAATTGTGCCAAAGCTCAAATCTGAATTTCAAAAAATTACGAAAATAACTAGGTGTCTTCATTTTAAATGAGACACAAACTTTAACAACACTTACTTGATTAATCTGCCTAATATATTATCTGCAAAAATACTTATTAAATAATAAATCAAATTACTTTGGAAATTAAAAGTAATGGACGTTAATAAGTAGGAGGTAGATGAGTATATAATAGTCAAATTAAATAAAGCCTTAAATTAGGTAATGGCCTTATAAACAAAACACAGATGTACACAAAAATTAAGGTATGATTTTTGTTTTAATGAATGACATCAATAAATTTTCTTCTTTATTCACTATACATAATGACTAAGGTTACAAGACCGAGTAATATTTGTAAATGATTATTGACATATAATAAAACCTTTTCGAACAGCATAAGTAAAAATTAATTAATTAAATTGAATAAAGGGGAACTCTTTAGTTAGAAGAAATTAAAATATAGTGGAACATTTTGTAATATTGTTTAATACCTCATCAAATTATCTGTTGATGCTTGAATTTTTTTGTTTCCTATTTTTATCTAAATAAGAAAACTTTCAAATTTCTAATATGAAATGGTGAGCATTTTTGATGGTTCACTTAATTTCCATAAACTTTATTTTTGGGCCAGGAACAAGCACAAAATGCTGGTTATATAGTGTGCCTCACTTAAAACTGTAACATCATTATAAATTATTTAGTTTTTATCCGATTTAAACTAAATTGATCTCAAAAGATAGAGGTCATTAAGATTTACTTATGACCATAAAATTATTTACCCTCATCAAATGCAAAGCCACCTCCTACGATGGACGAAAAATAAAACATCATATTAATCATTTCTTAATGAAATAATTTTATTAACAAAAGTTGTTCGGAATCATCCAAAAAATATCCCAAAATATCATTTCATTCAGATTTCTCGTTTCGAAACATGCTGTGCCTCTTTTGTTTATATTAAAACATTTTTAATTTAATTTTCAAAGAGTAAATACCTTGTTATTTTGTTTTCTTTTTTTGCAACTGTGGCATATTTCATTTTTATTAAAATGCTTACAACTGAGGAAAAAGTGAAACTTGTTTGATTAGTTTGTGATAATGTCAGACCCCCAAGAGAAAAATGCCCAGCAACGTGGCCAAATACCTGAAATTACCAAATATTCAAGTTAATACCAGTCAAAGCTGGATTCCTACATCGTTTTTACTTGCCTTGAATTACAGAATTTAAAGTAAATCAAATACTATAAATCTGTTGGGAAAGTGATTCCCACCAGATTTATAGTATTTGATTTATTTTAAATTCTGTAATTCTGTAATTCAGTGGAAGGGTATCAGGTTCATAAAATACAGATTTATTAAAAAATTTAAACAGTTATGAATCATATGCAGTAACGTAATATTTCTAAGCTCTTTCAACACATATGAAATTTCATAAATAAATTATTAATGTTATACTATATAATGAGCTCTACGATGCTATCGCAAGGGATGAAATTTAAATTCAATCTTCAATATCACGACCTATGGTAAAAATTGGTTTTTACAAAAAATTTTTAATGTCCTGTATATTCGAAACAATGCGTATTAGGACATGTGTTTATAGGAATTCTCTTGTTCGGATTTTACAGTCCTGCTTTTTAAAATGAAATACCCTGTATAGAGAGGATATAAAAGTTTCTGACATATTTCTCAGCGAACACAGTATGAATCAAATTAAATTGAAAACATATGGGATGAAAGTTCATTTTCGTTAGAAATATTAACTTTGTACACGAAACCATATTTTTCAAATTAAAGAAAAAATGCGGTTTAATATTATTTTAGTTTGTACTTTATTTGAAAATCTATTATTTTCTATAATGAAACACAAAGCAAAATAATGTTTTAAAATGACAAAGACAAAGAAGTTTCCATTAGCGGTTTAATGAATGAAAAGGCACGGAAATATTGAGGCCAGTTAAAATGTGGTACAGTGTTTAATAAAATAAGTATTTAATTAAAAATGACTGAGCGGAGCAAATATTATCAACAAATTTTTCTAAAATTGTATAGTTATTATATTAACAAAAAAAAATCCAAAACTCCAAATTCACATTCAACTGTATTCAATTTGAGTATTCTGATATTAGTCTGACAAGTAGAAATAACAACATGACATCAAGCAAATTATTGATTACTTGTTATTGTGCTTTATCTTTGGTTCACGTAGTTTAAAAATAACAGCAGATTTTATTCCTAAAATATCATGAATAGGAAACACTAATAACATATTATTAGTTTACGTATTAAAAAAAATTAGACTATTAAAAGAATTTTAATATTAAAATGTAGAATTAAAATTATGGATCCACTAACATTATTAAGTGCTTTATTTGTTTATTAATTTATAAGATGTCTACAACTAAATACACCGACGACATGTGGTCACAATTTCGAAAAACTTGACCAAAAAATATTTTCTTTTAAATAAACACTCCAGAAAAAACACACAGTAGTTAGCGATGGCATCAGGTGCTACCATATTTTGTTGCAACATTTCATTTAAATATAAAATTTAGGGTTAAAGTTGAATTACACATTCTTCTTAACTCGGAAGAACAGGTTTTCAAATACATTGTAAATCTGATGGGAAAATTCTTTGAACTATTTCCATCATCGTCAAAACAATATCGACATGAAAGGATGATAAAGTTGGATTATATTAAGAATATACTACTATCACTGTCACTCTGTCACTATTTTGTGTTTTGGATTACCTAAAAGTTGTTTTAGTCCCCTCTTCTACCCATTCTACGGCATCATTCATGCGGCCATGCTTCATAGAGCCGGTGGGATTACCCTCCTCCTCCTACTTTCCTTCCCTTACATCTCCCCACCACCCAAAGATGATTAGGAGTTCAGGTTTTCGTTTTTCTTCCTCTACCGTCTTTCCAGCCCCTGCTTCCTTACTTTGTACCATTGCATCTATCAGGTTTCCTTCCAACAACTCGATCCATATTCTGGCTTGTAACTGATACCTACATCCCTCCCACCTCTCGCAATAGAAAATGGTTTGGGCAGGAGTATTCACCTGGTCGCAGTACCTAATTAACCCCTGAGTCATGATGTACTCTACTTCTCTGTGGCCACATCTTGTCCACACCCTCACGTCCGGTATCAGATCCTTTGCCCACTTGGCCACATCCGCGGTCTCCTCCCACCCCCTTTGTCATTTCCCACGCGTCACGTCTCTCCTCTCTCTTGGCTGCCGCCATCCTGCCATATATCGTCCTCCTCTCCCGCTAGAAGTTCGATCGGTGGTATCCCCGTTATCATCACTACTGCTTCCGTCTAAACCGTTCATAGGCACGAGCCACTCTCAGCAGTACCCTTCTCTGCACCCTTGTCATGACTTCTCTATAGTTCCTTACGCTCATGGAATCCGGCCACACTGGAACCGCATACAATAGTATGGAGTGGACCACCTCCTTTTATCCGTATTTTCCAAAATTTTTTAAAAGGCATTTGAAATAAGATTAAATGTTTTCTTAAGTAAACACAACCTGTTAACCTCTGAAGAATATGGATTTTGTAAAAATAAATCAACTCAAGATGCTGTTCTCTCTTTTTATAATAATATCTTACATAATTTTGATGAAAACTTAAGATCAGCTGGCATTTTCTTTGATCTGTCACGGGCCTTTGACACCATTAATCATAATTCGTTATTAAGAAAACTTGAAACATATGGTATCCGTGGCCTAGCGTTGAAATGGGTAAATTCCTACTTATTGGAGAGAACACAGTCAGTTAAGATCGTACAAGATGGAGTAGAATGTCTTTCGGATAGTGTTAACATGTTAACAGGGGTACCACAGGGCAGTGTCTTGGGTTCATTGTTGTTTAAAATATTCGTCAATGATTTAGTAGTCAACATAAATAACTGCTTTTTAATTCTTTTTGCAGATGACACCTCTGCTATCATAACTGCTACAAATGTAGACCTTTTAAGTAAAAATGCTACTCTATGTGTAGATAAAATGTCACAATGGTGTCTTAACAATGGCTTAATACTAAATGAGCAAAAAGCTGTATTTCTAATGTTCTCTCCAATTGGTACAAAGTTGGATTTTAGTCTCTTGGTTAGGGGTAATCATAATCTTCATCAGAATGATTTTGTGAAATTCTTAGGTGTACATATGGATAAAACTATGTCATGGGAGATTCATATAGAGAATCTAACAAACAGACTGGCTAGTCAAAACTTTGCTCTTCTCCAAATGAGAGACTCTGTTAACTCTGATACTCTGAAAGCTTTTTATTACGGCAATATCTATTCGGTTCAGCAATATTGCATATTGTGCTGGGGAAATAGTTCCGGAATAAAAAAGGTGTTCATTTTGCAGAAAAGAATATTGAGAAGTATGTTTAAACTTACCTACAATACATCCTGTAGGGATTATTTTAGACAGCATGGCATACTCACTATTTACTGCATATACATTTTGCAATTAGTATGTATTGTCAGGAAGAATATTAATAATCTTTTAAAATGTGGTGATATAAATAAGTACAGCACTAGATCAGCAAAAAATATTTTTGTACCCAGTCATAGATTAGAGCGAATAAAGAAAGGTCCCTTTATCTCTTCAATAAAAATGTATAACCACCTCCCACAAGTTATAAGAAATGCAAACAATTTTGTAACATTTAAGAAGCTTGTAAGAAAATATTTAGTGGAGCAGTGCTTTTACTCTTATGAGGAATACTACCTCTCTAATTAATGTTATTAATCTAATTTAATTAATTTTGTGATAATAAAAATAATTGTGTATCTTTACTTAGTCATAATTGTTAATTATGTTTGTTTGTCTTTATGTCATATGTTTCGTAATCTACCTTATATATGTGTACATGTGTTTGTGTATGTGTGTATATGTATGTGTATATATGTACATATGTGTGTATATGTGTAGGTATATATATTCTACATTTTATAATTTACATTTTAGTATTTGACAATTCCGATACTGTTGTGGTCTTATGGAAATAAACATATTATTATTATTATTATTATTATTAAAACAGAACAGTGGGTCATTAAAAATATCACAAATCTTAATGCATATTGATCAGATGTTGTATGGAGTGGAGAAATTGAAAAGTTTTTCCTCTGTGTATTATCTATTAGTAAATTATCTACTAAGAATTTTTGAGCCATCTCTTCTGCATCTGACTGCTGGGCTCCACCAAATCTGCTGATATCAGTACGCACTGGTGGCATAAGGTAATTGATCTATTTTACATAGAGCCTTAAACTTTATTCCCTCAAAGAGCGCGAACTACACAGACAGATGCGAGTGAAGATCAGGGACTGTGTGTCCACGTATCGACCGATGGAAGCCGGAGTCCCCCAAGGCTCTGTGCTGTCACCCCATCTGTTCGCTGTCTTCACCTCTGATCTCCCAAGGGCCGAAGGCACCGCAATGGCACTCTACGCGGACGACACGGCCGTCACGGCCAGATCCTGGAGTGCGAGAACAGCCACCAGAAGACTCCAAGAGGCAGCCTCTCTTCTGGAAGAATGGTGTATCAAGTGGAAAGTCGCAGTCAACGCGGAGAAAAGCCAGACGATTCTCTTCAGGAAAGGACGCAAGGAAACCCCCACAGGACATGTCTCCATGTTCGGCGAGGACATCCAATGGCACGATTCCGTCAAGTACCTTGGCGTAATCATGGATAAAGGCCTGACATGGAGACAGAACACCGAAGCCATCGTGGTAAAGGCCAAACGGACGAGAGCTCTCATCTACCCGATGGTAGGGAACCAGAGCAGGCTCAGTCTGAGGAACAAGCTTCTGCTAGTCAAAGCACTCATCAGACCACAGCTGACCTACGCCTCCGTAGCATGGGGATACCAAGCGAAGACCTATCTGAAGAAGATCCAAGCCGTGGAAAACGTGGCCATCAGGACAGCGGTGGGCGCACCATGGTACGTTAGAAACGCTGACATCTTCAGGGACCTGGAGTACACACCAGTCACCGAAATCATCCGGGATAGAGCGAAGAAACTGTACACCTTAGCTGAGGAGCACAGGAACCCGCTGATCAGGGAGGCCACCTCCTATGATCCGGCCGACGCACCGAGGCACACGAGGCCGAAGGTACAGTTACTGGATAACGGGTAAGTATAACTAATCCTTTCCTTACAGATGGACCAAACCCACTGAAAAGACATGACACGACCAACCACCCTCCCACAAACCTTGCGGGCGCCGGTCAGTAAACCGACCAGTGCCCGTTGTCCCCCTGGCTCAGTGAAGGACGAAAGTGCTAAGAAAGCACTTAGGCCTTCACTTCCTAGAGCTACACAGTTCATCCTCACCTTGTCCGATGATCCAGATGACAATGTGTCAATTGACACTTTGTGTACTGGCAGTCAATCCCAAGTCACAGAATATCCACACAGTCCCTGACAGACAGATGACTACCCCCGGGGGTGACAAGCTGGCGAAGAAAGAAGACGAAGACAGAAGAGCGCCAGAAGAGGCCCTAGCCAGCAGGGTTCATCAGCCAGGACCCAGGGAGGTTGACCGAAATCTTCGGCACCGCTCACATTTGTAAGTGGGGCCGTTCGTAAAGTAAGTTAACCCGCCCTGCACGAGGCCGGTCCAGGTCTACAGCGATGACTAGGGTAAAAAGGCAATAGTCCTGCCTGGCCCTAGCATCCGAGACCGTCATCATGCCAAATGGATATTGGCGCGCGAACTACACAAGGCTCTTAGGACAGACATTGGTTCACTCTAAGGGTGTTTTGTAGTTGTATTCACAAGCGGACAATTGATATGGATTTCGGGTTGGATAAATGTGCGTCGTCCATCTCAACAGTGGACGATGCGGGAAATTCTCTGGAGATTCACAGCTACTAGATGGAAGCATCATAAGCCAACTGGATGCCGGAGAGATCTGTACATAACTGGGTATGCAACAAAAGCACATTCGGGATGTAAAACAAATATGGATTCTCTCCGCGGCAAGTACAGACACCTACTTCAAAAGATTTGGTCTTCTGAACTTTCGGGAAATACCAAGGTATCTGTTACTAACACGCTTGCCGTTCCAGTTCTGCTCTATTCTTTTGAAATAGTGGTGTGGACAGTGAAGGACTTGTGCTAGTTAGACAGAGGTAGAGGTACCCGCAAGATGATGAATTTTCACGGAAGTTTTCATCCTAGATCCTCATGTGTATCTCCCACGTCACGGTGGTTTCTACAACATAGAAGCTCTGCATTTATTAACAAGGCTGACATTCGCCTTTTTAAAGGACAGCCGGGCTTAAGTTGGAGACTGAAGGTTTTATTATGGCATGCGAAGATAGTATGATCAACAACTTGATCTAGCATAGCCGCGTAAGTGATGGGTGTAAAGGTTCCTAATGTTAACCGTAGGGCCTGCCGCCAGGCATAGAAATCACTCATGCATTTGCTTTCTGCATGTCCAGTTTACGCGGTTTTCGTCTACATCCACCAACTGTATTACTTATTTAAGGCACTCATACAGGGAGGATCAGACACCAGATAAGACCAGACATTCGTTCCAGAGTCAGAAGAATTCAAGCCAATAAGCCTGACATAGTGCTCCTCGCTCATCAAACCAAGGCAATGTGTGTCATCTTGACACCTGCCAAGATAAACATCACCTTGAAGAAGGGGAAAACTGGACCAAATACCACGACCTTCTGTACAAGCTTTAAGTGCTCTACCCGGCTATCCGGTCGTCCAGTAATCAATGTACCTGTAGGAATTAAGCCTACGCTGTTATCATAATTGAAGACAAATCCGGCCTACCAAAAATCAGCAGAATGGTTGTCAGTCCAAATTCATGAGGTCAGTCTAGATCCCTTTATCTGTAATAGGGTACATGATTCTGGACTCTGCATCCACTAATCTTACGGGATGTGGTGAGTGGCTGTGGTTAATTTACTGGCATGACTTCCGTGCGGTTCAGAGGCCACGGGCGAACTATTCATCGTTGAGTAAAACATAAAAAATACGTGTAATACATTAAGACACAAACATTGAGTTCAGTGAATAAGTTTAATTACAAAATTGTGATTTATTTCTTGAACATTTTCATTTAAATCGACACCTCACCATACTGAGCCTGAGGTAATATAGAAATATTTTAAAGACGTCGAAATATAAACTTTACTTAATATCTTAAAATATTTTGTATATCACAGGGCTAGAATATTTTAAAATTTTATGGAAAAACATTTTGTAGTCATAAAATTCATTTTTCTGAACTAAATCAAATTCAAATTTTCTTTAGGTATACCATTTGTGTTTATATAAAATATTATTAACACCCTCCCCCTCCCCCCATTACTTACTGGTTAAAGTAAAATAATGAACGATTTGTTAAAAAAGAAGTAATTGAAAGATATTCACACACACGAAGTGTTATTTCAAATTGCTCTGGTTTTCTTTTTCGGAGACATGTGAAAAACTAAAAAAAAAAAGCAACCTCAACACCCTGTATATTGAAAACGGTTGGGATTTCTAAATATTTTATAAAACAAAGTCCATTATTTTCACTTCTATAAATCCTTGGTTTCCGTTTATATTAGTCTTAGACTTTGTATTACTTTGAAGTATATTAATCAAGTTTGAATTGTTAAATTGTAAGCAATAATACCTTGCAAGTGTTAAATGACTCTGCGAGTAGAGGTACAGTTGCAAAGATCGTTAACGATTACAACGAAACTGTTGCATGTTAATCATAATCAAAATGTCTTTAATCATGAGAAAATTAATGGTTCCCGTTACAATTCTGTCATAAAATTAATGCATTCACAACTGCATACATTTCATTTGCAGTTTGGAGAATTAATTACGAAATATTGCCTAGGGTTGTGACATAAATGTGGGCTAGAAGCAGTGAACTTGTATATGTTTGATTTGTTTTTGTTTTGAAAAATGTTTTAAACGACTTCCAAGTTACCTAAATATCTTCCTAATTAAAAAGACAAATAGAAATTAGGAAGGTGCGGTTATTCAAATTCATATTCTTTATTGGCCTTTTGTTGCTACATGTGTATAGATATAAGACAAGTCAGATTTAGGGTAGTAGATAGTATAAATTAATATATAAAAATAATACACAAACACTATAGTGCGATAGATATTTAAAAAAAAAAAATTGGTATAAAACCAACCTTGTATACCTATCATCATCCCTCTACCCTACACGGCCACCTCCTCAAAAAATTGAAATGGCAAAAGAGGTCGAGTGATACACCTTTTGAAAGGTCTTTCAATTCTCTACATAACTGTGTATTTTTTTTAAACTTTTATCAATTCGTCATTAATTTGTTGGTAATTCCCTATCTCCTGATTTAAATACAGGTGTTACGACCGATTCCTTAAAGTGTCTTGGTATTTTACCTTTTGAAAATATTAAGTTGACTATGTGTAGTAAGGGCTTTATAAGAGATGTATGGAATTTTTTTATGAACAGTCGATATTCCATCTGATCCACAAGCCCCGTAAAGTTATTAATGTATAGAATAAGTTCATTTTTGTTTACCGGGACCAAAGATAAGCTTTCTTTTATCGGTTGTTGTAACTGAGGTAAAACTATATTATCGTTAAATATATTTTTTGACGTCATTTGCAACATTAATAAAATATATCTGTAATATTACACAGCTCAAAATTTTTTTTGGTTCATTATTTGTCGCGTCGTTAATAATTTGCCATATTTTTCTATAATTGTTATTTGCGTTCATTATTTCATTTATATAATATTAATTTTTTGTATATCTAATAATATTTTTTAGCATATTTCTATATTGTTTATATTCAGTACGTAATTCAGTGCTATCAGACTGTAATAATCTTTTTTTTAATTAGTCTCTATGCTTTATAGAATTAATAATAGCTGTGGTAATCCAGGGTTTGAGTTTAACATTTTTATTGGTCAGTTTTTTAGTAGAAGTATTTATTTTAATATTATTTTGTAATTTATTTATAAAATATTCATATGCAATTTCGGGGTCATCTATGTCAAGAACATCTGTCCAAGTTTCATAAAACAACCATTCTTGTATTTTATTAAAATTTACTAATTTAGTAATTTTTGATTTAATTTGTTGAGATTTATTTGACATATTTCTTGATATTATTGACAAAGATGTAGTAAAATGATCTGTTAAAAATGTACGAAAAATCATAGACTTTATTTTTAGTTGTTTTTGAAAATCGTTTCTTATACTAATAAAAATATGATCTAATGTACTACTGTTGTTTTCAGTTTGCCCTGTAGGCACGATTATATAAGAAGTAAATCCAAATTGTCCCAATGTACATAAATAAGAATTTAAATTAATGTCTTCTTTATTCAACAAATTAATATTTATATCTTCAACATCATCTTTAAGCAGGTTAGAATAATAATTTTCAATATCATTTATACAGGGTGTTCCTAAATATCATGCACATACGCAAGGGGGTAATTCTTTGGCTTATTTCATGACTGAAAGTTTATATAAACATAGGTCCGCAAACGATTCTTTACTGATCTACAGGGTGTTGAAATTTGAAGATTTTTTGGCATTTTTACGAGATTATAACGAGTATTTAAAACACATATGCAGACACAAGTTACGATTTCAAATGCGACCTGTCAAAATTAATAACAACAACAGATTATTCAAATAAAACTGGAGCCTACTAAACCACTCTTTCCCACGATAAAACGATATTTATCGTGGGAAAGAGTGATATATCACCTAAAATTATTTAAAACAAATTAGGTATCCTCTTGGTAAAGTTCAAAATATAGAGTGGAATGAAATTTAACAAGGCTAAACAATCTTTTTGATAACTAATATTTTCTTACTTTTACAAAAAACTTATCATATATAAGTATAACATATATCTTTTTTAATCAATTATTTTTCCGCTATTTGCCAAAACGCTGAAACTTATTTTCTTTTAGCTGTAATTTTGTTTGTATTTATCGCACATTTTAATACGACATATGAATCAATTCCTTATTAATAGTACTAATAAATGGTACTACTGTACCAATATGGTTCCATTTGAAAAAATTGAGTTTTGCCCCAAAAACCATTTTGATGAACTTTATTTGCTCATAAATCACATAATTTAGTATTTTTGACGGGATTTCGATTTCTTCTAGCATTACACGGGTCATTTAGAATAAATCGGAACCATCATGGCACACTTAAATGGAAAACTAAAAATTATATTATAAACAATATTGACGTTTGAAATGTCACTTATTTGATATCGTTGGATTCAGAAAATTATGCAGAATTCAAAAATATAATAATATACAGGGTGTTCCATTTAAAAATCGAAAGTTAGTGTCACTTCCGTCGAAACCAGAAATGAAAAAAATCACATGTATGTCAAAAAGAACCGCTTATTATGTATACAGGATATCCCAAATTTCAATCAATTATCTTCAAAACTAAAGGAGAAAAAGGCGATGTACCATAATTCTGCTACACCCGGTATGTGACCAGGGAAAATTTGAACATCCTATATAAGTTTTTAATACACCAATTTATAATCCTATTGATACACAACAAGTTTTATATACAACTTCTCTGTATCAAG
Source organism: Rhamnusium bicolor (assembly GCA_029963845.1). Lineage (NCBI taxonomy): Eukaryota > Metazoa > Arthropoda > Insecta > Coleoptera > Cerambycidae > Rhamnusium > Rhamnusium bicolor. The sequence goes on along the minus strand of JANEYF010004602.1, from coordinate 200,769 downwards.
ATAATAAAGTTTTTATTTGGACTTAAATCTTAAGTGATACATACACCCGGTACCTATATAAATACATAATAATATCTAATATCTATGCAAACTAAGTAACTCCATCCATTTTATGTTCGAATGCTGGAATAGCGTTTCTCACTATGGTATTCTGTTTAGTTAAATGTGGCTTGAGTAAGTTGAGAAGATGGTCAAATGTTACACAATCATTCTAAGATAATTACGAAAATTATAGGGATTGTTGTCTCTAAATTCAGTCAGAAGCGGTATGTGGCCATATCTTGCCCTTGTTTCCAACCATTTCTTCGACCAAAAGGGACGCTTTTCCTTTTTTGCTATTAACTGAGAGGTGTAAGCATATAGCATACTGCATGTAATAGCCTTTCTTCGTTTTGTACTTAGCATTAACATTATTATTATTACTTTTAAAGCACAAGCCATCGTAAAATACAGACACTCCAAATAAAAGTTTCCTAAAATGACACAAGCCATTCCAAACCTACCCAATATGGGACACTTCTAGCACAGTAACAAACACTTTTTAACGTGAAACTAAAAACTGCCAGCTAAAACTCTCGCAGTCTTGACCGTTTGTGGGAAGGAACGCTCCTGATGCGTGCCGTTCCAGCGTGAGCTTCAGAACGCCTCGGTTTTACGAACGCTTCAAAGTATCCGTGTGTGGCTAGCTTTCACGAGACGACGCTGGACGACCTGTCACTACTGCATTGTGTGGGTCAGGTTAGGGTTGGAAATAAAACAAAAGTTAGTTGATCCCAGCCAAGAAACTTTCTTGGTCTATCGGCGGCAAAACTGTAAATATATTTTTCTTAACTAGCAAGTGGGTACCAGGGTATGTCATAGATTTTTTCTGGGTGATAATTTTTCTATCCTTTGGGGATTTACTTTAGTGACAATATTAGTCGAATATGATTTCTGTAAACTTCTCTGACAAATCCTTTAGAGGAATCAGGACGGTATTGAAATGAACTTTCTACACTTCCAACAATCTCATCTAGAATGCCTTCAAAGGCAGGTAATGTAAAATTTAATCCTCTGTTAAGGAGATTAATTTCTTATTCATCAAACGACTACTGTGAGGAATGATTTTCTAAAATGGAGACAATTTTTGACTACTGCTGATTAATCTTTAAAGTTTTTTATTTTGTGACATTTTCTTAATAAATTTAGTGTTAATTGATAAATTCAAGTATTTCCCCAGGGTTTGATTTAGGTATGTGGATGATACTTTTGCAGTGTTTGAAACAAAAGTCACTGATATTGACAAATTTGTTTCTAAATTAAGCAGTTGTTTCGTGTAAGTTAAATTCACATTATGGAATTGAAAACTCTGGACAACTACTCTTTTTAGATGTATTAATAATTAGAAATAAATAAATAAGTTAGAATTTAACATATACAGAAAAGATATGAGTACTCTAAGATACTCGTATATCCCTAAGGACTCTCACTATTGTGCTTAACATAAAATGGAGAGTTTTAATTTTTTATCACATCGCCTATTAAGTCCCCCTCAACAAGGAGAGGTTTGGAAAAGAAAAGGCACTGATTAAGGATACATCTATGAGTAATGGATACTATGTAAATTTAATTAATGAAATAATTAGGAAACGTAAATTTTGAAAGACATTTCGAAATTATTGAGTTTCAAAATGAGAGAAAATCCGAAATTTGTATCGATTTCATATGATCCTCGATTAACCCGTGATATTGGTAATATTTTTAAAGATATATGTATCACAATGGTTCAATCATCGGGAAATAAACTACAACCTTTACGCAATACAAAAGACAAAATTGAAACAATTAAAGTTTGGAATTTACGAAATTAGCTGTAAAGATACAATCCTTACAAATCAAAAGTATGTTGGACAAACTAGATCAATTGTTGCCTAACAAACGTTTAAGAACAACCATAAAATAGATACTAGTAGTAGCAATTTAAGATTAATTAGGAATGTAATGAATACTAGACAGCTGTATGCATTTGAAAGCTTGCAAATTACAAAATGTAAAACTAGCATGAATAGTAACAGAGGGCCAATCTCATATAGTTCTCTCTATTAGTTAATGAGTCACGGTTCACTGAACCATAGAAATAGTTTAGGTATAAATAGGATATACTGTTAGCATAAGGTTAGTTTCAATCATCTCCATATGATGTCAACTTGGTTGCCGAAACGCACCGACCTACTCGACAGTGCAATATATGGTGTTTTGTCGAAAACTACGTCAGTGTTGTGTTCACATCAAAGGTTCTAACTTCCAACTCACTTCAGATTTCCACCCTATAATATTTTTAATATTTGTAAAAACTAACCATTTGGGTGTTTTAAATCAAATTGAGACAGGCTGTATATAAACAAATTGAAGCAATATTGTTGATAATATACATAGTTATAACAATTTTTTTTGGAGTAAATATTACACTTCTTTGTTTGCAGTTCATATACATACAATTGTATACAGCACTTAATTGAAGTTTATCCTTTCGTTATACATATTTGCTATAATTAAAATTTTCTGCCCAGCTGCCAAAGGCTTGTGTACTTTATAAAAACAAAGTACAGAGACAATAAAAGTTGCGAATATATAAAGGTAATTAATACACACATGTGTTACCCATACATCATTATTTAATATATCGCGTTACAGAGACTTTGTTGTACGACTATTATTCTTTTACCTATAAAATCCCATACGACATAATTATAAGGCCATGGCAAAACTTATAGATGTGTATTTAGCAGAATTGTTACGGATGAAACGTTTTACAACAAATGAAATAAAAACAAGCTGATAAAAATAAATGGATAGAATCTATAACCTGAGGCACTGCAATTTTACACAATACAAGCACCTGTTTGTGCACTTACCAATGCTTTTACTATAGTTTATAAAACATGTCTTTCTAGTTCACCATTTGGCATTGAAAATATTATAATCTTATACTGCATATATGATGTTTACGTCGTTTCTGTAACAGAGTATCTGATGTGGCCAGCACAAAACTCTCTTATACCAGTATACATATATCATCTTGATTTAAAAAAATCATTCTAATTAATTCTCACTTATCTCAATTAAATTTTAATGGCATACCTTGAAATGTTTGTTTAAAATTTTTAAATATATTATTATTAGCGTCGTTCGATACTGTCAATAATAATTCTTATCATATATTTTAATAATTTCTTCTTATTGACATTGACATTTTTGTAACTAAATTAGGTATATCAAATGTCAAACTGCTAAATTTATCCCTTTTATTAGATCAAATGTGTAAAAAATTTCAGTTTACATCAGCTTTATTTAAGTACTTGGAAAATATATTTTATTGGCTTGATATAGTAGACATGATGTATAATCTTTCTTCAGGAATATATTTTTTGGTAAAAAGAAATACAAAAAAGTCTGGCCAATTTTGCTCATCATCGAATTTATCATTGTCTTTGGTCTTTAGAACATGTGTAACAAATCTGAAAGGTTTATCTCAAAAACTGTGATTGCTATCGCGATACTACAAACATGGAGACGGATTTTGTGCCATAAAGTTATGTTTTTTCATTATAAATCGTCGAGATTCGTCCAGAAATGCAATATTTTTTTTTCCCGAAATTGTACCTTTTATCTTCTTTCATTCATTATATATGTCTGTTCTGGTGGTACCACATTCACCAAATTTAATGTGTCACCTAAATTGTTGTTGAAAATCTTAATTGCCAAATTGTCTTCCATTAGTATTATTTGAGTTAACACACAGAAACACAGAGAGAGAAACAGAAACAGAGAGACAGAGGCAGAGGCAGAGACACAGATACACAGATACAGACACACAGACACAGACCCAGATACAGAGATACAGACACACAGACCCACAGACACAGATACACAGACACACAGACAGACGCAGACACAGACAGGCACGCACGCACGCACGCACGTACGCACGCACACACGCACGCACGCACACAGACACACAGACACGCACACTTGTACACACGCACACACGTACACAAGCATACACACGAACCGACACACATCATTCGGAAAATAGTCAGAATGAATTCAGGAGGGTTCAAAACGTATATGTTAATCAAAATTTCGAAGTCGAAAAAAATTAAGATTATTATATTAGGTATAAGAAAATAAAAAGAATGCCGCGTTAACTGAATTAATATTTTAAATTACTTTTCTGGGGTGACTCAAGAGGTGAATTGTCAATTGCCAAAGAAAGAAAATACAGTTGAAGTATGACCTTACCCCCCCACCACAGTTTGACACACCACTGAATAAAATTTTCAGATGATTATGATTCAGTATTATTAAACGCAAAAAGGTTAGTGGCTGTACCAGATTTCACTATATGATCTTAAACGGTTTCGAAGATATTTAATAAAACAATTTCCAGGGGCCTACCTTTAAGGGGCTGTAGATCCTTTAAGAATTACTTTATAGAAAAGCTTTAATAAGATTTTCGTCATCTTTTGACTTGTTTTGTATGCTGTTTTGAATACTCATTTCAAAAACACCTTGTATATCTACTCTTCATAGTTTTGGATATACATGTATATATATATATATATATATATATATATATATATATATATATATATATATATATATATATATATATATATATATATATATATATATAATAAAAAATTGACGCCAGGGACCGGGTTGTCTAACGACTTCGCATCCTTCGTTCTAACAGATAACTGCTTAGGTAACTCGAATGAAAAATTTTTCAGTTCAGTTAAAACAAAAAAAAAGAATGCCAAAAAAATCCCCGCCTTCCCAACAATTTAACACAACAAAACCTAAAAACAACATATATATATATATATATATATATATATATATATATATATATATATATATATATATATATATACATATATATATATATATATATATATATATATATACATATATATATATATATATATATATATATATATATATATATATATATATATATATATATATATATATATATATATATAGCCCGAATAATTTTTTTTTATATGAAACCGTTCGCAGAACCATTACTTTTTTATAAACTTTTTTATTAAAATTTAATCGAATATGCCATGACATGTCAGTCAAAGCGTGGAATTGGTATGATAAGTATAGTATCTACTCGCATGTAAGGGCTATTATTCACTCTAGTGAATAACAGCCATCATTACATATGCTCGTTGAATAATATACTATTTTCATACATATACTTTTCAGAAAAAAAAGTATCTTAGATACAGGAACTAAGACACTGAATGTAACTAAGATTTTTTTCCAAGATACTCTCAGTTCTGACTAAATAAGTGACCAAAAGTAGAAGATTAATCTGGGCCTGTATACAATAATATAACACTCTCGTACAGATTTTAAAAACTGTATAATAATGGCTAGTTAAATTGTTCGACTCACATTCCCTTATGTCGACGCTGATTAGTTAGTTACATGTTTGGATAATAAACCAATTAATTGTAGACATTTCGACTCAAGGACGCGAACAAATAAACAATGGCATGGGTGTCTTACAAAATCAAATAGGAAAATTCTGCACATGCTTCGCCTCTAATAATGTTGTGTGGAGAGGCACGCATTGTTCCTTAAGTCCTGTTAAATGGTTTGGAGATGAATTCGGTATAACAATGAATCCTGTTAATTATTAACTTGAACACTACCCTTCTCATGTTGACTGACTCACTTGGCGTAAGCATAATTTGGATATTTTCGTCCCATATAAATTAATAGGTTTATGGGGTGCAGAGCAAAATAAGCACAAATAACAGAATGCTTTTTTTGTTATGCTAGTTATTGATCTATTCTGAATTAATCAATACTGTACAGGGTAATTCCGAAATAAACGAAGAAAAAAAAACGAGAATCTGAGAAGGTACACGAGTACAAACAGTTTTTTCATATTTTGGTAACTTTCAGGCACGTAAAGAAAGTAATTAAAGTATCCTCAAAAACTCTCCCAGTTACCGACTTTCCTAATAAGAGCAAATAACCGCATTATTTATCCGATAAGTAAGCGATCGTAATTTACGTAATCCATAACAACAGAGCGACAAAAAATTATTGCATGTTTCTAAATAATGTTGAAATGTAACAATTTTTTTCCGCAACCATCTAGAAAATTAACTAGTTAACTGTTTTTGATCAATTCCTTGAGTATAAAATACATTTTTACTGGTTTAGTGGCATAAAAAAGTGTTTACCCATCACTTATTTAATTTTTGGTTAACAACAGTATCTGATAATAATTAAAAATGATTAATACAGCGTCTGGCATCTACCAGTTGAATTTTATGAATTTTGTTTGCAAAAGATTTCAGGTTAAATATTTTTTTAGACTAGTAAGAACAGTTGCAGAACAAATATTTTACGCAACACACCCGGAAAGGGTCTTTACTTTCAGGTCGCCCAATAAAGGATTACTTTCCGATTTTGTGACGAAAATAACTATTACGTACGAGATTACAAACATGATTACTGAATCTACGATTTGCTTCCGAAGATAAACCTATATTTTTGCATCGGCTAACTGGTTTTAAACTTAGTCGTTTGTTTTTATTACAAAATCTGGATGTTCCATTAAATAAACAGAAGTTTTTCTAAACACCAAAATTCATTTAAAATTAGATTATGGGAATTGGCAACATGAACCAATGCTTTTAGGTAATATGGCTAGCTGCAATAGAACTTTGTTTCTGTTTAGAAAAAAAGTATAATCGAGATCGTCCGCTTGTCGATAAATTTTAGAGTGACTTTAATATGAATAGAAGTTCGCAGTGTAAATATAACACAGAATTGGGCCTATTATACTACTCTAAGGGATTCCTCGTTCAAAAAACTGATACGAAGAAGCTGAATTATATAGAGTGACTTTGTCTACGACTCGTTACATATTTAGTGAAAAATAAAATTGCATTGACGCCAAATCCAAAATATTTTAATTTGTAGAGTAAAATAAAGAAAGCTAGGTTTTGCGAAAATCAATCAATATTAAACAAGTATTTGGGTCTTTGTTGTTGGCTCTAAAAATGCCATCTATAACATGAAGCAAAGTTGTATTGTGCAAATCTCTAAAATCTGACTGAATTGGGGGAAGTATATGATTTCTTTTCAGATGATCAATTAATTGTTAACGTATGATTGTTTCAAACTCCTTAGGCAAAGTTAGTAATTCGTTCATGGAGCGGTGGTCAGAGAGAGTTTCCTTGGAATTGAAGTAACCTGGGGGACTTCCCAAAGAGCAGGAAATGTTTAATTAATCAGAAAAGGATTTATACTATAAATAAAATAATCAGCTAAATAAGGAAATACAAATAATAACATTGTCAAATACATATAATAACATTGCTTATGTTTTAAACCAGTACACAATTTCTTCTACCTTCTCTGTTGCAATGTAACGAAACTAAGCCTATTTTTTAGTCTTATTTCCGTGCGTCAACATGACAATCAAAGCATCATAAACATCAATAATGGAGAGGGTGATTTTTCAACAAAAATTATCATGACTGATGAGGTGTATTTCCACCTGGATATGTCAACAGATAACACCGTGATTTCAAAAATTGTCTTGGTCAAAGGTGGTCATGGAATAGAAAACTGCCGTCTTAGCTTATATCATTCTTTTGAAATAATCTTGTCAAAGTTTGTCAAGTTACGTCCCATGCTTTTTTGACAATCAGAAAATGATTCACATGAATATACGACACTAGCTTCGACAATTCTTTTAGAATCCATGACCACCTTTGACCAAGATCATTTCTGATATCATTGTACATCCGTTTCTGTGAACTGCAAACCCTCAAACTATTCACCAGATGCCTTTATGTTCCCACATGATATACAAACAGTCAGAACAAAATTAAAATTCCTAGAAATTTGTGAACAATTAATGGGTAGTTATTTATACACTGAAAACAATCTGAACGATATTCTAAATTCAATAACATTTGCACACTTAAAAATTATTCATACCTCTATCATTACTCCGAATCATTTAATAAATTCATTACAGGATATTCCACAAAATTTGCTCAATACTTAATATTTGTTTTAAACATACCATTGGTAGACCCCCAAATCTATACAGCCTATCAATTATATCCCATTCCGATTCTGGATAATGGAACTGGGTTGCACCATATTTTGTCAGTCTCTCAAAAATATATCGCGAGAGATGATGATTTTTTGATGTTCCTACCTATTCTAGACCTGAAAGAATGTCAACAACTTAACATTGGAACCAAATTATATTCAAACTTGTTGCTTACGCGATAGATAACACTGCCATCTGCGAAGCTAGGCTTTTCAAAAATCTTAGGGTCCTACCTGAAAACTGCCAAACCTCTTTCATTATAAGTCAAGGTTACAATGTAAAAAAAATTCAGGAAAACACCTGGTTAGTCATCAATGCAGAAATTGGATCAATACTCGAAGGATTTGGACGACCTAATCAACGAACCGTTTATTTCCAAACACATCTCCTGGTTCACATATTTCATAATCACACTAATCTTTGAACTACTATTCCTCTATGTATGTTGTTATGTTGTAAGTGTAAAACAAAAAGAAGACGCAGATTACCCATCAACACAACTACATCACCATCACCTCCACCTCCACCGGGACCCAGTAAAACCTTCAGGAGTTTCACTAACATACTCTCTGCAAGAAAACGACCTCCGGTTCTTGAGGAAGAGGTAAATGAAGTAATAGAGCTCACCTAAAAAAACTTTTGAGTATTATGTGCCTTATTGTGAACCTCAATAATTCATTGTGATTCTTATTGACTTCAGTGAATTTTAATTCATTATAAAACACTTTAATTACTTTTATTTTATAACTTTTAGTACTGTGTACTAACGTTTTGCAATTTTTACCTTTCTTATATTTAATTTTTATCACGTTTTATATTATTTTACGTTTTCAGAACGTACATTTTTACATATTCCTATTTTTACACCTTTACGCTTATAATCTACCTTTATATTTTGTATTTCAAATGTTTAGTTCTAATTTTCATTTGATTCATGCTTTACATGTTATTGCTTTCATGTTTTTCATTTTGCAAAATTGCAAAAGTTGTTGCATAAACACCAACTTTTTTTAAAAAAGGGGGAAGTTGTTATATAAAATCTACGCCACTGTATATTAACTTATACACGACTTTGGCTTCACTTCATAATATCTCAGAGTATCATATTACAGGTACATTGCAGATAACAAATTCTCTCTTAGAAATACAAATTGTCAATTCAGCATTTGCTTTGTTCCAAGTCTGAGAAACGCTTATCTAGCTTAACTAGTAAGCTTATAAATTAATGTAATAACCTTTTTGAACTCAGTTTTGTACACATCATGTTAGAATAAACATATTTCATTTTATAATTCATTTAATTTCTTCAAGAATCAACGTTGACTATAATCAAATAAAAAAAGATTTTAAAATGTCATTTATGTAAATAAAAATATAAGATGTATGTTTGTGTTAATCCGTGTACTTTTATACATTTTAAGTTTTTACATTTACATGATTTAAATTCTGTCATATAGCATTGTTTGTAGAATTACTTTATTTATTGTATAATTAATTATATTCTCATCTATGTAAAAATTACATGTAATATGATCAACTGGACAAATAAATTATTATTATTATTATTACACACTCTCCCTGTACTTGTACCCTCAATAAAAATTATAAGACCGAAAATGTATCTTATTTAAAAAATTATATTGCGACAAGAAAAATCATCGAAGAGATCTTGATAAAACAGTAGTTTTTCCATAATTATTTGCTCTAGAGTATTTGGAAAATCGAATGCCATTACAGTAGTTTATCGCCCATTTCCCAACAGATCTCTTTACCTGCACTAACCCATACAACCCTTCCCTAGTTCTTAACAGCAGTAAAAGTTACGGAACCCCCACAGGAATAAACTTATCCATCTATCGAATAGCTGACATATAAAATTTAAAATCTTACCTGCACGATTTCCAGGATATGTTGACATTTCTCCCTGACGTTGACGAAAGGACAACTTAAAGACAATCTTAAAATGATAGGTAAATGTAACGCTACGAGGTCCAAATATTCCTTGGGGATGTCATTAACGGTATTTCCTACGATGTCCGCTGAACACGCGCATCCGTTCGATGCGTTTTGCAATCTCCGGCGGTCGGTCTGATAACGTTTAGGGCTGCCGACCCCGTCAAGCCAGCCCTCAACGGTTTTAGATATGACATCCAGAGCCACTTCTCTAATTTCGTTATCCCGCGAACAGATAGGCATACAAAATCTAGAAATCAGGTCTAAATCATAAATTAAACCATCGTAACTGTCGGATGCAGTTTCTCGTGTTCTACTTAATTCATTATTGTTGTTTGATTTATTAAATTCGGTTTGGACGAACATTATATTTAAGGCAAACAATTAATATATTCAATTTAAAAAATAATTTTGTTATTTGATTTCTTCTATCAGTCCTAAATTAATTTGTTTAATTTTATAAAATAATTAGTTAGTAACTAGCTAATACTATTATAATACTGAATATTTTGATTTTGGTTTGGTTTCTGTTTCTTGTATGTACTTCTCAACGGTTGTCTTGTTGTCCTGAAACAAATACAAAAAATTACTGAAAGTTGAAGAAAAATCATTGCTTATAAAATATATCCCGAGCCCAACCACCACCATATCTAGTATTATCTGTTATGTAAAAACAAATGGTTAAAACAAATTATGCAGGGTGTAACAGGATCATGGTACATCCCCTTTTCTCCATTAGTTTCGAAGACAATTGATTGAAATTTGGAATATCTTACATATATAATAAGCGGCACTTTTTGACATACAAGTGATTTTTTTTTCACTTCCGGTTTCGCCGGACACTAACTTTTGATTTTTAAATGGAACACCCTATATATTATTGCATTTTTGAATTATGAATAATTTTCTAAATCCAACGATACCAAATACATTTCAAAGTCAATATTTTTTATGATATAATTTTTAGTTTTCCATTTAAGTGTGCCATGACCGTTCCGATTTATTCTAAATGACTCGTGTAATGCTAGAAAAATCGAAGAAATCCCATCAAAAATATTAAATTACGTAATTTATGTGCAAATATAGTTCATCGAGTTTTTAATAACAATTTTTAAATATTGAAGAGTAAATTTCCTTCATATATTTAAAATATTTAATAATGTTTCACAAGGAGCCAACTGCAGAATCAGTTCAGTGGAATTTAATTATAAATCCTGGTATTTCGAATAATAAATCAGGAAATTGGTTTCGAAATATTAAAATTCCACTCTTCATACAAATCGGGTTTTTTTGTGGAGCCCTATGTGATTCTTAAATAGAAATGCGTGCCCTTTTCCAACAAAACTGACCACTTAACTTTGTGACTCTTATATTATAAAAGAGAACTTTTACGCAGTTCCTATTGAAGGTAGTTCTATTCTGAAGTGTTCTGAAGGTGTTCCGAAGTACCTGTTAGTTGACATTTTGGGTAACCAATAAGCTAAATTTGTTTTCTTAACGATGGCGATATAAATTTAACTATAACAAAAAGTAGATTACACAAAAAATTTAAGTAAGTGAAAGAAAACTCCCGTGCATTGAACCGCTCTTTCACCATTAATGTAGTCGACTACCGCGATATACGCCTTATGATATAACAACCGATATGGAGGGGAATTCTATAATCTACTATCCTTATTAGAAGCGTAGATGTTGGTTAAACTCTACACTTCTTATTTATTCGTAATTATTATTACTCGACAAACACATATTTTGCATCCTGATAACGTCAACCTGTCTGAAATATGAGTTAAAATGTTTCGATTTTTTTTAAATTTTGTACATTTTACTTTTTGATATAATGTCACAAAATCCCGGTACGAATTTGAAAAAAAAATCCCCATCCATAAATAAGTGGCACCCTAATGAACATATATACGCACTGACACATAACCTACAGCCAATCCTGGTTTTGACGTCATCAATATCTAAATTCCGAGCTCTAGTTATAAGTACAAATCTAACATATTTTATTTTTTGGCGAGTCTAATTCTCTTTCGAGCCCTTCACAACATTTCCAATAACTCTTTCTCTATTTGATTGATTTTAACGATATTGGTCTTAAATTTAAAGCAGATGGCTGCTTTAAGAAACAGACATAGCCGAATTTATAAAAAGGTAAAAAACCAAATGTTAGCTGGTTTTAAAAAATAACAATTTTTGAAAATGTCCGCCATTTTTGATTTCATTGTTTTTTACAATTTTTTACAAATACATGAGTATAATTCGCAAAATCTCAGCTTTGATTTAAGCCTAACATAAAAAAAAATCGAATGATAAACAAAAAAATTATAAGCTAAAATCTAGGGATGTAATTTCTTTAACTTGCGGCTCGGGATAATTTTCAAAATATTCATGACCTCGAAAAGATTTTCGGAAATAATTTAACCTCTAGTGGTATTACATGTAAAAATTTCACACCAGTAAAATGTGTTTTTTGTCTAGTGTCACCATGGCAGCCCAGTATTTTTTTGGAAATTTTCTTGTACTGGAGAGAATTACATTGGACACTTTTTGACTAATAATTACAATTATCCAGTGTTTATTTGGTTTAAAAACTTAATATATTTGAATGTATATTTGTCATAAGTATATTGAATAACGATTTAAAAATAAAAGCATACATTCTTTTTATTAGATTTTTTAAATGTTATGTTATATTTTTAAGTAATGACCAATTGAGCTAAAGACTGTATTTTAGCAATTGTTACACAGATATATCATTTTAAGATTTAGCATAGTTCATTCTTTCATATTATGTCGAGTTTAAATTACTACAATTGCACTAGCAATGTTTGTTGTATCCAGTAATGATTAGTTTTATGGAGCTATGCATTTTCTATTTTACCAACTGTAGTTGCACAGATATATTATTTTAAGATTTAGCATAATTCATTCTTTCATACTATGTTGAGTTTAAATTACTACAATTGGTAGAAAATTATATTTTAGCAACTTGGTGTGAAATTTTCTCACCGAATATCACTCTAGGTTAAATTAAAAACCGAAAGTTTTTCCTCGGTCATAAATATTTTAAGAAAATTTTCAAAATATCAGGATATCAAAAAATTTTCGGAAATAGTTTAACCTCGTAGTATTGCATGTGAACATCACCCTCCCCCAACAAATCTTGATATTTAGACAAAAACTTGACAAAATATGTAACGTTATTATATAATTGGTCCAAATTTAGTTTTTGCAACTTAAGACGTTTCGAATTTATTGGCAAAGAGCTATGTTGTTCTAACCCTCTTTAAAGGGTTGTAGCCCCCTTATGAACTGATTTAAGGCGAGTTTATATACAAAACTAAACTTATTTTTTCTAGTTCTACCACCCCCTTGAAGGAAAGTACTTAATTATGGGACCCCCTGTATATTTAATAATAAAAAGCACGTTATTCACAAACCAAAACATAAAAAAACTTTAAAATTCATCTAAATGGACAAAAATGTCATCTATATAGATATAATCATTGTGTTTACACCTCTCTTTGACCTTGTTTTACTAATTTCAGAGCAATTTGTTTCATGAAACCACAAATTGTAGCTACGCTTATTGATACTTATGTAAGTCCCTAAATAATAAAAATAGAAATATAATCTAGAACTACTAATCTAAATTTCATAAATACTAGATCGTAATCTATATTATTAAAATAATCTTGTTATGAAAATGGAACCATGAAACTTAATTTATCGATAAACTGGCTGATACCGATTTGCCACGTGTAATGAAAATATTTTTTATATTAAGGTTTACTTTTCTCATGACAATAAAATAATAAACATGTTTAATTTTGTTGGTTGTTGGTTGCATGGTCAAGTAGTAGTATACAGAGTATTAGAAGTATGAATGCCATTATTTTAACAGGTAATAAATTTGACTAGAAGTAACAAAACAAGCCTTATAAAACAAGTGTCGAAAATTGAACGATTTGTCAGAAAAATGAATTTAATAACTTTGACTTTAGAAAGTCAAATACGAATTTTTTGTCCGCCGAAGGGATTCAGAATAAAAATTGTGTGTACTTCAGTAATTATTAAATAGAGGCATAAGCGAAGATGTATGACAATATCGTGTCATAAGTTACCAAGGATCAGCTTGAGAAATTCATGTTCAGTCGCTCTATGAGAAGACTCTTGAGTGCTGTAAATTGCGTAATCGGTTTTTGACATGTACCTATGTATTTGCTATCGCAATTTAATGTTGGTAATTTGATTAATTTGTAAAATGGAAGGTTTCACAGTTCGGCAACGTGTCCGTGACAACTAGATTCAAGAATGCCATTTTGGACATTTTGTTTTAAATATTTTTTTTATAATTTCTGTGTGTACTCTGTGGTTACTTTTTTATTAAAGAAGACGAGGTAATTACATAGTTCATAAGTTATTGTAAATATTAGTAACTAATAGGTATTTAAGTTGTAAATATTCTGAATTAGTATTAATTCAGCAAACTTGGTGGTACACTAACATAAACAATATGTGTTAGGTTAGGTAGAAATTGAGTTCAATGTTACTTTGTCCTAGGTTAGGTACTGTACAGCTCGTAGCGCAGTATTGCCTGATGCGCTATGTATTTTTATTTAATTACGCGATAACGGCATAAAATCGCAAAAAATATATTAAGAATTTTCTTTCCTTTTAGGGCTAATCTTTCCATCACCCATTAAACATATTTAATTCAATTCAATTCAATTCCTTTATTAACACTTAGGCTATTACAATGAATAGATGTGGTCGTCAACAGTAAGTAAATAACAAACATACATAGAAATAACAAACATACATAGAAATAACAAACATAATTAGAGTGGAAATATAGACATAAAAAAACAAAAAAAAATAAATAAATATATAGATCACTAAAAATTAAACTACAATACATATAGAGTATAACAATTCACGTCATTAGTTACAGACATAATAAAACAGGTAGGTGCTGCTTACTAAGAAAGGAACTCATTGACGCTATAAAAACAGTTTTCTATTAAAAAGCTTTTTAGCTTATTCTTAAATATAGGAAAACTGGTACAACTCTTGATATCCATGGATAGTTTATTAAATAATTTAGTACCTGAATAAAGCAGTGATTTTTCGTAAAGAGCAGTGCAATGGTTATCCGTTCTAAGCAAGTGACCATGTCTTGTGGCATAATTATGACAGTCAGAATTCATAGGGACTTGACTAAGGTTACGTTTAATGTACAGTAAAGTTGTATATATGTAAATTGAGGGTAATGACAATATTTTGTTGCGTATAAAGTAAGGCTTACATGAATCCCTGGTGTTTATATTACACATTAATCTTAGAAGCCTTTTTTGCAATACAAACACTCTATTAATATATACAGATCGACCCCATAGCATAATATTGTAAGAAAGATGGGAATAAGCAAGAGCATAATAGACATTTAATAAGCTTTTACTATCTAAGGTATTTCTCAGTTGGCTGATGGCAAAGTAGGCTTTTCTAATCTTTTTACAAAGTTCATCAATGTGAGTATCCCAACTTAGCCTGTTGTCCAAGTGGGTACCCAGGAATTTAGTGCTACCAGAGAATGATACATCATTGTCAAGCAAAATATTCGGGGGTATAGATTTTCTGGCCGAAAAATATAAACATTTAGTCTTGTCAGTGTTTAGCATAAGCATATTTTTATGGCACCAAGTTTGAAAGTCACTTATAATTATAGCAAGAGTCTCATTCAACATAATGGGGTCAGTTGCTGATAGTGACATAGATGTATCATCAGCAAACATAACAATTTTGCATTGATTAACAAATTGAGGAAGGTCATTAATAAATAAAAGAAACAACAAGGGACCCAAAACTGATCCCTGGGGTACACCCACATTAATGGCATGTTCGACAGATATAACATTGCCGTTATTGATACAAAGTTTACGATTAGATAAGTAGGATTCAATCCAGGTACTAAGTGGCTCTCTAATACCCAAATTGAACATTTTTTTTAACAATAAATGATAATTAATAGTGTCAAACGCCCTTGTTAAGTCAAAAAAAATGCCAACCACATGTTTATTTTTGTCAAGTTCTTCATAAATAAATTGTAAAAACTGAACTGATGCAGACTGAACTGACCTATTTTTCCGGAATCCGTGTTGACAATCTGAGATTATTTTAAATTTGGAAAAGAATGAGATTAAGCGATTATATATAACTTTTTCTATTATTTTACTAAAAACACATAAGATGGAAATAGGTCTATAGTTGTCACAATCATTAGGATTACCTTTTTTTAAAAATTGGCATAATTATAGCAATTTGGAGAGCTGTTGGGAAGATTCCAGTTTGTAAAGATTTATTGATAATATACCTAAGTGGTTCACGGATGTAATCAAAGCCTAACTTGACAAACTTCCATCGGTACCGTACGAATTAGAATTTTTTAAATTTTTTATTATATCATCAAGTTCCAAGTCGGAAACTGGTTCTAAATAAATTGAATGTTCCGTCGGAATGCTGGTAGTAGGATTATCTGATTTGTTATCGCCAAAATAATCCTTTAACTTAATGTTGCCAATGTTCGCGAAATAATCGGCAAGGTAATCGGCAACGTATTTGGAATCATCACATAACCTATCGTCAATTTCTATACTGATTTTATTATAGCTAGAGACACGACCAAGCTGCGCGTTAACAAGTTTCCATATTTCTTTGGTAGCATTAGCTGAATTCCTGATTTTAGTGGTATAATACATTTTTTTAGCTTTGTAAATGTTGTGTTTATGTTCTCGCTTCAAAACCTTATAGGCGTCCAGCAGTTGGGGGTCAGTACTTCTGGTTGCAAGCCAAAAGAGATTTTTTAACTCATTACATTCTCGATTTAATGTGGGAGTTAACCAGTTTTTGCAGTACGTTAGATTAATATTATTCTTATTATTACATACCAATGGACAAGAGAGATCAAGACAATTAGTAAACAGCTCAAGAAATTTATCAAAAGAATTATTGACACAGTCAACATAGACTTGGTCCCAGTTTGTTATACTTAATAGATATTTGAATTTTTCAATATTATAGTCAGAGCAGCTCCTATACCAGTAAGTCGAATCATCATTAATTTTATCTTCAATTTTTTTAGTGTTGTCAATTTTATAGCATAATATTTGGGCAAAGTGATCTGCAATGCAAGGGTTACATATATACGAGTAATATGCAGATTCAGGAAGATTAGTCACCATATAGTCAATTGCCGTACGTGATATAACATTATCCCTTTTTGCAATCCTAGTTGGCTCAGATACAGTAATGTTAATTTTAAACGATAGGAATAAATCATTTAGTATTTTTTTATTCTGTGAGTCCGAGAGAAAATCAATATTAAGATCACCAGCCAAAATTACATAAGAATAGTTTTTCATTACAAAGTCAAGACATTTAGAGAGACTTGTGAAAAACGTATTAACATTGCCAGAAGGGGGTCTATAAATAACAAGTATACATATTTTAGCGTCATTGATAATTATAGAGATGCCACATACTTCAATAATTGATTCAGTAACAAAATTTTTAAGATAGGTGATGATTTTAACACAAAACCTAGAGATTATTTCATTGCTAACGTATATTGCAACACCACCGTGCAGATTACTTGACCTACAAAATTGTGAGATAAGTTTAAAATTAGGTAGTGACAGGGTATCTATTTCACTATTACTAGCCCAATGTTCAGAGATACAAAGTATATTTAGTGCCTCAGTATAATTAAAAATGTCAATTTCATTCAACTTATTACGTAAGCTTTGGACATTCACATGGCCTACCTTGATGATGGCCGTAACATCCCCCGTATTAATACCCAGATTCTCTATGTAGCAAGATTTATTTGCGACAATCTTGGGTATAAAAAATAAATAAGTTCCATGGAAACAACTATTGATAAATTTTATGCAAAGAAACTATCTACCAAATAAATTTAATACGAGAATGAAAGATCGGCCCTTAGTCCAATGCATCACCTATTAAAATAATGGTACTCAATTCTAACACACTGTAAACAAGGTGTTTTTACAAGTTGTGTAAAAAACTTGACGGGGTAGTCTTGGCTCCAAACAATATCGTTGTAATCCAATTCACGTAAATCTAAAAATGTAACCCTAAAGAAAATAAATAAGTTTAATTTGTATCTACAACTTGGCACATGATTAAAATCAATAATTAATAACATTTGTGTCCACAAACTACTAGTACACGAGGAACATTAAAAATATATTACTTCAAGAAAGTAAACCGAAGAAGTAAAACATCAATTGATTTTGAATTTTATCCAATGGCAAAGCATTTCCAGCCATAAGAATAGCCAGCTAGTTTTCTTTTCGACTACTGCGAGGTAATAATTAAATGATTGTTAGCTGGATAATGACCTTCTATCATTAGCGGTGCTTTGTATTAGTATAAAGAAAAATTAACATTTGTTGTGTCTTTAGACCCCGTGTATATCATTTGATTATTTTTTGTTTACCGTGATGAAGGTTTATTTTTGCCTAATTAAGATGCATTCAATAGCCGATTTCTTTTAGATTGCAACGAAATTTTGTTCAAATTGCGTTGCATTGTTTAGTTTATTAATACTACTACCACGAAAAATACTATCTATCTGTAATTATCTCATTTTTTGTTATTAATTACCTTTTTTTAATATTTCTAATGATTCCATGAACCTCGAATGAACGGAGTGTACACTCTTTTACTCCGTTGTGAACCTACCCTCAGCGCGTAGAATAGACTTTAGTTAACCGACGCGGACAAGCGACCGAGAGTGGGGATTTGCCAAGGGTTCGATTGAACAGAAATCAATTGGGATGTCATTATCACGGTGGGCAGAGATAACCACTGTCTCTGCGGTGGGATTCATCGAGTAAATAAAAGCAAAACTGTTATCTTAGTTTTTCTCTGTAATCTTATGATAATTTGCCTAATTTTGATTAGATTTGATCTTTTGTTAAGGTTGTAGTAGCTTATGTAGATATATTTCGGCAGAATTTGCTTGGATGTTAATTAATTAAGTTAATTAAAGTTTTGGACGACTCCACATGGTGAAAATCCATGATTATTTAGGTTTCTAGTGTTCTAACACTGATTTATATATCGAAACAAAGCATTAATAGCTTTATAAATTTTCTGTATTTCCTGCAATTGTGCAATTGACAGGTTTTGGTTAATATTTAACTACATGTGGTAATTGAGGTTACCTCTCAACGTAAATTTGTACCGAACTTTTTACTGCTGTACGTTTATGTTTTTTATAGAAGTTTTCCTTGTGCAAGAACAAGAGTACAGAAAGTTTTAAGGATTTACTAGGCAATTACTGAAGTAGAATCTGTTGGACGTGTTGCACGTGGCCCTGCCAAATTTAAACGATTCTAAACCAGAGGAATGGATCTACTGTGATTTGTACCAGGTAAGTGAACTTGTTTTTTCCTTTTGTGTAATTTGATTCAATTCACTTATCTGGGTACACAGTGGATTCACTCCATCAGCTGGTATCCCTTGGAACGAAGGCTGGTATCACGAATACCACCAGTTGCTTCAATTTAGAAACAAGTTTGGTTTTATGTTTTGCACTGATTACACAGCCCCACAAAAAAAAAAAAATTTCTGACCTAGCAACGAGACGAGTATATCCATATGTATTTTTGATCGCTGATTCCGAATCCGGGGTCAAAAAAAGTCATACACCCAAAAAAAAATTTTAGAGCCAAAAAAACACCCCCTGAATCGTTTTGTTTAATATTTTTATCGTAATACATTCAAATTTTCCCGAAAATATTAAACAAAACGATTGATTAAAATGATAACATCATTTTCAGAGCGTTATCTCATATTCCTATTCAGGGAGTGTTTTTTGGCTCTAAAATTTTTTTTTGGGGGTGTACGACTTTTTTTGACCCCGGATTCGGAATCAGCGATCAAAAATACATATGGATATACTCGTCTCGTTGCTAGGTCAGAAATTTTTTTTTTTTGTGGGGCTGTGTTATTAGTTGTTATAATCGTGTCTTGCTGCAGTAAACTTTTACTGAACATTAGAGCTATATACTCATACTACAGCCTATACAATTTCTTCCTGTATTAAATATACTGGGTGTTCCTAGTAGTAAGATCAGTTTAAAGTAGTTTTTACCTTTGGCAAATTATCAAGTTTTTGCTTTTCTGTATGCAACTCGGTTAGTTGCAGGTTCTGCTTTTGCTTACTAAGTTTAGTCAATTTTTGTCTCGTCTGGAGAGTTTATTTAATCACGAAAGCTGAGGTTTTACAGCTTTTAAGTTGTCTAACATTCAGCTTACAGCTTATTTATCTTGATTACTAATTACAACTAGTTTTCATACGATTTTTCCCTGGTTCATTTTTTAATAGTTAGAGACTTCATTTTTTATCTAGCAGTGACTAGATTTTTTTTGGGTAAATTTTACGACAATTTTGGAAATTCAGTTTCAATATTAATTTTTAATAACAATTTGTTTTTGTTCGTTAATTTAATTAAGCAAATTATTAATCTTGAGTGATTAACTTAAGGAAATTAGGTTTTTTTTGAGAGTATTAAATTCTGTTATTTATATTTGTTTTGTGGGCCTAATTTAAATTAACTTCTGTAATTTTTAAAAACCTTTAATTTTTTCCTCGCTTTGTAATATTGTAGTAAATCATTAACAGTTATTATATTTTTGACTCGGAACTTTTTGTCACATTTTGCAAGGATCTTGTACATTATTTCACTTGTTAATTGAATTTGTAAATTCCCGACACTAGTTTCACATTTTTTCCCCTTTTTTATATAAATACCCTGGACCAATCATCTGTACTGAAGATCAAGGGATACGCTGCAGTTTGTTGGGACTAGATACACCTGATGGTCTCTGAGAGTATTGTTGGGACTCGCTATACCTAGTGGCTTTTGGAAATAAATAAGCATTAGGAGAGTGTAACATCGTTTGGGTCTTAGAAACCCCCAACAAGACCTCAAACCTAGAAGCAGAACCTAATCTTCTCGAGTACTCGAAGGTCCATCTTCCCAAGATAACATTAAAGGGACATCGCCCAACTCTAGCTCCCTCCAAGCACGTAAACCCTTGTTGTTTTTTGTAATCATCGTGGTCAGAAGACAAATAATTGTAAACTAGTGCTCATTTTTTTTCACTCTTAAATTATTAAGCTTTGCAAAATATTTTTATTTAAAATTTATTTTTTTTTTGTAAGAGGAAAAATCATTTTTAAAATTGTAAAAACTTTGAAATAATTACAGTTGTTGAATTTTAAGTGTTTGTTTAATTCTTTGGCTCCTGTACAGTATAAACAAGAATATAAATTTTTCCCTAGCTATTTAGCTTTAATATGCTTTTTTTTGAGTTAACTTTTGATGTTTTTTTATATAAAAATATCTGGCTCCCCCAGTAAATTGTTGGTGACAACCTAACTCTAAATATCAGATTTCTACCTACGAAGTCACGATCCGCTCTCTTGAGCTGCTGAAGCTACATATAATCGATTTTTCCACAAAGCCAAAATTTATGGAAAATATCGTGACGTAATAAGATGTAATATTGAAGGTTCCAAGTCAACATAATATGATTCGAAAATGGTTGATTACTTTTCGAACAATTGGGGAATATGCATTTTTTTCGAACATTATCTGGATCGCCAGACTATTGTTGTTGAAGAAACAGTCCTGACTTTACTACTAATCATTCATCCTGGCAGCATACAAGAAATGCTAATATCGAACACGTTTCCAAGGACTGTTTGGAGGTTCTTCACGAGCAGGTTCTGTAACCCTATCATATTCAAAGGGTCCATGGCGTACAGCTAGCAGCCTTCCTCATCGCGAGGCATATTTTCAGTGGTTATTCAATCAAACTCAAAATCAACTCTTTCTGGCAGTTTTACTTACTGATTGTTGCTGACTGAAGTATTTTCGATTACCACAATAATCGTGTCTGTGCTGATGAGAATCCTCATGTGATCATCGAGAGAAAACACCAAGGATAATGAGATATCAATGTAATCTTCTTCGGGATCATTGTTGGGCTCACTTCGGAATTGATTTTCAAGACGATTGAAATAATTTCTCGCTAGTACCAATATGATTCTATTTGAAAAAAAATGAGCTTTTCCCCAAAAACCATTTTGATGAAATTTATTTGCTCATAAATCACGTAATTTAGTATTTTTGACGGGATTTCGATTTTTCTAGCATTACACGGGTCATTTAGAATAAATCGGAACCATCATGGCACACTTAAATGGAAAACTAAAAATTATGTTATAAAAAATATTGACTTTGAAATGTCACTTATTTGGTATCGTTAGATTTAGAAAATTACGCAGAATTCAAAAATGCAATAATATTCAGTGTTCCATTTAAAAATTGAGACTTAGTGTCACTTCCGGCGAAACCGGAAGTGAAATAAAATCACTTGATGTCAAAAAGTGCCGCTTATTATGTATATGGGATATCTCAAATTTCAATCCGATTCCCTTATACCTTCGATAAATTACAAGAGGTCTCCACTTTGAACAATTATTATAAATCTGTATTTTTTTTTGTTTCGGGAGTTATATTATAACTATAGATAAAATAAGTGTAATTTGCCACGAAACTGTACCTACCATTAACTAATAAAGATTTACAGAAAATCCCAGGTAACTGTTAGTTCATTTATTATAAAATACTTAACTGGTATTGTACAGGGTTATTCAACAAAAAAATTTCAAATAAATGTTGTAGGGAATCAAATGCGCTGTTTTAGAATTTCTGCAAAGAATATACAGGTGGTCCCGTAAAAGCGGGTCAAATCAAACTTATATTTTTTTAAATGGAACACCTATTTTTTATATTTTTGAAATCTCTATTTTTTTATGATTTCAGATATATAGATATGTTGTATTTTATCTTTTACTGTTTTTATCTATTGCAAATTTTATATTATCAGCATCTGCCATGGATGAAAACCACTTAATTTGACACTCATGCCTTACAAAATAATTTAATAAATTCAATAAGTAAACTGAGTTATAATCATTATTATAACTACTATTATACATATTATACCAAATAAAATGTTGCCCGTTCAAGAGTTTTTGTTATTTTTTATAAATAGTGAGCATGTCGTATCGCTCTGATAAAGGAAACGTTTTCCACATTTTGAAATAAAATTTTCAATAAATAAAAAACAGTAAAAGATGTGATACAACATATTTGAAATATAAAAAAATACAGATTTCAAAAATGTAAAGAATATAGGATGGTCCATTTAAAAAAAATGTAAGTTTGGATTGTTCCGCTTTTAGGGGACTACCTGTATACTCTTTGCAGGGATTCTTAAGAGTTTATTTGACACACTACAACTTTTAATTATAACACTAGCGTAACCCCGTCGGAATTCGACGGCGGATGTATTGGAAAATGCAAGTGAGTGACGAAAGTTTCATGTTTCAGCACCTCCTTAAATTTCTCGGTGTAGTACATCATAAAATTTCGTCATTATACCCTCAAAATGGAGGATATGCTTCTTATGGACAGTTATACATTTTAGACTTTTCTAGGTGAACATGAGGTAAACCTCTCTTTTGGAACTCAACAGTGTACAAATATGTTAGTACTTAATATTTGTTTTTGGTTGATTAAATGCAAGAGTTCCTTTAGTTTTGCATGAAACACGCGAACAGCAACGTCTGGCCTATTATTAGCAGTTTCATAAGAATGTATGCTATTAATAATAGTAATTTCAGGCCATAAAGGATTACATGTAAACGTCACAAAAATGTCTGGCTTACCAAATTTTCTTACAATGGCCATTGCGTCCTGATAATTTTGCATCATGTTTCGAGGACTGCCAGTAAACGATGAAGGTAAAATAACAACACGTCCAGCCTTTAAGTTTCCGTTGTCGGCCCTTACATGTAAAGCATCTGCAAGACCAACGTATGTATCTACTCGCAATTTCATCTGTTGGTTACGCATGCATTTCAATCTGTCGCCTTCGATGTGACAGTAATAATCAACAATCAACTGCTGCGTTAACTTCGCAGCATTAATTATTGGATTGAAGTCTCCTACAGGAGTTAAACATCGAACCATAAGTCTGTAAGATATATATTCTCGCATAGAAATATTTTGGCGAATTTTAGTTTTGCGCTCTCCTCCAGTTGGCATTGAAATATGCCATCCTGGTTCCCCGCACGGCCAGATTAATACATATGACATCGGATCGCAATGCATACTGTCAAAATCTATATTTTTTATTCCACCGTCATGTGCGTAAACAGCAATATGTCTATGAGAAGGTGGAGCACCGTCGGCTGATTCATAAACAGCTGCAACTTCAGAACATGTAGGATCATTATACCGTCGAGGATCTGATTTGGGTTCGTGATAAAAACGCATTACCAAATTAATAGGTACACGATTTTCTTTTAAAGCTAACTCCTTTTCTTCACATATCTTCTGATGCATTGTCTTATATGACATCACATAAGGATTACATTGATTTACGACACGATTTAGTATTTCTAGAATGTCTTTTCTCAAGGAACTGTTCGCAGCATGTTCAAGTTTAATTTGATTGGCTTCGAAAAAGTCTAAAATGTATAACTGTCCATAAGAAGCACATCCTCCATTTTGAGGTTATAATGACGAAATTTTATGATGTACTACACCAAGAATTTTGAAACAATACGGACCATATCCGGAAGGTAATTTTATATTTGCCCCGAATGACACGAACGACGAAGCATTATTATATTGTCGAATATTATCTCGACAATTTTTCGATATATCGTCATTCCCTATAAATAATTCTTTCATTTTATCAGGAATCCGAAATTCCGGTAATTTGAACTTTTTATTACAGCAACAAAGACCAAAGTAGCCAGCCGAATTTTTTTCACATGAAAAGTACCGGGCAGAGCAATAGCTACATATGTTGTTTAAGTTACCTAAGTTGAATGGAGTTACATTTGAAATAGTATCAGAAACGGCACATCTGTATTGAATTGTAAAGCAGGTTTTTTTTTTCGTATTTTAGCGGTTTTTGTGTGCGTTCGCGTCTCCTTTCCCTGCCGCCAGTCAACGTCTTTCTTAATTTACGTTTTTTTGAAATATTATGTTGCACAATATTGCAGAGTGCGTTTTCCACATCGGCATTATTAGTGACAGGACGAAATTCTAAAACACTGTAATGTACTGCATCAACATTACCAGAAAAGAGTAAATTAGAAATAATATTTCCAGTACCATAATCAAGAGTTTCGTTATTATTATTATCTCTATACACTCTAAACAAATGATCAGGAAACAGCTGACTAATACAGTGCAATTCGACATGGCCGGCGAACTCGCCATCTAAAGACAATAAATTTTCGTATTCAGCGGAATTTGTAATCAATAACCGATACGATGGATCTCCAACAATAAAACCTTCATAATATTCCCATTCATTTTTAACTTTTTCGACGACTTGCATGCGTATCTCGCGATGATGTTGGTCATTATTAAATAA
This sequence comes from Rhamnusium bicolor, assembly GCA_029963845.1. Lineage (NCBI taxonomy): Eukaryota > Metazoa > Arthropoda > Insecta > Coleoptera > Cerambycidae > Rhamnusium > Rhamnusium bicolor. The sequence continues at coordinate 175,109 of JANEYF010004602.1, read as the reverse complement.
ACAATGCGAAATAGAACGAAATAAACAATTTCCGTCACCTACAATAGGAGCAACATGTCTATACTCGAATGTAAACAATAACCGAACAGCACACCGGCACAGATTCTGTGACACTGGCACTGAATAAGCCAAGCGTGGTTGTCTCGGGCCAAACCAGCTAAGATGCATTAGTTCCATTTCTTAAGAGGTCGGTGGTAGAGGTCGCTTCAAGTAACGCGCGCTTAGCATACGATAACATGCATTAGTTTTTGTTTATTTTGTTTTACATATAAAAATGGTGATTAAAAAATATAAAAATGTTTCATGATCCATTTGAGGGTAGAGACCGTTCATAGAAAAAAAAATTATCAAAATTGGTGTAGCGGTAGCCGCTTGAGGAACCGGAGAAGAAAACCTTTTGACTTTTATATATGTATAGATTTTTTCTAATTCGAAAAATAAACAAATATAGGGGTGGGCCTTTTCGTCGGATAACCTTGTACAGATTTCAAATAACAGCGAGAGTTTTAATTACACTTCGGCATTATGTTTGTAAATGTATCTATTATTTCTACTGAAATCATAATTTTGTTGATTATTATTTTAAAGAGAAATAAGCAGGGCACTAAATTGAATTATGCACACATAAAAAAGTTGCGGAAGATCCTGGATATTTTAATTTATAAAAAGTGATGTCCAGATGAACATTTTCTGATGTTAAAAGGGATGCGGACCCAAAAAAAACAAACACCCAGTAATATCGGATGAGACCAAATTACTATCAAATAATTGCTTGTAAATAAGTAAATGTGCATACCAGATTTAAAAACAACTTTATAGTTCTCAGAGAAAATGGTAACATTAAAATGCTAAATTTTTGGTGATATAGAACAAACTGTTATTATTTTGACGTATTCTATTGATCTTTACAGTTTGACAGGTTAAAATTGACTCACCCTGTATATGCAGAAACGACCTACTGCAAAGGAAAATTAGCAGTATACTTCTATGGTTGATTTGATTAATAAATACACATGTATCAAACATGAAATAAATGATTAAATTAATTACTACCAATAAATGCAAAATGGCAAATGAAAATGGACTTAATGTAATTAATGTGAATAACAAATTTTACATATACTTATATTTGATACATACGAAACATAAAACTGGATTATTAAATGACTTACTGGTACAAAATAACGTATATTATATTTGAGGATTTTGAGGATGCTACAGTTTTATTTCGTTTGATGTGCGTTCTTTATTTCAGCAGTTTAGTTTAATTAATTAGGTAGGTAACCTAAAACTCTTTATTTAAGCGAAATTATTTTCATAAAATCAATACCTGTTATCACCCTTGTTTTCCATTGCGGTAGGCATTTTAGAATTAAATTATACTAAGTTTATGGGAAGAATCAGCGACGTTGAGATATTTATTTATCAGTATCAACAGTACAATTATTAATTTGCCTTAGCGACGTATTTTTAAATTACCTTTGACTTCACATTCAGTTAAGAATCCATGTCAGATAGAAATTTAAAATTATGCTGTTAATTGTTTGTAGGGACAAAGACATATAAAAAGACTATATTAACGTATAGGCGTAGACGTAATTTTTACTATTATACATATGTAGACGTCAACATATTAAGCAGTCATCCCCTAATGGGCATTTCCAACATATTTTTTTATTTGCTTATTCGATAGTATTTATGAATATGAACTCACAGAATTTTTTCCGGATTTTTTGAGCCCCGGAAAAGAGTTAAAAAAATAACAAAGTTTTGAATTTTAGTCTTATAACGTCATCCGACTAGGTTTGGCGCCAAACACAAGCAGCCAGTGAAAGCGAAGACGGTACTGCAGTATTGCCAATTGTATGTATTGTTTGAAAGCGTGATTATTCAATTATAAATACAACCATAAATTCATTCACATAGAATTTTATTTACCTTCGTACGAAGAGAAAATTTTATTTGTACCTGTGTTAAAACTTCGACATTTAAATATTTAAAAATCAGCAGAAATCGAATTAGTTGGGTTATGTTTTAGATTTATTCTCCGGTGCTGTTACGGAATTGACGATTGAAAAAAATGTATTAATTAATTATTATATAATCAAGGGTTATATCCAGCGTGCATCAAGTTTAATCGGTTAAACTGTGTATGTTATATAATTTTAAAAATGTTGCTTAGCAAATGACTTGAGTGTATAACAATTTTACCTACGAGTTCGTAGGTCGAAAGATTTTATCCACACGAAAGCATTTGCTCAAAGGCAAAATTTTAAAAATTGTGTGACGTACAAAATTTAAGTGAATAAAATTGATGCACGAAGGATATATGTAAAGATTATTTTCAGAATAGAAATTGTTATAAACAATAAAAAGATTTTATTTTATTAATTACTTCCTCACCCCTCAAAGTGAGGAAGTTATGTATTCGTGAAAAAATTTTTGAAAATTTGTATTGCATTTCTGGACGAATCTCGACGAATTATGACGATACACAAAATTTCAGACAGAAAAAATTTTCTGTCTGTGTGTCTGTATTCGCGATAGCAGCCTCAGTTTTTGAAATAAAGCTTTCAAATTTAGTACATACATTCTAGTGGTCAAGGAAGAGATTGCGTTCGTTGATGAGCAAAATCGGTCCAAATAAATATTAGTACCATTCCACCAATGTGACTTTTGAAACGTCAAAATGTGACTTTTTTAAAACGTCAAAGTGACTTTTTTGAAACGTCAAAATGTGACTTTTTTGAAACGTAAAAAAATGTGACTTCCTTAAAAAATCAAAAATTACTTTTATTATAAACTCCACCACACGTCGAGTTTTATTACGGTGAGGAAGTTCTAATCCCCCAAGTAATTGGCAGCAGTTTTTTTATTTATTTCATAACAATTATAAAGTACAAGTTACATTGATAATTCGTTTTTTTTTTTAAATTAATTATTTTCTATTGCGTTAGTACAATTGATAAAAAAATTACATTTTTGATATACAATATGAGCTTGCTTTTCTTCATTAATGTTATGAATAGTAGTATGTTCTGATGTTGCCTAAGAAGTGCTTGGTTCATTTTGTATTTCATTTGGATTACATCTTTATTTATCACGTTTAAATGATGTAGGGCATCTATTTGCAAATACGGTTTTATGGAATTGTCATTTCCATGGCTGGTTATTTTGATGCTCTTGCTCCTGTGTTTCATTCTTTATTAAGTTACTGACAGCTGTGGCTCGATTGGAATGATTAGTTATTTTTACAGTTGTTGTATCGAAACCGTTTTTTGCGGCTGATTCCTTTGTCCATTTGGGCAGTTAATTTCTTCCAATCGGTGAATTTTTGTACCAATAGGAATTTTCGTATTTATTCCAATACCTATTGCATGTCAGAAATAAACGATTTATTGTAATATTGGAACCTCTCTTGGATAATAGTTGTTTATTTAGCCTTACAGGACATAGATCGGCATTAATTTCATTAGGCGTTAACCATTTAATATCGGCGCATTTCTTGTCACCTCCTTGTGTGGTCTTACGGATCACAGAGTTATATTCTAATCGTGCTAAAATGGCAAAAAAAGACTTAGTTAAACAGTCGCAAATAAAAAGTGAGCGGTTTTTTATTTGTTGTCTATCCTCTTTATCAATTTCTTCTTTAAAGTGATTTGTTACGCAATTTTCGGCTTCTCCACCTCTCCAAGCAAACTCAACTGCGATAATATAGAAAAGTTTTTTTTGCAGTCCTTCAGGAGTGTTTTCATTCCAAAGCATTATCATTTTTTTATGATCCTCTGAATCTAACCCAACTGAAGAGGCTTTTCTTTTCGTGATATTTTTCTCTAAATATCTTCTTTTAGCATTACGAGCATCCCTAGCGCACTTAAAATGAATATCCTTAAATGGATCGAAAATGGCATTGGGATATAATTTCAAATTTGGTGTGTGACATGTGGCGCCGAGGACGATCTTGCAATTAATTTTTCATTCAGTGACGTGCATATTAGTCACCTTTGCACGATTGATTGAATAAGAAAAAGGACAAGCTACTGATTTTTTAAATTTTGAGGTTTTTTGCATTCCTTGATTAAAATTACAAAAAATTCCTCTTGCGCCTTTTTATTAAAATGAGCCGTTTTTGGTAAAAATTAGAAAAATGAAATGAAATTGAACTTTTTTGTTTATTCTAACATTAATACAATCAAATTACGAGAAAACAATATTCTCAAGAGACAAGTTAATAAAAAATCAAAGAAATTGCTGGAAATGACCACTCTCAAAGAAATTGCTAGAAATGACCACTCTTAAACATGATGCACGCTCAGCTCTTCGTCTCACTGAATTACATACACACGTGTTACGTGTGGTTTGACATTCAGTTATGACGCGTTCTCTAAATTGTTCCATGTTTTGGATTGGCATGTTCTAAATCAGAAACTTTAGATGGCATCAAGAAAGATCCAAAAGATTCAACTCTGGAGATCTTGAGAGCCAACGTTGAACTGGGAAGATTCCCAACGAATCCATCCTATTTCTTGTCTCAAAATACCATATTTTGGTAGGATATATACAATATGATATGAACCAGATTCAACAATCATGTAACTTACTAAATCACTTCTATAAACGGTGTTTAGAGTTTTATAGTATTTTATGCAAAGAAATTAAAAACGTGATATAATATTAATTATGATGTGCTTTAAAATTACAAATTTTCCAAACAATAATGCTGTTTTCCAAGAAACTAGAAACCTATTTCCTGCACTAGCACCAAAATTAAAACGCTTTTACATGAAACAAGATATTGAAGAATTAATAGATGATCAATGGGATTTGGGGTTTTCTCTAAAACTATGGCAGATAGACAAAAACCAATGTAAGTATCCTGAGCTCGATTTTCGAGAAGCAAACAATCGCGCAAACCGCGATCGTCTATCTTTTTCGAATACCGAGCCAGAGCGTCTTTTGGAAAATTGGCATTTTTGGATGACCTCTATATCTCAATTACTACATGTCGAATCGAAAATCGAGTAACACATTCTTAAGGCACTTTTTTGAGTAGAATCCGTTGCTGATAGGAGAAAATTATGCATGACTCAGTTTTCGAGATATAGACATAACTTTTATTTTTTTTAAATAGAACACCCTGTAAATTATTTCATTATTCGATCATAACTTAAATTATCTTTCCAACGATATATCATATGTCATAATTATCTCTAAAAAAAGTGGTTAATTTTCGAAAAATTAAATATATTTGTGAGGAGGCGATGGAAAACTATTAACAACACTTCTTATAACATAATTTTGTCAAAAATAGGAAAAACTAAACTACAATAAATGTTCGAATTGTCTTCCATTGACATCTATGCATATTTATCGTAATTCTAATACTTATTGAGAAGGTCATGGTAAAGAGAAAATCGATATAATCGTAAATGTCAAAAACTAATTTGTGAGTTAATTGTGAGTGAGCATTGTTAAAAATGGTTCAATTAATTAATTATGAAAAATATGATATGATTAAGTGTTTTATAGAATACGGAGAAGATTCAAATTTAGCTTCCGAGCTTTACTTTAATAGGTAAGTTATAGACAGCAAAACTTTGTGCCAAAAGTGCCGCCTAAACAATATTTTTAGATATCCAGAAAAGAGACAGCCAGGCATAAAAATATTCAAAATGCTACAACAAAATTTAAAAGAGTTTGGATCATTTGTAAAACCTCGAACAAAAATATATAATAAAGCAGGTAGAGAAGCTGTAGACAATATTGTTTTAGAAACTGTAAGAGAAAATCATAATATATCGTCTCGAAAAATACAGGAAATTTTTGGAATCCCCAAAACAACTGCCTTGCATTGCTTAAAAAAAAAATAAAAATCCTGCAGAATTAGGATTAGTCACCATCTACAAAATTTCCAAATCAAAATGCTGTTTTCAAAAAACTAGAAACATATTTCCTACATTAGCATCAATTGTTCAATAATTAAAACGCTTATATACGAAATAAGATTCTGAGTAATTAATAGAGTTGGCATTTCGATCCGCAGGTCACGGGCGGTGCCAGCTAGAGAAATACCCAAGTACGTAAGCGAGACTTGTTTACTATTTTAGTCTACTGTTATGCATCGAGGTGTGTACAACGTAATTTATTCCTCTCCGTTGTATTGTTGATAATTTTATTTTTTGTATTTTATTCTTGATATTAATTTAATAATAAAGTATGTCAGACCTGCCAAGGGTAAAAAACGGCCATACGCTGACAAAATGAATAAATTTATCAGTGAATTCTCAATTCCAATTCCAATTTAATCAGTTTTATATCCTATTTTATATACATTTGTAATTATGGCTACTTTTTATTTTATTTATTTCATATATAAATATATAAAAACAAACAAACAATATAACATGAGGGACAAAGTTGACAAAAACTGGTATCCAGCCAGGACGATAATACCGTCCGGGTAAGGCTGGGCACTCCTGAATGCCGGTGTTGTGGCAGCTCATGTCATATTTCACCTTTCATCATTGTGCATGGGGGCATTTTCCTGCTCAGAAACAAACAATGCATTATAATTCATAAATCGTAACAAAATTTTAATAATTAAAAACGTCAGTTTACAGAGAATATGTGGGTGATTGTATGTACACAGGAAAAGTTTCGAAAAACCTGCTCAAGAAATGATTTTTTTTATTTTGAAAAAAAAAATTGACTTTAAGTCCGCAGTGGCGTTTGGAGTAGGGAAGGCGTGCCTACGCATAGTAAGGCGTGATTTCTCGGATTTATTCTACAATGGTGCTATAATAATTTGTAAGGTGTGGGAGACAGATCTAATGTGCTGGGACAAACGTGATTTTAAACGTCACGTAAACTCTGTGCAACATAAAAATAAAAAAGAAATGGCGTGCCCTCGACAACACAGTTCATGTTCGATAAATAACTATTTTAGAAGTTCTGGAATAAATACAATCCCAAGGTGACGTTACCAAGTCGCACAACGTTGCGTAAATATGTACCAATTGTAAGGGAAGACATTGTAAATAATTGTAAATAAGATCAAATTTGTACTAAAAAATACACGGCCGTGGTTATGTGTTGACGAGACGACAGAATGTAAAAAAAATTATTTTAAATGTTATAATACGTGTACTGGACTCTCAAACCGATATTTCCACTGTCACTAGCTAGCAAAAGACTGAGTGTACTGGCCAAACAATTACGCGGGTGGTGCTGGAGACATTAAAAAATGTCAAGTGTTGATGTTTGTGACACATGCTGCAAAGTTTTTACAGATCTTTTCCAGTTTGTCATAACCAGGCTAGTTAAGAGGGTAAGTAATGCATACATTGTTATAAATTGTAACAATTTATTGCTTTTATTACTAGTTAATTTATTTTATTACACTTATTATGATGCGCACGTCTATGTCCTGCGGCGCATTTTTGCAAGCTCTAGTAATTAATAAATGATGAATGAAGGCTATTGGTAATGAATTCGTCTCCGCACTGTTTTATTCTAAACCATGGAATGCTGTAAATTGAAACAGAATTTGTTTATTTAATAATAAGAACAACATTTATTACTTAAATAAATTATCATAGCAATTACCATACGTACATCAATCACTTTGTTAGTTGAAAATAATTTGATGTAAAATATTCTGACATTTGTAATCTTCATTTGTCTTGCACATAATAATAAAGTGGATACTTATTATTTTCACCGACGAAGATAAAATATTGATTATGATTAATACACATTTGATTATGACTACGAAACTTGTTGGATTGCTGCAGAATTCGTTCAGGCAATCAAACACTTCCTGTTAAAAATGCCATAATCAAACTTGTATCGTTAATAAAACTATGTTTTTTTGTAACACCCACCCTCCCCCTAAAACATGTACAGTAATTTTATTTATGATAGTGGGGAAGTACGGTAATTTAGTTTTCGATATATGGCAACACTACTACCAACGTCAACGCAAAATAGTCGAATTATATCTTGTAAAAATAATTTAAAAAAATTATGGTTGCTACATTGCTGGCCTTGTGTTTCAATCGAAATATCCTGATTGTCGTTCATGCGCGAGACAATCACTTGACGAGGGCGTGGGCGAAGCGAAGAGTCTATTGGTGTTCAAGTAGGAAGGTAAGCCTATCGCTGCATTACCGTTAAATTATTAATTTAAAATATTTAATAATTTCATTTTAAACTATTAGAGCATGTAGGGCATTGTTCCGTTCAAAAACGTCACTGTCCGGAATATAATGATAAATAAACACTAACCTCCAAATATCTATCTGGTTCCCAATTGTTTATAATAGAGTATTTTTAGTAGGTGAAGAATTTCTGTTTAAGCTTTGGTCGATCTTATATTTATTAAGGAATTATTATGTTTACCATCTAAGTTAAAATTATCTTGTACATATTTACATATCCAATATTGTTGTTTATTATTTAAGTACTTTTGTTGTAATAACAGTCCCCGAAGTTAACGCTTTCACACTGAAAGAAAATATGATTAGAAATATGTGTCACATAAAATATGCAATCATTTATTACTTTATTAGATAAATATTCAATATTTACGTCGATATTAATTAAAGTTGGGAACAGCTGTTTATAGTTTTCCTTTCAGAAGGGTTGCGAGTGCCTTTGGTTGGTTTGACCTTCAGCTACTATTGTTAAAGTTTTCTGTCTCATAAACTTCCCAGTTGTCTACCATTAGGGAGACAACTTATCATACCGCACATAGATGGCGTTACGATCTACTTTTGGAAATAATTAATTTAAATATAATTGTGTAATACATGTGTTATGTAGGACCATTAGACTATTCTTATAGTGGATTTTAATTATTAAATATTTGTGATATATTATGAATTTATTTTAGTTACTTTCATATCTTATTTTATAAAGTTTGATTTTTTATATCAAATTAGTTTACCTCCTTGATAGAGACAGGAAGATAAGCCATTTTAATAATCAACTTTGCACCGGCAACACCTCTTGGCAGACAATCGATAACATCAATCAACTTTTGAAATGTTATCTTAATTTACTAGTGTTGTGAACAACTATCAGGTAATACTAATAGTTTTGAATGATTTATTTTTCTTGTAAATTCTCTTCAAGATGTATATTTTTAAGGAAAAGTTAATAATTAATTTTTCTAATTTTTTGTGAAGATGTGACACATGTTCTAATAATATGTTTCTATTTATTCCTTTCTTAAATACATAGTCTGAAGCCGGCTTAAAAAAATCTGATATTATTAAATGTTAATATTAATCTGTTAAAATTAATATCTCATCGCTAAAAATTTTGAATAAAATTCCTAAATTATTCATCGTTAATAAAATTCATCTGGAATTTCTTTTGTGAATTTATATTTCACACTCTTCCAATTTCATTTGGACATTAATATTTGCACATTGGCAAATTAAAAAGTCACGATTCTTGGATCCAGAGGATTAGTTCCGTGGATGTTTTATTTGGATGACCAGAATCCATCTGTAACTGTAACGTGATATGAGCTCCACAATTTTGAGTAACGTTTCATTTCATCGGTAGACTATGTATTAAGAAACTAGGTGTCCATACCAGAAGAGAAAACGTTAACTTCAAGACTCACGCCACCATTTCCATCACAGGTCAGCCTTCGCTGGAGTGTGGCAAGTTATTTTCTTTTTGATTGTGTTCGGTGAACGAGTTTCACCCACTCGTAATAAATTATTGTATATATATTTGTCGGTAATTCTAGATTACCATTTTGTGTTGCTGTTGATTTAATAAATACTTAATTTTATTAATTAATTTTTTATTCTGTCTCTACCTTAGACAGAAATTCTGTAGATTCTGAGTTGGGGGGATGAAAAAGTAATCACTGGTAAAACTGCAGATGGCGCCCTTAATATAAACATATATTTTTTTTATATTACTTATTCTTCCTCGCCTACTACTCGTTGATAGAATTATTTGAAGTGAATAATAGTGAACCAAGGTCTCAAGGAAACAAGAAACGCACGGCCCTTGCCTCCCAAAAAAAATCAGCTAGCCGCAGGCACAGGAAATTTCTTCGCTTTCCTTGTCAATAAGAATAGTTCTTATTGACAGGTAAAGTGAAGGCTTTTCCATAAATACCTGATTTGGTTTCCTCTTGTATTAAGAGTAATCCTAATACAGGGCGAAACTAAAATCACGGTACCACGGGGGTTCCCCGGTTACATTTGGCGGCGTGGTAACAAGATGTAACATTTGGCTACCAACGTGGTCAGGTGTGGCATTTGGCTACCAACGTGGTGAGATGTAACAGCATTCTTATGTTCTTGACAAGTTATTTATTTCCTTATCTAGGTTTTAATATCGATTTCTTAATCGAGCTGTATTAGTTTAGTGTAAAGCCCATCGGCTAGTCGCCATGCTTGCGCGCCCTTTACATTCAACTAAATTCATGGGTTTGGATCGCCTTACTAGCTCTATAGATGGAATTTATATCGTTTATCTTATCTAATTAGTAATTTTCTTATCGTACCTTGACAATTAGCATTATTGTTGCTAATTTGCTACCCTCACTTACCTCTTGGACTCAAGTCCTTTTTATCTTCCTGCTGGAGAGCACGCAAAGTCTCGTGGAGACTGAAAAAGTCTACGATTACTGGTTTAAATAACAGGTCCTTTATCTCACAAACTCTTTATTAATGCTACCGGTTTCGTGGTATTTATACTAAAGTATTACCACATCTTCAGGCAACAAGACTAAAAATTGTTAGAAAACATTAGAAGAAAATAAATTGAAGAAAAAATTGACGAATATAAGGTTAAAATTGTAAATATAAAACTTACGTTAAAATACAAATATACAAAGATTTGTCCACATTTAAAAGCAATATACAGCCAAACAACAAAATACATCGCTTTGAAAAAATTAATGTTAGACTGTAAAGTTCTTCTTTTTGCAAAAATAAGTTCCGGAGTCCGGGTGTTGGCCACCGTAGTATTATGGACTCACACGGGTACCACTTCCCTAATTTGAAAAAGTCTGTATATTTTGAGGTCAGTTAATTTCATTTTTCTTTACCTTTACAAACCTACATATTTTGAATTTACGGATTCATAAGGGCTGTTACCTAGATTTTTGGCTAGTATTAACGTACTGAAGAAAATTAACTTAACTGATTAAAGTTTGTTACAAATATTGTATCGATATTTACTGTAAACAACGTTTAATAACGTTTAACGTTTAATAACTTAAAGTTACACACACCACTTTCTTTTTCTGTGGAAATTAATAGAATTTATTTCTGTGACAATTAATAGAATTTATTTCTGTGAAAATTAATAGAATTTATTTACATAATAAATTATTCACTACCGCTCTTTTTCTGTGAAAATTAATATAATTTATTTAAATAATAAAATTAGTCAGTACTTTTCTTTATCTGTAAAAATTAATATAGTTTATCTAAAAAGTAAAGTATTTTTCTGCTTTCCTGTTATACTGTCACAGTGTGACATTGGAATAAATCATTATATTTCAGTTGCAAAAATCATATTTTTTTCTTCTATTTGTTTAAGCATATTTTATTAAATTGTGCCTCAAAATTCAGTGTCGGCTATTTTTCCTTTGGATAAAGGTATATATTTATTTTTAGGAAAATCCATAATTTATTTTAAATTACATAATTAATATCATAATTATTTAATATCGTAATTCTTAAGAGAGATCTTATTGCTTTTTCCTACCTTAAGTTCATTATTAAATTGAATTAATTAAATTAGAATTTATTACTTACAGGTTGAGTAATTTTTTATTAATTATCTTTTCCGTTATTTTTTTCTCTTACTTAACTATTTTTGTTATAAAGAAAAATAGTATACCTTTGTTGTATAATTCGAACCTTTGGTTAAGTTGTTATTATCTGTCGGTAGTTTTCTCCTCTAGAAAATTAACCGAGTTTTGATTATTTTTAACTAATTCCATTAGTTGATTTCAGTTACTGTCTATACACAGTAGCCATTATTTTTTTCTTTTGCCTTATTGTATTTTTTTTTGTTCAATCATAACTTCACCTATAAATTTTAACTGATAACTTTTCTTTTATGCACGAGGCCGAGAGGAAGGTTCAATCATAAATCCCACCTGATAGGGTAATTAATTACTTGAATAACAATTTTGACCAGCAGTAGCCGTTGTTCCCCTAGGAGTCTGCATCTCATGTATCCTTACCAGGAAGCTGTCCGCCGAGCTATAGTTCGAGAAGGAACCAGGAAATCAAACTGGAGAGATTTCATTAGCCTAGGATTGAATAAGGTACTGTCTGTCTGTCTGTAAAATCTAAAACTTGCCAGGTCTTACCAACCGTTACCATCGTACCAGTCAAAGTAAATTTTGAAAATGTTGAGGTAGTTGCGGGGTGAAGGGAAAAAATACAATTGTAATATTTTTTGTTCTGCTTCACAGTTTTGTTTTTTTTTTTGTTTTTCGTTGAATATATTTTTTTTTGCCCATCAGGCAAATTTTAATGAAACTTAATTTTTTTGTAAATAAATTTACAATTTAATTTATACTGTTGTTATACCTTACAGGTACAATTTTTAATTGTAATGTATTTTGTTTTTTTTTTTGAAAATTCTATTTTTAATTTTTCTAAAAGGAAAGGGTCTGTGTTCTCACATTGTGCAAGAAGTCACTGAAATAAATAAGTATCTAGAAAGTTTGTTGGATTGATACTCGTAACTATAGTTATTAATATTTTTACTGATAACATGGATCCCACTTAACTTATCTTGTGTTTTAACTTGCTTTATACCGTATCAAAAAATTAGTTACTGAAATCTACCAACACTAAATTTCACAATTTTTTTCTCAAAAATATTTATTATAAGTGATAGGTACCTTATTTAAACTACAATAATCTCCATCACGTTGCTACATAAAGCTAATAGCCTCTTTGATAATATTTTCAACATTTGACAACTGTCCTGACCTACGAAACCACCGGAATTACTGAGCAGCCAACAGGCAACATAAAAGTTGACCAATTAGAGCGCCAATTGTTTAGGAGAGGCCTAATAAGGTAATTATAAATCATAGAGGGATTTAATAATCTTAATATAAATTATTAATTGTTGTGGTTATAATCTTAGGAAACCCGCAAAAGTACCTGCTTTAACCAGGAATCATTCATTGTAGGGCAAGACTGCAGTTTGCAGGGCGTATGTCGACTGGAATTTAATTGACTGGGAACGTGTTTTGTCTATATAGCTCCATTCGGCGTCCATATGTATTCCAACATATAAATGATGTTATATACGCTTAATGTAACATTGGAGTCAGTGTAATATTCGTAGGAGAATTTTCTTTAATAGCTCGTACAAATTTATGCCCAATATATGGAGGTTCTTTGAACAATGTGAGTACATTACAAGTATTTTAGAAAAGCAAGTTGTCGCTTTCGCCCGTTATATTGGCAACATTGTTTTTTTCATACAAGATAACGCTAGAGCCCACACTGGGCATAGGAGTATATAAATAAGGTTACAACTGAGATTCTCGAGTGGTCAGCACGCCGTCCAGACCTTAATCCAATTAAACATTTGTGGGATACACTTGGCGAGCAACTAAGGAGTTTTCAACCTCCATCCACTAATATCATTTATGTTGTACAACGTTTGGTAGAAAGTTAAAAGAATATTCACCAGGACCAAAAATAAGGCGATTAATTTCAAGTACGGGTTGTCGATGTAAACTGTAATTCACAGCGAGTAAAGCTGGAAACACGCGTTATTAATTTATTCTGTCTTTAAATACAGAATACAATATACATTTCATTAAATGTACAAAAAAACGTTCAATATGTTAATTTTACATTACATAGATTATTTTTTAATTTGTTAATTTAAGCTTTTTAATCAACCAGTTAATCAAAAGTAAAGTACAGCAAATAAATCTTACTGGCATTTAATAAATTAATTTCGTGTACGAGAACTTGAATGCATTAACAATAATTGATGGCTTTCAACGCTGATATGCATTCCTTAATAGTTTTATTAATTTTTGTCTTCAAAATTAAAATTTATACAGACTGCAATTTTATTATGAACTTTCTACTCTACGAGAACTTGATACATTGACAATAATTGATGGCTTTCAACGCTGATATGCATTCCTTAATAGTTTTATTAATTTTTGTCTGCAAAATTAAACTTTATACAGATTGCAATTTTATTATGAACTTTCTACTAGCACTTTATCATCATTAAATCATTTAGAAACTTTCAGGAATCTCAGTGTGTGAGGAAAACTAAGTTTAGTGTAACCTAAGCTGCAGGTGCAAAATATGCAAAATAAAGTTTCATAGAAGGTAAAACTACGCTCGTGAATGAAAAATTGTATACGGAAACTACTGTTACGTTACCACAGCAGTGGCAGCCTCAAATCAAGTCTAATTATAGCTTGATGAGTAGAGTTGGTGCAATGGGATTAATTTCAGTGTCATTATCTTGAAGATGTAAAATAAGTAGAGGGGTTTCTAACTTAACTGCACTTACTTTTTATTTCGTCCAAATAAATGGTTCAATACAGGCCCGAGTAAACACCAGCATTTTTAATATAGTTAATTTAAACGCCTTTTCTTCGCTGTGAAAGTCGCACTATACTTTGAAAATGAATGTTCTTTACAAAGATGTTACATTCGCATACGCAAAATACTGGTGGGGGTCATTTTCATAATTTCCATCGCTTAGGAAATGCTTAATGTTTCGTAGTTGCACAAAATCCAGATCTTTCTTTAAATCGTCATTAAATTTCAAAGCAGCTAGAATACCAGGGCCATGCATTAAATTCTGTAAAGCCATATTTATGTTATCCATTATAACAAACCAGTTAAGAATAAATAATTATCTTGTAATTGTTCAATAGCATCTGGTCATTCTTGGTTCTCTCCGTCTGCTTAGGGCACATGATTCTGGTATCTACAGTCACTAACCCTGCGGGATGTGGGGAGTGGCTGTAGTTGATGCGCCGGCGCGACTCCCGTGAGGCGTCGGAGGCCACGGGAGGACTGACCGGCATCGGATATTCCGAAAAAAAAAAGTAATAATAATAATAATAATAATAATCCTTTATTAGTCCAAGAGATCATACAAATGATATGGGACATGTCACAAACATATGCAAATTGCATATGTTTGCAGATGCAGATAAAAAATATATTTAATCTCATAAGAAATTCATTAACAGATGCCTCTTTAAGTAAATTTGTTTTGATATAAATTTTCTTGTACCAAGTATATTTTTTTTTATTTCACTTTCTAATTTACTGTAAAAAACAGCTCTCATGTAATAGGAATTAGCTTTATATAATTCCAGGCTGTGTATGTTACACTGCAAGTTTATACCATGACGTGTAAGATAATCATGAAAAACGATTTGAAAATTGAAATCAAAAAAGATTCTTTTTGACGAAAGTTAATATTTTTAAAATGTATAAAGATGGCAGAGTTAAAAAATTTTATTTAATAAATGTAGGTTTATATGATTCTCGATATTTAAGTCCAAACATAGAGCGTATGGCTCTTTTTTTGCAGTATAAAGACACGAATAGACATTGTTGAATTTCCCCAAAATATAGTACAATATATTAAGCGTGACTCAAAATTAGAATAAAAAATTTTCACAACATAACTACTGAAAATTTGGCACAACCTTTTCTACGCAAAACGGCTGCTGGCGCATTTAATACAGATATAATTTATATGAAATTTCCAATCAAGAGATCAATCAACATATATTCCTAATAATTTAAATTCAGTTACTTGATGGATACTTTTGCTATTTGATTTTAATAGAGAACTAGATGAATCATTTGATGCAATGGTATAGAACTGTAATAAGTTTTATCTTAGTTTAAAATAAGTTTATTGTTTATAAAATAATTCGATGCAGCAGACAGATTTTCATTCAGCTTGGTAATTACCTACTTCTTTTTCATTTTTGGCACTAACAGTATAGAAATATCGTCTGCAAACGCTCTATAAAATGTAAAAAATACACTGTCTATGTCGTTTATATACAATAAAAACAATAAAGATCCTAATACAGATCCCTGGGGGACTCCTATATTCACCTACAACTCACTGGATTTTGCTCCGCAAAATTAAACAAATTGTATTCTGTTACTTAAATATGAATGCAGAATTAATGGACATTGTCCAAACAGACCATAACACTCTATCTTCTTTAACAGAATATCGTGATCCATGTAGTTAAATAGCTTTGATAAGTCAATAAAAACTATCATCACTTTATTCCCTGGTCCAGGTTTTTATAAATATAATTTAAGATACTTGCAAGAGCAGACACGGTTGAGCGAGTTTTGTAAAAACCATGTTTATTTTTTGGGACAGTATGTTTACGTTTCTAAGAAATTAATTATCCTCTTAGCCAAGTTTCTCAAAAATTTTAGAAAATATCTGATGTGGCCAGCACATAACTTTCTTATACCAGTATATATCATCCTAATGTAAAAAAATTATTCTATTTAATTCTCCACCTACCTCAATCAAATTTTAATAGCGTACCTTGAAATGTTTATTTAAAATTTTTAAATAATTATCAGCGTCGTTCGATACTGTCAATAATAATTCATGTCATATATTTTAATAATTTCTTCTTATTGACATTTTTGTAACTAAATTAGACATTTCAAATGTCAAACTGTTAAATTTATCCTAACCCCATTTTATGAGGTCAAATGTATAAAAAATGTAAATTTACATCAGCTTTATTTAAGTAATTGGAAAATATATTTTATTAGCTTAATATAGTAGACATGATTTATAATCTTTCATCAAGAATATATTTTTTTGTAAAGGCCAATACAAAAAAGTTTGGATCCCGTGAACCTCCTTTCAGCTGGCTAATTTTGCTCATCATCGAATTTATCATTGTCTTTGGCCTTTAGAACATGTGCACCAAATTTGGAAGCTTTATCTCAAAAACTGTGGCAGCTATCGCGATACTACAGACATGCAGACAAATTTTTTCCATAAAGTTATGTTATGTCCAAATTTGGAAGCTTTATCGCAAAAACTGTGGCTGCTATCGCGATACTACAGACATGCAGACAGATTTTTCCATAAAGTTATGTTTTTTCATTATAATTCGTCGAGATTCGTCCAGAAATGCAATAAAAATTTTAATTTTTTTTTCCTAAATTGTACCTTTTTTCTTCTTTCATTCATTGTGTCTCTTCTGATGGTACCACATTCACCAAATTTAATGTGTCACCTAAAATGCTGACAATCTTAACTGCCAAATTTAGGAAGTCTCCCATTAGTGTTTTTGAGTTATCGCAGATACACACATACACACACACGTACCGACAGACATCATTCGGAAAATAGTCAGAATGAATTCAGGAGGGTTCAAAACGTATAAATCAATTAAAATCTCAAGGTCGAAAAAAATCACGATTACTATACTTCCTTATATTAGGTATAAGAAAGTAAAAATGGACAATGATGCGCTAGGTCAATAATTACAAAGCTGTATGATGTCTCCTTTTTGAAAAAAGTGAAATAACCTTAAAGAGCTTAAGTAAGTTAGGGAAACAGGCATGAAAAAACATTCATTAATTATATGACATGAAGGTTCAGCTAATAAGTGCGAACATTTTTTTATAATTTTTGTTGAAAATAGGTCAGGACCTACCGAGTTTGACTTTAAAATATTCACGATTTCTGCTTTTGTTACAGGATCAAAAACAAAATTGAAATTTGGATCCTTTATAAGGCTCAAATATGGTAAATCTAAAGGGTAATTATTTGTAATACTAGGTATATTATGAGTTTGTAACAACGACTCAGGCAGGCTAACGAAATATAAATTAAATGCATTTTCAATTTCTATTTTGTCAGATGAAACTTTATCATTAATTAACATATCATCACTTGAACTGTTCGTTTTTGTTGCTATCGAATTATTTAAAAATTTCCAAACGGTACTCCACTAATTTGCACAGTTTAAATTAATTTTATTAAAATTCATTTGCTGGGCACGTTTTAATACTCGTTTATAGATACTTTCATATTCCTTATAGTATTCTTTGAGTATTATCCCATTTAGCTGCAAGTGGTGTAGTTCTTTTAAATCAGCACTAAATGTTTTTATGCCTAAAGTTATCCTTTTATTGGAATTGGAATTCTGAAAGCTCTTGTAACAATATTAAAGTCTAAATCATAATAACGCTGTAAAATATTAATAAATATCTTGTATATTTATGTATATATATATATATATATATATATATATATATATATATATATATATATATATATATATATATATATATATATATATATATATATATATATAAATATATATATATATATAACTATATATATATATATATATATATATATATAAATATATATATATATATATATATATATATATATATATATATATATATATATATATATATATATATATATATATATATATATATATATATATATATATATATATATATATATATATATATATATATATATATATATATATATATATATATATATATATATATATATATATATATATAAATATATATATATATATATATATATATATATATATATATATATATATGTCTTTTCCATAACCTATGGCATACTGAAGAGAACAAATAAGTTCGAAATCGATCTATGTCTGGTTAGGAATTGACAAATGATATTGGCTTTCCATCTATCATGATTTGAGGGTGTAATTCAATGCAGGTCGGGGTATTTGCCCGCTGAGTAGTTGTTTCCTTCAAATCATATTTAATTATATATATATATATATATATATATATATATATATATATATATATATATATATATATATATATATATATATATATATATATATATATATATATATATATATATATATATATATATATTTTTATACGCAGCTCCATCGGGCATAAACGTTAAAATATTATGCCTATATATGCGAAATTTTTCAAGGCTTTTTATTACCAGCTGTTGTACTGAACACTGTAAGGCGAAAAACTCAAATGAAATTTTGTCCTTAATTGCTTCGTTTCGGAGATACAGTGTATTGATTTTTTAAAAAATCCTTAATATCTCTGCAATACATGAAGATTCTAGTTTATCTATATCAGGTGCGCGCTTGATAGCAATTAACATTCTAATTTATTTTAGATAGTTTTCTTATTGCAAACTTTGTTTTTATCTTTATTTCTGTTAATGCCACAGTTGTTGCGGCACTGCCATCCAAATGTAATAGGTCGCTGGTTCACTGATCTAAATACTTAAAGCTGGTAACTACTATGAACAGGTGATAAATTGTGATATTAAAGAAATATGCCAAAAGTAATAGCAAAACAAAGGTTTAATGAATAACAAAAATGTGTTGTTTACACTTCGATAACACAGTAAACTTAAGCTGAGTACGTTACTGAAGAAAGGGCACTGTTCCCGTTAAGTATAAACGGAGTAAACACAGCCAGTAAAAATATTCTGTACGAATATGTGTAAAATCACTGCAAGGTGATTGATACGCGTGCATAAATTAGCATTAGGTTTAAGTCTACCCTTTATCAACTCTAAAACGGTACTGTTTACTGTTTGGCGATCGTCCTTGACACTGTAACAGGAGCAAGACCCCCACTTCCTCATGTATTTTTCAGTGCAGACAACTGCAAGAATATAAATATGTTAAAATAAAACAATCTATGCTAGGTAACATAAGAAAAGTAAAATATTTATAATAAAATGTTAAGAAATAATAACAACTGGGTTTGAAAACCAAACAATTTCTTTTTTGTGAAAACCGCTACTTCTACAAAAAAAGTGCAAGAAACCAAAATACTTTTTAACTAACTGTTTCAATCTAATTCGCCCATACGAATAAAGTTATGTTAGAAAAACTTTCTGGGGTTTTCTGTAAACCCACCTTTAATATAAAGCTATTATGTACAAATTAATTAGAGTTATACCCACATTCGCTACTGGTCACATGCGAAATATGACCGATGTACATCAAGCCATTTTAAAGATTGATAAAAAAACTTTTATTTTTCTTTAACTTGATAGGGACGTATTTCTAGACCCAAGGTCATAGGAAAGACCATGCGTGAATACACATAGTTAACTTATCCAGAACTGGTATTTTGAAAACTATAAGATTTACACACATTCAATTAATTGGGAGAAAACCTGTATTATGGTTCTAAATTTAAAAATATTCAACTGATTTCAGAAAAATTACAAATCATCATTTTAAATTTAGTTAAGTAACTGGTTCTTTTAAAAACATCTGAGACGAAGTTTAAACAGTATCAAGGTTATAAAATTATGAAAATTACACTACTTACAAATCTTATGGTGAGCATTTCACATAAGAAGAACGTTACGGCGCGGCGCCCCCGTTGCGAGTTACGACCGAAGTAGATGCCCTTTGGCCACCTTAATCCGCCTCTGATAATGTTTGGCGGGGGTATAATCGATATGAATGTTGAAAAGTTCACAGAAAAGGGAACTGACTCGCCTTTTTCTAGTCCTGATTTAAATGTGTTCTTTCTACGAGGTTATACCAAATCACTGATGTAATAAAATAACATCGATTTCTGACCAGATTCGACAGAGGACTTATAATGCCTTTATAACAAGATTGCTTCACGTGGTCGTAGCTGGATTTTAATGTCATTTATTTTTGAAGTTGCCTACCTACTCTGTATATTTTGTATTATTTCCTTACGCAATATACTTACACAAGTAAAAAAAGCAATTTTCAAGATGCCGAGGTAACAAATATTTATACCCGTACAAGAAAAAAAACGCATTTATCAAGAAACCGAGGCAACAAATATGTATACGACGCTGTATATGTCATTGTGTAATTTACAATTTTCATAGAAAAATATACCTAAAAACGGTGCTTTTATTTCAAGCCACCTAGAATTCGTCTAGATCTGTAACATGGGATTTTAAGGACAAAAAAAAGTTTTTAACACTGGTACCTTTTTTCGATGTTAAATGTTAAAAAAAAATAAGACAAAAATATTAGAGCTAAAATTCACCCTATGTCATACTTACCCCCTTTAAGGGGTTGTAGCTCCCTTATGAACTGATTTAAGGCAAATGTTTATACATAAAACTCAACTTATTTTTTTCTAGTTCTCTCACCCCCTTGAAGGAAGGTACTTAATTATGGGACACCCTGTATAAGGCATAGTTTGGAGTATTTTATCAAAGCATAAATTATAATCCTAATATAATAAATTCGTAATAAAACTAATAAAAACAGAGAAATAGTATTATAACACTAACACAATGCCATATTGTACAACATACTGATCGCTTTTTGAAGTGGTTCGCCTAAAAAATTGGTCCACTTTGATGAGGTATAACTTCAAAATGGATGAATCTATCTTCGAAATTTTTTTTTGTCAGAAAGATTGTTCCTTCAGCAGCTAGTGAGCATAATTGCATTAATTTGTGATTATTGATATTACAGGATGATTTATAAAGCATGATTTTTTCTGTCAATTTTTTGATATACACGAGATAAACGAGTCACCCTGTATGTTTCATTTTAAGGTCATCATATAGTCTCATGTCTTAACTATGCATAATTTTTTGCTTTGGAATTGAAAGGTGTCAATTGAATTGTTTGTAAAAATGCCGCGTCTACATGGTGCAGTTCTTGAAAGAATAATTGGAATAGTTTCGGCTGGTGTTTCAAGGAGAGAAGTAGCTCGACGCTTTAATATTGCATACAGTATGGTCAATCGCGCTTGGATACGATACCAAAACAATAACTCCCCGCCATATACATATGGAGGTGGCCAAAGGGTAACAAATCCAGCAGAAGATCGTTTTCTAAGAGGAACCGCTCTGCTACCCAACTGAAACGAGCATTCTAAGTGGTCACGTGTAACATCATTTCAACATCAACAATAGGAAAATGATTGCATGAAGGTGAACTTCACTCCAGACGACCAGCTAGGCATCTAAAGTGGACTCGAGAGCATAAAAGGCGATGTCTGAAATTTGCTTTGAACAATCAAAACTGGAATACAAATGACTGGACCCAATGTCTTTTCACAGGCGAATCACGGTTTTTTGAAAGTCCTGATACCAATCGATTGCGTGTGTGGAGAACAGTGAATAAATGTTTCGAAAACGATTGTACGGTAGGCGTTACACCTTTCGGTGGTCGTTCAATTACAGTTTGAGTTGGGATATCAATAAACTGTCACATCGAACTTGTACTTTTTGTCCATGAGACAGTAACAGCTTTGCGATACTTGGAAGGAATTCTGGAACCAATAATTCTTCCTCTGTTTCATCAAATGGGTGAACAGTTTGTCTATATGGTCGAAAACGCGAGGCCACATCGAGCCAACATAGTGAATGAATTTTTTCAACAAGAAAATATCACGAGAATGGAATGCCTGGCACCTTTGCCGCACCTCAACCCCATCGAAACGTGTGGGATGCGCTCCAAAGAACAATGTTGGATCGCGAAATGGAACCATATGGAATTGAAGAGATGGGAAACGCATTTCAAGAAGAATGGGAGGTCATCCCGGGTTATCTAATCAATAACGTCATCAGGAGTATGCCTCAAAGATGTCAGGTGATAAAATTTATAATAAACTTCCTTTCACATTTTTGCATTTTTTGTGTATATTTGTAGTAAGAAATCATATATTTTGACACAAATGAGTTATGACCAAAATTCAAAAAATTGTAGACAGAGGCTATATGATGACCTTAAAATAAAACATACAGAGTGACTCATTTACCTCGGTGTACGTCAAAAAAATTGACAGAAAATTCATAGCTTTAAAAATCACCCTGTAAAATCAAGATCTATAATCACAAATGAATGCAATTATGCACACTCGCTGCTGAAGGAACACTCTTTCTGACAAAAAAAAACTTTCAAAGGTACATCCATTCGTTTAAACGTTAAATAATATAATATATTTTTTATTTATCCATAGATAGATAGTATGTACATACAAAAAAATAGATATAAAAATAATAGTTACAAACTGGTTCTAGTTTACATAATATAGACATACAATATAGAAAAAAAAAAACCTCCAGCAAAATCAATTTGGCTGATATGCATTATCTTTTATAAAACAAAAGTTAACTTTTAAATTGGTTAACGGTATTACTAGTTTTAATTACGCGAGGAAGAAGATTGAATTGTACAACTCCTTTGAGGAACAGACTCTTCATTATACTACTCCTAGAAGTTCTTTTAACATAATACGAGTAGTTATTTGCACTAGCCGTTCGTGTGTTACACATGTGTACGTCTGTAACAGGCAACAATTGTCGTGTGAGATATTCCGGTAAAATGTTATTAATCATTTTGAAAATAAATGTTATATTTTGGAAGAAGAGAACTGTTTAATGTTAAGCCATTTTAATGTATTAAGCATTAACTGACTACTAGTGAAGCGGTTGCGTCTTAGTTATTATTCGCATTGCCTTATTTTGGAGAACCTAGAGTCTACTAAATTTTGTACAACTTGTATACAACACAGAACAGCAATAGAAAAAATGAGGTAGTATTAAGGTATTATACACAGTTAGTTTAGTAGTAGTTGATATAAATGGAGCTACTCTGCTAAAAAATCAGATCTCTTTGCCGATTTTCTTTGATATATATTCTATATTTATGTTTGTTAAATTTCAGTTTACGATCAATTATTAGGCCTAGATACTTTATTTCCTGAACAATTTCAACTTTTTTACTATTTAACTCGATACCAAGATTTAGACTAGCAAACTGTTTATATAGATAATTATTACCCACGAACATAAATTTGGATTTTAATTCATGTACTTTTAGTCTATTGATCCTACATTTTTCTGTCAATAATTTTAGTTCTAAATTAACAGTACTTACCATTTCCTCAAAATTTGTATTCTCATAGTAAATAAAATTGTCATCAGCAAAAAAAAGGATTTTAAATTTTTGCAACACATTGCCAAGGTCATTAATATAAAGAATAAATAATAATGGACCCAGTACACTGACTTGAGGAACCCCAGAGTTGTTTAACTTGGCTTCTGATAAATTCCCATTCATTTTTGTTACTTGGTACCCATTTGTTATATACTTGTAATCCAGTCTATAACGGTGGTCTCAAAGCCATATCTCTTTAGTTTTAATAGTAGTATATTACGGTCAATTGTTTCAAAAGCACGCTTAAGAGCAATGAAAACTGCGCAAATCCCAACTCCTGCTGTATCCAACAACTGCTTCCAATCTAAAATTACTAATTGCAAAGCCGTTTCACATGAATGTTTACCACGAAATCCCGACTGATATGTGCATAGAATATTATTTGAATTTATGTACTTGATATACCAAAAATACCCAATACGAATCTGACCGAACAGTTAAGACCAGTAAATATGTTACCTTTTTTGTGAAAAAAATTAGAATTAGTAGTCTATGATCAAGCATCATAAACTATTAATTCTAAAATTTTTTCACAAAAAGGCAACATATTTACTGGTCTTAACTATTCGGCCAGATTCGTATTGGGCATTTTTGGCATAGGTAAAACTACTGATGTTTTAAAACATTCAGGCATAACACCCTTTTTCAGACTCAAATTAATCAAATTTAAAATAGGATACCCTATTATGTGAAAAAGATTTTTTTATGATATCATTTACAACTCAGTTACAACTTTTTAGGTGAACCACTTCAAAAAACGATCAGTTTATATACATTTAGGGTCGGTTTTTCCATCTCCCATTAAACTCAGTGTCATGGAAACAATTACTGTTAGAAATGTATCCAAGGAAACTATATACCGAATAAATATAATAGGAAATGGACAGATCAGCCCTTAAAGAATCAACATTTTAAAGATGAGATAAATTATTAAGAATGGTAGTTAAGTTCACATAAATTCGGAGAACAAAATTATCATATTCAAATATATACGTTTTTGATTCTCTGGATTATTTGTTTCTCTTTTATTTTTTTGTTAAGGTGTTAAAAATCTTTGACATAGTTAATATAATTTTCTTAGAGTTCACTATTTGGTTTCTATATATATTTTCTTTTCTTGACTGTCGATATCAAATAATATTTAGTGTTTTTTGGAAATTTTCGGTCAGTCATACACTTATTTTTTTTTTATTTTTTCTAACATTTCGATTTATTAAACCATCATCAGAGAACTACAATTAATACATTTTTTTAAAACACAGTTGTGGTTAAAGATGTAAATAGATAATGTAATCTAAACATAAATGTGTTTTAAAAAAAAATGTATTAATTGCAGTTCTCTGATGATGGTTTAATAAACCGAAACGTTAGAAAAATAAAAAATATTAAGTGCATTACTGACCGAAAATTCCCAAGAAACACCATGAAATATTATTTAGTTTCGGTACTTTTATAAGCTTATCTGTGATTATTCTTGTAGATTGTTTATGACATGACATATGACATACATGTCTTTTTAAATGTTTGTTTTTGTATACATAACAACACACATTAGGGAATTACGATAATTGGTATATAGCGGTTTGTGCTGATATATCAGTCATTACATTGAGATATGTGAGAGACAAAATGAGTACCGATATATACCACGCCAATTATCGTAATTTCCTAGAGTATGTGAAAATCGACTGTACATTTTATACAGGGTGTCCGGAGAAAGGAAGCCTATCCGGTAACCATAGATTCCTTGAGCAAAAATAATGCGACTTTCCATGCTTTTTTCATTTTAGTCCCCCATGTTCGATATACAGGGTGTCAAAGTTTGAAGTTTAAAAATATTTTTTTTAAATATCTCGAGTATTTCGTAAGACATTTATTTAAAATTTGGTACAGTGCTTCAACTTAGAGTTACATCCTTTGAAGAAAAAAAAAAGAAAACAAAAAAAAAATTGTCAAATATTCAAAATAGAAGGGTTCCAGTACCCACTGACCCCTCCCATTTTTTTAGTACCGACGCCAATGACTTCCAAACTATCTTTTTTTAAGTTAACCATTCATTTTGGATTATTTTATTTCTCTTAACAAATTCGAGAGTATGCCCTGCCGCACATTTCTGCCAACTCTAGTTATGATTATACACGTTCATTTATTAAATGATATGGTAGTAATAAAAATATAATTTCGTAACTAGGTTTAAAAATTTTAATTGCACATTTAAGTAGATTAATTTCATATAGTAATAACAACCCATAACAATGATATCCAAGGAGAAAAACATTTTAATAATCGATATAGGTAGTTTTATTTTTACAACAGATAATTTATCTGCAGAATGCGTCCAATTCGCTTTGACTCACTGTTGTTGTAACCAGGTGCTAAAATATGATACTGAATTGAATTTTATTTTAAGCTGACCTCATTTAATAATAGCCGCATTGTGTAATGCACATTTATTTTTACTGTGTAATTTACCAACATTGAATCTAATAACTACATGCTTTTTTGAATGTTTTTTCTAAACATGTTTGGACCTAAATGGTTTTTGCACATTTCATAAGAACTTATTTCGAGATTTTAACAAATATTTGCGTTTAAAATTCTAAACATTTTAACACAGTTTTTAAAACTATTGGTCCTTGTTGTAGTTGGTAACTCTATATATGGGAAGCGGTTAAAGCAGTTTTAATTCTTTATATAACAAAGAGGAAACGAATTGTTCAATTAAACATAAAATGTAAACTAATCTGACTACTTAGAGGCGGGAGAAGTGGGATTAAAAATTAATTAATTTGATATATTTAGGGTATGAAAGTTTTTTACAACAGTGCGTAAAATGCTATTTTCCGCACTGTTTGGTATAAAATTATTGGGTAAGAGGATATGGCACCCAAACAAGAGGGATCCTGGGTTTCAGTAGATTTTTTCTCATATTTTTTGTACAATATGTTATGACCAAGGTTGACACTTGTATATGCAGGATATTTTTGTGAGCCTACAGGTTACCAGAAAACAGGTCCGAGGATTCCTTCTTTTGCAAAGTTTAAAAAATATTATTTTTCTCTATGGATATGAATATCCTTTAAAAAAATCGATTAGTATAAGGATTTTGAAGTATACCCATATTTATTTAACGAGGTGTCTTACAATCAAAATATACGAGGTGCTATGATTGTTAATGATAAATACTAACTTTTAAAGTTCTAAAATATGTATTTTAGATGCAAACTATTGATAAAAATACTGAATGAATAAATACTTTTTGTACTTTTTTGAAGCGTAATTATTTTATATTCTTAGATAATATATTGGAGAATAGTAGTATTTTACTCGTTTTCTTGTGATATCGAACTACCACATAGTAAGGCTTCCTCAATCAACTGTTTTAAAACTTTTAATTTTGCGAAGTATGCCTTGACGTTATTTGGTTATTATGGTTGTTACTTAAATAATTCATTAACTGTCTACAATTATTTCATACGAAAACTGTAAAATTACAATTTCTTAAAATGGTACAATGTTATACTTGTGATCGGGAAAACTCAAATTTCAAAATATATGACGAAAATGATATTAATGAAGTGCGGAAGAAAAATGTGGCAAAATTACATAGAAATCGGTTTCGTTTTAATGAAATTATGTTAAACGAACAATCCACAATTTGTTTAAACTGTAAAAGAAGAATAAACAGAGTAATTGAAATGGAAGATGATCCGTTGGCAATCCCTATGGACGTTTTAGTACAGTATAGCATAATGAATTATTTTGTTTGTCAGAGAATTTGTCGATTTCGAGTAAGCATCGATGCAAGAATAGACTTTTTTCTTAAAAACTGGATTTTATTTACCCTTGGAAACACGATGCTATAATCAACATTTAACCGAAAATGGATTAATACAACTTGGTTTTGGCATCAATTGAAACCCGCGGTGAATGGTTTAGAAAAATTAGGCAATATGCTCAGAAAGTATCATCTTCAAAATACGAAGATGAGGCCAATTTTGATGACTATGACTTTAAGTCCATTACATCTTTAAATAAAAACCAATTTCGTGAATTATTCAATTTTGTGT
This sequence comes from Rhamnusium bicolor, assembly GCA_029963845.1. Lineage (NCBI taxonomy): Eukaryota > Metazoa > Arthropoda > Insecta > Coleoptera > Cerambycidae > Rhamnusium > Rhamnusium bicolor. The sequence goes on along the minus strand of JANEYF010004602.1, from coordinate 147,035 downwards.
ACAATATGGCGGTCATTTAAGGAATTTCACAAAGAAACATTTAATAACTTTTTTGATGAAAATGAGACAGGGATTATCAGATACTTGTTTAAGAACGCTATTGAATTATTCATGCCGGCAACATGTAAGTATGACTACTACCATTGTAAGACACTGGTAGTTCAAAATAATTTGATGTAACAATAAAATTCATAAATAGCCATGTCACCAGATTTTCCAATATTCTCTACAATCCTGAACCAGATTATCCAAAAGCAATTTTATACCGACTGTACATATTTAAAAGTTCCACAAAGCTCCCATTTTCGAATTCAACGACAGTCTTACTCTTATCATAACAAGTATAATTTGTTAAAAAGGCCTACTAGTCACTCCGAATGGATATATTTTAAATGTACATAGTCCATACTTCACGGATGTTCGCAATAATGACGCAACAATTCTTTTACATGACATGACCCAAGATCAACACAGATTAAGAGAATGGGTTCAAGAAGGTGATATATTTGTTGTAGATCGTGGCTATAGGGATGCTGTTCGGTTTCTTGAGGAACTGAATTTAAACTACGAAATTCCACCTCACCTGTTACGTAATCAAAGGCAGTTTACCACGGAGGAAGCGAATCGTTCGAGAGTAATTACAAAAACACGTTGGATAGTGGAATCAAGAAATGGACATTTAAAATCAGTTTTTAAACTTTTTAGGGATATGATATGTCAAAAGCCTTAGAAAAGTCCGTGTAGATAGTATCTATCTGACCCCCTCGATCAAGACCTTCGCAAAGAAATTGCATTTTGCACACAAGGTTCATTACTGTAGAACGACCCTTTATAAAGCGATGCTGATCTATAGATATTAAGCCAAATACGTGAGTGTACATAGAATCGTGAAAAAAAATTTTAAAAAATTTTCCCGGAGTTACAAATAATAGTGATGAGTCTATAGTTCGTTATGTCACTTTTTCCCCCTTTTTAAACAATGGACACACGTGAATTTTTCCATTTTTAAGGAAATCTCGAATTATTGAGAATTAAATTGAAAATTATTAGTAGGGCTTTAGCAAATACAGTTGAATAGTCTTTAATTGGAAATGATGGAATTAGATCAGGGCATATGGACATTGTGGCTTTAATTTTCTTTATACATTGGCATATTTCCTCCTCAGTGATGACAGATAAGTTTAAGGTATTTCATTTCAGACTATTTACGTTGTCAAATTTACAGAGTGTAGGACACGTAAAGGATTTAGAGAAAAAGTCCGCAAAACTATCAACTATTACTTGGGGACTCTTCAGTCATTTGATTTTCGTAAGTTAGCGATGATGGAATGGATGAAGAATTGTTTTTTGAATTATTAAAACTCCAAAAATTGTTAGGATTGGTTCGCATGTTATTTTCAATGTTGTCTAAATATAACTTGTAAGCACTATCGACGTCAGATTTAATTTTTGATCTCAATATTTTAAATGTATTGTAATATTCAATGTTACCAGTTTTTTTATATTTGTTTAATATTTTTTCCTTCCGCTTAATATCATGGATGTATTAAACCATTATCCCACATGGTTTAATACCCACAACTTTTTTGTTTGTTGGGTACATATATCAAAAATATCATATAATTTTAAATAAAGTGCATCCACTGTTATATCTACATTATTAAAATGCTCCAGGAAAATCCAGTCTATGAGCCCAAGTTAGATATACAATTCTACAAAATTAGCCTTTTTGAAATTAAATTCAAAATTATTTTTATGCGGAAAATTATTGTCTGGGATTTTGAATATCAGCCTTAATTATTAATGCGGGGTGATACCTATCCTCTTTAAAGAGAACTTCAGAAGCTTTACTTACAGAGCAGCGCCTATTACAGAAACAAGATCAAGAAGTCTTCCGTCTGTATTTAAAATATGATTATACTGGTCTAACTCATAAAAATTTAAAAAATTGTTAATGGGGCAGATGGAAGTAGAAGTTACATTACCATTTTCATAGTGCACATACTCAGGAAGATTAAAGTTTCCTATTATTAGCAAATCAGAGCCATAAATACTATAAACAGACACTAGGAAGTCAACAAATTTTTCATAATCCTCAGCTTTGCGTAAGGGATATATGACAATCACATATACAGAGCGAAAATTAAATTTAATTAGTATTACTATGGTATCGATATAACTAATATCGCATAATTTATTATCACCAACACTAATATTAACTTTTATTTCCCTATAATTTTTACAAATTGCAAGTAATACACCACCTCCCATTGCAGAATTAGTGGAATTAAAATTACGCTCGCATCTAAATACATCATACCTATTAATATTAAAAAATTTGGAGTTATAAAAACTATCATTTAGCCAAGTCTCCAAGTGCAATTAAATCGTATTGATGGACAAAGGCAGTAGAATTAAATAGATCTGAAGATTTAGAGCGAATGCCCCTTACATTTAAATAATAACAATTCAATTAAGCTAGTATATCAGTATTTATTTCACAAGTTAGATGTGTTTAATTGTGGTCAAATTTATTTGGCTTTAGTGGCTAATCTTACTGATACCTATAATATTCGCCCTGAATCTTATAAACGTGAAAGTTCGGATCCCAAGTGGCATGATCGGTGCTAATATCAACGCGTTGACCAGATTTGCTGCAGAGTACACACTAAAGATAATCGGAGTTGCAATTTTTTACTAAATGGGGTTCAGAGCATTTAGGACATACAAGCCTATCAAGAGAACAATGATTGTCAATGTGATGAAAACCACAACAATTGTAACAACGCAACGTCTCAAATCAACTGCATCCTAAACCGAACAATAATCATAGCCTATAAATAACTTACCACACTTTAAAATTTTATTGTATGTCATTCAGTCTAATTAAAGAATGGCTTGATATACGTTCCTGTTTTTACGGAAAAGTGCTATATTTACAATTTGACACATACTGTTACTGCAGAAAAAGTGTTTATTTTGCTTTGTAATGTGGTCTTACAAAACTTCTTCCTCGAATTTCTTTGATATTCCGACCACTTTCAGTCTTGGATTTAATGTAGATGGGCGCTTTACCTTATACCAATCTATTTTAGAATTCTACAGAATGTTTGTAACCTCCCATGCTTACTGAGTATGCAACTATCCAACAAATATATACTATTTTCACTGAAATGCACCACGTGATATGATGTTATCATTTCATAATGTTGTACCGGGATCCCCATAATAGACCACCTTTGGGTAACCCTATATTTTAAAATAATTCACAATCAATTAGCGACTGCAGCCTACACAGGTACAACTGATTGGGAATTGACTTGATTCTGGATACCACCAAAAATTCTGGTTCAATGAAAGAATTTGGAATCATCTTATATATTTTACAGGTTTTGAGTTAAAAATGCGATTAGATTTAGTGTAGTGTGATATATTAAGTGCATGGCACACAAATAATAATTCAGAAAATGTGAATCTAAATATTTTATCGTTCCACGCAATAACCGGTTTCGGTTCCTTCTTATTGATCCGGAAACACCAAACGAACCTCATTCTGGATTACGAGAGATTTCTATTATTAAGAAAGAATTTATTGAAAAAGTGGAAAAATCTGTGGTAAAACTCTATAAATGGAGGGCACACTACCGTGTGATAGCGCAAGGTATATTTTATTTAGCAAGAATAAAATATGGAACAATTACCTCCAACATCAGACTCGCTTCGCTATCACATTTTACGTGCTTACTCTCAAACTTTTATATGGAAAAATGCCAATGCTAACGACCCAATCAAGAAAAATGTGGTTGGCTAATCACTAACGATAATATGTTATTCCCAATTCAACGCGTTTTGGAAGCTGTTCCTAAATTAACTTTTTTAGGAAATATTTTGTACGTCATTGTTTTTTATATTCCTACAAACACAAGCTATGATAACTATGATCTAATTTTTGATGCTATTAAATCGCTAATTAAATCTGGAGCACAGAAATCACATTTTAAACAATAATAATAGGATTTTAGACCTAATATATAGTGATATGATAAATGCTGCACTGTGTCTCGAGCTGATGATATTCTTTTAAATGAAGGCGCCCATGACCCGACGCTTATTATTAACTCTAAATTTGAATATAGTAAAAATGATTCATCTCCGCTTGGTTTCAGAAGTAATCTTAATTATAAAAAGTGCAATTTTAATCTACTCAATCACTATATTGTGCATACTAATTGGTCGGGGCTCTCTAATTTCACAGATATGGATGATATGAACTGAATTTTATGATATTTTGAACACGTTACTTGTCAAACACGTTCCTAAAAAGAAAGTAACTTCTAAACAGATCCCCCATGGTTCGACAAAAATATAATTAATAAGATTAGGTTAAAAAATAAACTCCTGAACACGTATAAAAAGTCCAATAACGACAATGATTGTAATAATTTTAAACAAATTAGATCGGAGGTAAAATCACTTACCAAAGTAGCTTATAAAAAAAAAAAAAAAAAAAAAAAAAAAAAAAAAAAAAAAAAAAAAAAAAAAAAAAAAAAAAAAAAAAAAAAAAAAAAAAAAAAAAAAAAAAAAAAGAAAAAAAGAGGGTAATAACACTTTTATTTAAAAAAAAAAAAAAAAAAAAAAAAAAAAAATATGAAAAAAAAACATATATATATATATATATATATATATATATATATATATATATATATATATATATATATATATATATATATATATATATATATATATATATATATATATATATATATATATATATATATATATATATATATATATATATATATATATATATATATATATATATATATATATATATATATATATATATATATATATATATATATATATATATATATATATATATATATATATATATATATATATATATATATATATATATATATATATATATATATATATATATATATATATATATATATATATATATATATATATATATATATATATATATATATATATATATATATATATATATATATATATATATATATATATATATATATATATATATATATATATATATATATATATATATATATATATATATATATATATATATATATATATATATACAGGGTGTTTACGAACTTGGGAATATATTTTTAATGGGAGGTAGTACTTGGTAAAAAGAAGTCGATTGCCAAAAATTTACCTTAGTAAAAGTCGCTCAGAAGTGGCAAAAAAAAATATTTTAAATAATACACCAAATTGTTTGAGAACCGCTGACGAAGCTAGCCGTGTTCGAAAGCCATGGCAGTGTTGCCAAATTGTAATCTCAATGTCCATTACTTGGCGACAATTCTTTTCTTTTTCCAATAGCATTAGATAAATAGCGTCTAACTGTGCTACCGGTCAAAACTAATTTTTTAAAATTAAATATTTTACCCGAAAATTAAACATCTTGTAACAGCCAGAAAAGTAAAACATAGTAACCTATGGATTGATTGAATTGTTTTAATGAATCCAACTACAGCTTAAAACATTTTTCTCACTATTGATTGATTTACATTTTTTCACATCATTAAATTTGTTATTTTTCACAGTATCTGTATTTTTATGGAAATACTCGTGCAAATACGAAATGGGGAATTCAAAATATTTACATCTTTGTGAGTATTGTACAATTTAAAAATGGAAATATACCCAATCTATTATAATAAATTATAGTGAATAAATCCCTGATATTGAGTGATGAAAACTGATAATTGAACTTATTAATCTTACCTTTACAACAAGCTCTCTGGCGGAAAATTCCTTAAAACACTCCCTTCACTCAACCACTAACACACAATTTTTTTCTTTGTATAGACACTACACTCAAAAACCAAATAAATAACAATATTTCCATGTGTAATATTTGGAAATTCATCACTATTTGTAGTGGTCTTCTTTTTGAAGGTATAAAAGCAATTTTTCCATATCACGAGGCAATTCCGTAAAAAACAAACTCGTCTCAATTTTGAGTACACAAAATTAACGAAATAAAACAATAAGAACTGTTTTAAATATTAAATAACCATTAATATTAGTTTTTCAAACTTCATAATACACTTAAAATAACACGTTCTGTTAACTAGACCACATTTGTGCTATTCGATTACAGCTGATGGGGGCATTGAACTCCATACTTACGAATAGTATGGAGTTCAATGGATGGGAGTCGAAAGTATTCTGCGTTTCCAATTCGATGCATGTTCAGTTCAAAATTATACGAACACACAGACAAACATTTTATTTTTTAGTTTCTCCATGCACAAACAAAAGCAATACGTTTAAGTACTTTGTGTGGTACATTTCTCACGCAACTTTAAAAATTACAAAATGACAAAACATAATTCAGACACGAACAGGTCAGCACTGCGCAGACTTGTAAAACAACGATTGCCAACTATAGCATCATTTATAAAATTATTATGATTTTTTGCAATAAACGAATATAGTTAGCTCACTTTAACATACCTTGTTTGTGCTAATGCTATCTTTATTTATTACACTTCATTGCAAAAAGTAAATAGGTGCGTTCTTTCTAACTGAGATTTTAGTTAATCTAAATAGTTTTACGCATACGGAGGCTATACCAAATGAAATTATCTTCAACCATGTTTTATGGTCGAAGGAAATTATCCGTTTTATTTATGCAGTGTAACCGTAAAACATCATAGATTAACTCATATCCCAGTTAGAACGAAATACTCGTTTATTCCAAAAATCATAATAGTTTACTAATAATGCTATAGTTGGCGATCATGTTTGTAATTTAGGGAATTATGTTTGCAGCGCTTGTTATAACAAAAGAAAATATTTTACCTAACCTCGATCCTTTTTGTGTATTGATTGATATTATTGCTTTTCCTCGTTGTTTTATATATTTTTGTGTTTCGTTTAGTGGATTTGTGTTATTGTGTTTATTACAATTACGTTATATTAAACAAAAGTGACCAAGGAACTTTACGTGACAACATAGTAAAGAAGGTAAGTTTTAAGATTATTGTTGATTATATTTTTTAATTGTAAAATATGGTCTCGTATTTTAAGGATTTATGTCGAAACTTCAACACTAGTGTGACAATAAGTCACTGAATTTTTTTGACGAGATATTAAGTGATTTTCACTATACCTTTTATGTTTTTGCTTTTCTTGCATTCTGTTTCTACACAATAAACCTATTTCTAAGTAAAGTAAGAAGTACTGTATGATGTACGAATCAAGTTTAATGAAGAGAAATGTGTTTTTTCCCTATGAGCTGTGAGAAAGTGCAGCACATTCATTTCTAAAGAAAATTTTCTGTTAATGATATTTTAGGTTAACCGAAAAATCTAGTTTTAAAGGGAAACGAGGTGGCTCAAGTGATGCTGTCGAATGTCTTTCTCTTCTTTAAAACCAAATTCCCACAGTTCAGCACCATTGAAATAAGTATAATTGAGATAAAGTAACTACCCAGATAACCATCAACATCCAATGGATATCCATTTTGTATCCATTAAGTGTCCCTACGTCCAGGGACATTAAATGGATATCCAGTGGATATCAAATTCTTGATGTCCAATGGATATAGATTTACCTGCAGTACAATGGATATCCATTTTGTGTCCATTAAAGTGTCCCGATGTCAAAGACATTTAAATGGATATCCATTGGACTTCAAGTAAATGGACATCCATTGGACAGCAAGAAGTTGATATCCACTGGCTGTCCAGTTTGAGTCCAAAATTTTTATATGTTTTCATGCAAATTATGCCCCCTTTCGTATCGTACGTAATTGCAAATGCATAACAACCTTTCATATTTGTTAACCAACTAATAAAGTTTAACACGTTGAAGCGATTGTGAATGTATTTTATATTATATTCATTATTTAATTCGAGTATAAACAAGAATTTTAATGGTATATAGCATAAAATTTGCACCTTTTTTTCAAGACTTGCAAATGTGTTTCATTTAAACCTTGGCGCCATTTGGACGAAAGTTGTTTACCACACATTCGACCACACTCGATTATGGAGACTCCATACTCTCGATCTTGAAAGGTGTTGTCGCTTGATTCTAGTCTAGCGATACGACACATTGCTTGCTCTTTTCATTTAATAAATAGAGGAAGGATGAAGTGGTACGCTTACGTCTTTTATCTATTCAACCGGCCATGATTGACTTTTACGCAGGCGTTGCGTTATTTCAGTTAGTACACGCCGTCCGCCGCAGCCATTTGTATTATTTTAAAGATTTTCAGAATTTTGTTTGTTGAGGCTGGTAGTTGTGAGTTTTTTATTTGTTCTAATAATTGTTCTTGGTTGTAAACAGTTGTGAAGGTGAAAAATAATTTAGATACCTATTGCTGTTGTGGAAACGTATTACTGTAAGTACCTACTAATTTTTTTTCGTGATTTATTACACAATATGAAATAATACGGTTCTATATATCGTTTGCTTAGACTACAAACTCAAAACAAACTTTACAAGAGACACAAAAAAACTGAATATCTTAATTGTTCAATTCATGGACCGAAACTAACCTCATTCTGCTACAGGTGTTCTGTGTAAAATGACCGTTAACGTGGGAATTATTAAGTTTTGCATAGTTTATTGTGTGGAGATATGTAGTTTATGTGAGAACGGTTTAGTGGATTTAGAAATAATTTGACATTTTGGAGATATTTGATTGAGCTATATTCGTTTTAGAAATTTTATTTACTGTTCTGTTGCGTCAATTCTTGTGCTGATTTTCGTGCATATGTTATTTGAGCATTGTCTATAGTTGCGGCACAGTTGCGACAAATCAAATTTTAAAACGATGAATATACCTATGATTTTCTGAAAATTGCCAGCTGCCATGGCTATAATTAAAAATTTGCCTAACACTAAAAGTAGAATAACACTATTTTTTTGCTAACAGTTTTCTTAATTTAGCTTTCGTCTGATTGACAAAATGTAATTTACACCACTTTTCCCATTTAAAACTAGAAGAAAACAAAGATGACAGTTTTCCCATTAAAAAAGAAAATAAAGCTGCGAGAGTTTCTGCATGTAATACCTATATATCTGTTATTTTTTTTAGAAATAACCACCAAATTCTAAACAAAGAAGGGAAGAGAAGACTTTCATTGAGTCGTGTAAGTTTGATATAAATTTATTTAAGTGCTATGTGCTCCAAACGATCGATTTGCATGTTTTGTATTTTTTGCATTTCTCTCTCGTGCCAACGATTTTCTATATATCTATCTTTCTCTGGTAGCCCCGTCTTAAATTAGAAATTTTTCCATTAGTTTTCTAGTACCTAAAATATTTGTAAATTTTTACAGCAGTTGGAGAATTTATTTTAAAATATTAATAAACTAGTGTAAATATTTAAAAATGAAAAAAATATGCCCCGACTTCATGTTTCTTATATAGTACTTTTGTTTTATATTGTTTTTTAAGGTGTTTCGATGCTAGATTTTGCTGGTGGACATAAATTAATGATCAAAAAATAACTAAATTTCATATAGCCTGCTTGACTACTTCTTTACGAATAATAACAGCTGTTCTGTACAAGGAACTTCATTTTGGAATGTATTTTTTTAGATGCAGCTCACAAGACACAAACTACAAACAATAAAGAAATTGAAACAAATACAAGGAAGTGGCTGCGTCGGTCCAAGGAGAGGAAGTAGGCAGAAATGTAGAAGGAAGCAGTGTGGAGGCAAATAAAGGACGTAATAGTTTTGTCTGGTGTTATTACTTTTTAAATAAAACAATTTTTTTAAATTTTTTACCCCGTGTAATTTTTCTATGTAAACCATTTTTACCTTTCATACTTTGATAAAGGATGTCCCGAAATTAGCTTGTAATATTTTACCAGTATCTTCTACAAGCAAAAATAAGAAAAAAGTTACTATAAACATAGGTCCAAAATTTCTTCCAACGGGAGCCACAGCACCCCTAAAAAATATTTTCAGGTGCTGTGGCTCCATTCGAAGCATTTTTTTTGACCTATGTTTATAGAAACTTTTTCTTATTTTTGGTCGTTGAAGACGCTGGTAAAATATTGCACACTAATTTCGGCTACACCCTGTATATGGACATGTTCTGGATGTCCAATGGACACGAACTGAATACACTTTGGATGTCCAGATTGATTTGTACTGTCATGATTTTATGGACTCGGTTTGGACCTCTTTTGGATGTCCAAAATTGTGTCCAGAGTTGTGACAAAGTGATACCCGATGGATATCCAATGGACTGAATTTGAATGCAATTTGGATGTCCATTGTACATCCTAGTTTTTATAGTGATTCATCCACTGGATGTCCATTGGATGTTTACTGGACTAAGTTGTGCTATTTGGGTATAACTATGCAAATTTGGAATTAGGACATATTAAAGTTGGTATAATTTTTTGAGAATAAAAAGCAAGGAATAAATTATTAAAAAAAATTTCTACTACGTACATACGAATAAAAAGCAAGGATTAAATTATTAAAAAAATTTTCTACTACGTACATACTAGACATTTTTCGTGGCATGATTTATTTTTGATGCTACATCTTTTTCTCCGCATACAGTAGCAATAAATAAATAGTTATCCAAAATATTGTAAAGTTAGCTATAATTTAATTATTATATTTTTAACCTAGATTACAGCAGTGTGTAGGCATGTTTCGGTCAGTTATTGAACTATGCAAAGATGGACTCACTGAAACGTCTAATCAACCCCTGACAAGAAAAAGAACTAAATCTTTAACTGATGATATACTAGAGACTGTAAGGATGGAAATCGACATTTACGCTAAAAGTAAGTATTATCTTTTTCTTAAACACTGCCTAGCTTATGAAGTCACTTTTTTTGTACAGTTTTATATCTGCCTAATTTCTAAATAAACTGTAACATAACACCTCAAACTGAATGTTGAAAATAATCTGATTGAAAATGAAATTTCAAACTGCTACCTATATTTGCATACGCCAGTTTTGTTTTGGCTATTTATTTTTTTTATACATTTTTAGAAAAGAAAAAATTATTGAGTATTACATCAGCATCCCTTCAAACCTTCAAAATATGATAACAGTAATAAATAGCTATCATTTTTTTTATAAGTATTTTATACTGTCATTATTATCTGAATACGTTAGTATAAAAGTTTTAGGTACCTAAAAAAATCAAGCACAATACTTCAAATACATTTTATCATAGAAAATATTAAAACAACTAGGTACTCAAATCTAGGGCAAGATTGTATTGAATTAAATAATAGTATTCTTAATAGTAGAAGCAAAATAATATTGTAATTAAAAAAAATGTTGACACCAAAAAGAAAAGTTACAGTTATGTGTAAAAATGTTTCTTTTTGGTTTAATTGCCATATCTTTTTGCAATGCAATCTTGTTCCTAGTTTAGTAGTTTTAATAGTTTCTAAGATAAAATGTATTTAAAGTGTTGTGTTTGATTGACAGTATAAAATATAAAAAATTAGGCTTGAAAGGATGCATATGTAATACCCAATAAAAAATAAATAAATAAAACAGATTTATTTTGTTGTTTTCAATATTTGCAGAAATTCTTATTTCCATGTTTTCCTTGAAGATAGAGTTGTCCAGCAATTCAGAGCAGCATTTTTCCGAATCTTAAAAAAATAGTTTTTTTTATAAATGATGATCCCAGAAGAGATTTAATGGAGAAACCCAATATAGTACATGTCGGATGTCGCTTTCTGATGCCATATATGGAAAATGAAAAACTGAGTGTTTCAAAGAAAACTATATGTTTTTCTTGACAACGCTTGGATTTTTTCCATAAGAAAATCATGGCAAGATGACAATGTTAAATCTGCCAAAAGTGTTATAGGAACGAGATGGATCAAGGTAACTTATTAGCATTTTTTTTTTTATAGAAAATGAAGTTGATTCCATATTTTGTAATAATCAAAATTTAATTTTTTTATTACTGTGTTTCTATATTTGCACACCTACATAAGGCAGCAGTCAAGTTCAAACTCTTACATTCTTCGGTGTAGAGGGCAGAACATGGATTGCATCTCTGTTCTTGATCTCAAATCAATTGCACTGCTGGCCGCTGTGCTGTGGTAAATCACAGTTACATTTTATATCTAGAGGGCTGCACGAGCTTGACCGAAAGCTTCCTATGCACTGTTTTGAAATTAAAGTACAGTATAAATTTAGTAAAAGTAAGATTAAATGAATAGTTTCTTTATATCTCTGTTTAACTAACTAGAGAACTAAGTTTGATATCTTGGAAAGAACAATGTTGTTGTATGCTGTACTGTTTTTGTCGTTTAGGCAAATTATTTGCGGCTTGCATAATTAATTTGGAACATTACTCATTAGGCATAACATAGTTTTTCGTTGTAGGCGTATTGTACTTCATGCTGGTACAGGAAAAGGATTTATTGAGGGAGCAAGCTTAATTTTTAAATCTGGAAGATCTACTAGAGATTATCATGGAGAAATTAATTCCCAAAATTTTGACAGTGTTTGTAACATAATATGTTGCCTGTATTCGATGGATAATGCCAATTACCACAGTGGGCAAGTCAACAAATTTTCTATAAAATCTTCAGAGAAAGAGGCCATGCAAACTTATTTAAAAGGAACATAATATAGAGTATCCAGAATTGGCCTCTAAAGATAACTTGATTACTCAATTGTCAGTACCCAATAAATTCTTTATAGTAGATTCATCGATACAGAGTGCCTGGGCATGAACTGTTGCGGTTGCCTCCATGTCATTGCCAATTGAATTGCAAAACGTTTTTATGATAAAAAGTGCTCAAAGATAGGGATGTGTAACATACTTGAGAAAGAGCTGATAGTAGTATAATAAAAGTCAACTATGTTAAACGCACAGTCACCATGATAAAAGCTGCATAAGAAAAAGAAATTTATTGTCTCCGAACATCTCATTATCACTGGGAGAGAAAACACTGACATTTTTGAGGACATTGATAGTGATTGAAAACACTTTAATATGTCTATATTATAATTTATAAAGTAAACATATTTACGCAATAGTAGTTATAGTATGCATTTGCATAATTTTAACTTTCATGTATTCATTTCTTAAATTTTATATGTAAGTAAACATATTCGTGCAATAGTAGCTTAACCACTGTTTATCTAATTCATATTTTATTTAGATTCATATGCATTTTTTATCTTTTCAAGTATGTAAGTACACGAAATTTTTTCTTTCTGTACACACATACTAATGCATCTAAAGCACATGGAAATGATTAACATCTGTGTGTCAAATACACTTTTTGTACCAAATAGTAAAGTTTAGATAGGATTAATGAATTAGATTAGGATTAATGTTAAGGTTGTTCCTAATTAAATCTTCATGATTTCTATGTAAAAAATGCCATTTTCTAATAAATACTAATAATAATGCAATATTTTAATATCTATGCCAAACTAATATTAATGTAATAATCTTTAGATTATTTTAACAATTTTAATATTGCCAATAGTCGTTTTAGTATTTTTATTTCTAAAAATATGGCTGTACCTATATTCAATACACAACTTAAAAAATAGTTTCTACGACTCATATAATCAATGTTGCCACAACAATAAATTTTAACATACTGAAACTGGGGGTCAACGTACCTGATCTGAATATTGTTTTAATCATTGTATACTTTGTAATCAAGAAGGAATTATTTTAATTATTCAGTTTTTATTTTTTGAAAACTGCATATGTATTCAAAAATAGTAATGAAAACAAAAAATAAATACTAAAATAATTGAACCTTTCAAAAACAAAATATCTTATGTGGCTACCACCTAACTTTCTTTAAAAAATCTGACATTTTATCTTTACTTTTTGTTTTAATCTTTATCTCAAAAACTATGGTTGCCATTGCAATAAATATATGCTGACAGATTTTTTTCATGAATTTATGTTTTTTCATCATAATTCGTCAAAGTTCGATCAGAAATGCAATAAAAAATTTTTAAATTTTTTTTCCCGACAGTACCTTTTTTACTCTTTCATTCTTTGTCTCTTATGGTGGTACCACAATCATCAAATTTAATGTGACCTAAAAAAGTTGTTGAAAATTTTAAATTGTCAAATTGGGGAATTCTCCCACTAATATTTTTAAATTATCGTGGATACACACACACCACGAACTGACAGACATTATTCGGAAAAGAGTCAGAATGGAATTAAGAGGGTCAAAACAAAAATCTCGAGGTCGAAAAAAACCATGATTTACTTCATTATATTAGGTATTAAGAAAGTAAAAATAAGCTAAAATAATAATTGTTATAAAACTTTAATACAACTTAAATTATTATTTTAGTAGAACTACCTTTTGTAATAAAATATACTAGTAAAATTAAAAACATTTTGTATTCAGATTAATTTGCATAAAATACAAAAATGTACTGAAATTATTGCCAAGGTACCGACGTGCTTTTTGCTTGATAGTAGGTATTTATGGTATGAACATATTTATTTTGGCAGCACTTGATGCAATGTAAATGAAACGTTGGTTGCGTTTTAGATACTCTTGCTCCATCTGTGTTTTCATATACAAGTGCACACGACGCCAGTTTAAGTAACATTTAGTAATAAAAAGTTACTAAATATCAGCTTAAGTAACATTCAATAATAAAAAGTTACTAAATAGAATTGTTATTTAAAACTAAAAGAGTGGTAGTTTGCAATCAACGTTCAGTTTATGCCATAGTGTTTTTTCATTATTATCTCTTGTGTCCTATGTCATTACGATGCCGCATAATTATAGTAATAATGAACTGGTCGATATGCTGTTAATCTATGGTGAATGTCGCCAAATCTGCAGCTTCTCAACGTCTGTACGCGGAACGTTTTCCAAATAGACATGCACCAAATGCCGCAAGATTTGTAACTCTTGTTCAACGAGCACGCGATACTAGTGAGTTACGGCCCCGTCGAGGACGTGATGGAGGTCCTGGTAGGCCTTTGCGTATTTTGAACGCTGAGGAGAACATTTTAAATTTAGTAGAGGAAGATCCATCTTTAAGTACGCGTGAACTCGCGAGGCAAACCCGTACGTCAAATCGGATAACATGGCGGACCTTGAGAGAAAATCAACTATACCCGTTTCATGTGCAAAGTTCATGCTCTACAACAACAAGATCATCCCTTACGTGTAGACTTTTGCAATTGGCTGCTAGATCAAGGGCAAGATTTCACTGCCAATATTTTATTTTCAGATGAAGCCATTTTTACCCGCAACGGAGTTTTAAATTTCACAACACGCATCAGTGGTCTATAGAAAACCCACATGCTGTCCGCCGTACTAATTTTCAACATCGCTTCTCTGTTAATGTTTGGGCTGGCATCGTGAACAATTTTTTAATTGGACCTTTTGTGTTGCCAAACCGCTTAAATGGACAAGATTACCTAAACTTTTTAGAAAATGAATTACCAGGTCTGCTTGAAGAAGTAACTATGGATGTGTCGTCTGCTAATGTGGTTCTTACATGATGGGGCTCCACCTCATTATTCTCGTGCTGTGCGGACTTACTTAAACAATAAATTTCCTGATAAGTGGATAGGTCGCGGTGGTCCGGTTTCTTGGCCTCCTCGTTCCCGGACTTAAACCCCTTAGATTTTTTTCTGGGGATATTTAAAAATTTAGTGCACACTAGTGAAATTGACACTATCGAAGAATTACAACTTCGTATTGAAGTTGCGTCACAAACTATTAGACAACGACAGAACGTTTTCGTAATTGTGCGTGATTCCTTAATCCTTCGAGCTCGCTTGTGTGTTGACGAAGGAGGTGGCAACTTTGAACACTTACTGTAATATAGTTGTTCTGAACTTACTGTAAAGTGTGAAATTGTAGCTAATTATAGTATGGTTGCAATGTACAGGATGCAAGAAATCCAATTTCATTTTATACGTAAGTGTGCACACTTTTTTATAGCAAAACCTCTTTACTCTATAAAATCTCCATTGTGTGTTAAAATTTAAAATATTCATATAAAAATTATAAAATATACCTAACCCTTAAAAATGACAAAAAAAAGTTTGTAATAAATTTTATTATTTAATATCTATTTTCAGTTTACCCTTCAAACGTCCACAGATTCTAGTGCTTTGAGGTGAAAGCAGTCAGAGGGGAGAATCGGTCTCCTTCAAAAATGAGTAGGCTTTGTGGGGAACATTTATTAGCGTTGGATTACTAAAATTTAGGCTACGATGCAACACTAAACTACACAAACTTGATGCTGTAGCAAGTATTTTTTGCTTTCCCAAGCATCTGTGGTTAGTAATGATGCTTGCAATGAACAGTTGAACTTTTAAATTAATATTTTATTTTTTCTTATAGGTCTGACTCTAGAGCTTGTACTTGGGCAAAAAACCGACTCTGAAATTAAGGATCATGGTCAAAGACGTTACTCTGCGTTAATGAAGCCAGTTTACTAATACGCTGTTTATGTTTAGAGTTCAATGACGACATGTCTTATCATCACTTCACATTTCACAGTAAATGTTTAATGTTGCCACTTCCTTCGTCTCCACAAATGAGCTTGATGAATTGGAGATTCGTGCACACTGCACATTTACAAAAACGTTCTGTCTTTGTCTATACTTTGTGACGCAACTTCAGTGCGCACTTGTAATTTCCTCAATTGTATCAATTCCATTCCCAGAAAAAAAATCCTAAGGGATTCAAGTCCGGCGAACGAGGAAGGCCAAAAAACTGGACCGCGCGCTCTATCCATATCAGGAAATTTATTGTTTAGATAATTTCGCACGGCGCAAGAATAATGAGGTGAATTCTCATCAAGGGCGAACCACATTTGCTGACACACATCCAGAGTTACCTGTTCCAGCAGACCTGGTAAATCATTTTCTAAAAAATTTAGGTAATCTTGTCCATTTTAAGCAGTTTGGCCACACAAAAGGTCCAATTAAAAAATTGTTCATGCCAGCCCAATTGTTAACAGAGAAGCTGTGAAAAAAGGCGGACAGCATATGGGTATTTTAATAATTATCACTGATGCGTCTCGTGAAAATTTAAAACTCCGTTATGGGTAAAAATGGCTTCATTTAGAAATAAAATGTTGGCAGTGAACTCTTGCCCTTGATCTAGTAGACAATTGCAAAAGTCAACATATAAGGGATGATCTTGTTGTTATAGAGCATAAACTCTTTGTACATGAAACCGGTACTGATTTTCCTTCAGGGTGTATCATATAATCCGATTTAAAGTTGGATCGCCCTCTACCAAATTTAAGATATTCTCCTCAGGGTTCAAAATACGCGAAGGCCTATCAGGATCTTCATCACGTCCTCCATGGGGCTGTAACTCACTAGTATCGCGTGCTCGTTGCACAAGGGTTACAAATCTTGCTGCACTTGGACATGTCTATTTGGAAAATATTCCGCGTACAGATATTGAGAAGCTGCAGAATTTTAGCGACATTCACCATAGATTAACAACATTCGACCAGTTCATTATTACTATAATTATATGGCATCTTAATGACATAGGACACAAAAGATAATAATGACAAACACATTTTAGCACCAACTGAACGAAGATGGTAAACTACCACCCTTTATAATAACAACTCTATTTAGTATCTTGCAGCATTTGGTGCATGTCTATTTGGAAAACGTTTTACGTACAGATGTTGAGAGCATTTTGACAACATTCACCATACCATATCAACTAACTATATTGTCCATAGCCTTGTAAATCGATGTACATGTAACCATTGCTTCGAAATATTACTTTTAAAAAAAGACAGCATAGTTATTGATCATAAATATAGTATTTCTAAAGATTTTAAAAATCGTAAATTTTGCTGAGAAACAATTCTCATGTTTCATTGGAAAAGAAAATTTAATTAAAAAGCAACTAATAAATACAGCTATTAAATATTTTTCAAAAGAACTGAGGATTTTGTACTAAGCTACCTGGCAAATTCCGTTCTGAGGATTTGCATGAAACCCAAATCATTAGAAAAGTAATGCAACTTTTCATAAAATGCAGAATACACCATCATTCGAGATTATTAAATATTGAATTACATGAAAAAACCAGCAACCATTAGGCAAACAATTTCTAAATTACTATTGTTTAAAAATTGTTAATAAAAAAATATAAATAAGTTAAAAACATTTTTTAATATATTTTCTGTACCTAAATATTGCATTTTTTTATGTACGTATTATATTTTTTGTATAAATGTTATAAATATTATGTTTACTTTGTAGAAATAAAAAGCAAGTGTGTACAATCTAGTTTTTTTTTTATTTTGACAAATTACCTCTTTCCTAATTCTGTTTCCAATAATTTATTTTAATCTAGTATAATCATTTATTATTTCATCTAAAAATATGTTAAAATAGATTTCAAATATTGTTTCATAAAGCATAAATAAGTTTTAATAGATTTTTAGGGTTCTATTAAATAATCAAAAAATACTAAAGACAGTTTCATAATTCTTTTACCTCTTAAAAGATTAAAGATCAAATAATCTACATAAATTTTAATAAAATATTTAAGATAAAGAAAATAAAAAAATAAATCCTTCAAACTCGCCATTTCTGCCATTTATTCAACGTGTTAGATAGGGAGAGAGATACTACACCCTTGTGGGTTGCATACAATTCGGTTTTGCCATGTTATTAGAAGAATTTTTCACAAACATATATGCTGTCTATGGTATTTACCTAATTTTTACACAGCAAACAGTGAAACAAAGAGCGTCTCTTTCTTTGCCTTGACGAGTACTGCAAGGGTTCTTTGCGCAAACGCAGGTATACCTACATATTTTTAAATGTTTTAATCGTGTATATGAGGAATATTCAGAAAGTTGGTTATAAAGTAAAGTTTTGTAGGTAAATAATAATTTTTGATATTTGACTATAAAAACTATGGTTAATAAAAAAAAGTACGATACTTTTTTTATCAATTATGCAAATAATTTTATTAGTTTAATCCCAAATGTATTAAGTACATTTTAGAATTGTAAATATTTACACTGTCAAGATATTCGGTACCTATAAAGTTATATTTTAAGTGCCATGACAGTTACTTGTATTTAGTCTAGAATAAAACTAAGGTAACAAAATGTTTTTTTAATTTTTAACGCAAATCTTATATATTTTTTTATATTTTCAAGCGAGGTGTTTACAAGTGGTATCATTCCCGGTTTCTCATATTAATAAAGAGAAATACAATGTGGACTAGTGCAGAAATAATAGTAATAGTAGCAGTAGTAACTACTTATTTTACAAGGCAAATAGGCCACAATGGGCCCTTTAGGAGCAGTAAATTCAAAATATGATATAATGCAAATACCTAATGACTCATACAAAGTTATATGTTTTATTGCAAATCATTTTTACAGCCAAACAGTAATCTCAAATTGATTAGTGGAATTTGCGAAGTTCATATGACTGAATTTAGTAAATAATTTTTTAGCTACCATTTAAAAAATAGTTATATGTATAAAAAAAGTATGTAAAAAAAAAGCCAAACTAATAAAATGTGTTCCTAAACAATTTCAAGGTAAAGATTAAAACACCAAAAATATTAATAGTCGAACTTATCTAACTCGAACTTCCTAAATTAATAAAAACTATGATATAGCATGCTAACTAGTTGTCACTATTAAAGATGCACAAGAGCTTTGTTCTTAGATAGGGTAACAGATTTTCTCAAGTCTAGGAACATAGTTGTAAGCTGTAGAAGAATAGAATTCCGCAAATCGCCAGATTTCTTGAAGGTACTTTCTGTCTTCTATTCCTTGATTTTTGGGAAACCAGACCTTCTAATGTACATGGCAGGGAAGACTAAAGAAAAATTAAATATTGTAATATACCTCATACGTTATAAATGAATGTTTTTCTTTGAATATTATCTAGCTTTTAGCACGAGGCATTAAAATTTTGATAATTAATTTAATTTTATTTAATATATTACACTCTCGATATTATACGTGTCATGCCAAATACCTGAAAAGGTGGTTATAACTATTACATCTAAAATCTAGCAATCGACCAAGAGAAACCCTCTCAATATTTATATGGGACGGGATCCAGTTTTAAGAAATTTTAATAGGCATAATTATTTTACGTTACAATTAAGATACCTTTAAAAATAAAAGCACAGATTGAATTATTGTATTAAGAATATTGGTAAAATGGCCCTCCACTAACATAAAAACTGAGACAAGCTGCTTTATTCAATTTAGTTGTCGATACGCTTTAGATTGTATGTGATATAAAATTATTGTTTCAAAGGACCAATTCCATAGGATGAAAATTATCAATTTCTTCGGCCTGACAAGACTCCAGATACTGCTATCTTAATTTAGTAAATACTGTACCTTGTACTCTTAAAACTTCCATTGTCGTGATTGGATAGGGCACAGCTATGGATGGAAAACCTCCCTCTCTCGATTGTAATGGTTTCCCAGACTCTTGGGTTTTGGATCCATGTAGTCTTCGTTCATAAATGTTCTGACCATATGAATAGTGAATTTATGATGTCTGTACTTGAAAAACCTCATATACATATTTGTATCCATCCACACATTTTGGCTCTCGTTGTCACTGGGAAACCTATATGATTAAATTCTTCTATTAAATACTTATACTTAATGCCGATTGTTGGATTTAACTGACAATGTTTGAACAAAATAAAAATAAAACAATTTCTAACCTGTGAAATGTCACGTGAAATTCTGCCAGATGAGTTTGTTTTCAGTTTTTACATAAAACACAAATTCGATATACTTTTTCCATTACTGTGCCGCAAAAAAACTGAAAAATAGAAGATAGAACACAAAATCTGCTAGGCACGAAAACAAAACAAAAAAAATGACAAATGTCAAAACCGAGAAATGACAGAATAAACAAGGAACGGTGATTGGTGATTCTCAAATCGAGTATGCGCAATTGCTTGCAGTACTATTTTTGAGATGGAAGCACGAATTTCTTAATATTAAGAAATTCGTGGATGGGAGATATTAGGTGCATTTTTTATCTCAGTTAATCTATGTAGTTTTACGGAGGCTACATTAAATGAAATTATGCTTTTATTTATGCAGTGTTACCATAAAACAACTTAGATTAACTGAAATTTTAGAGAAAGCACCTAATGTTGGCTACACTGCTTGTGGAGCTATAGTAATAAAGTTAGTACTATGCAAATATGGAGTCACAAAATTCTGTGATAGAATTGTTATTTAATAGTGTCTGTTTTTAATCTTCGTTCAGTTCGTTTTACAGTGTTTTTTCATAGTAACAGTAATAATAAACTTGTGGATGTTAATATCTACATATGGTACATGTCAAATTACATCGGCTGTGTGCGTGAAACATTTTTCAAATACAAATGCCGCATGATTTGTAACCTTTGTGCAACGATCACACGATATTTGTGAGTTACGGCCCCATCGAAGACATGATATGAGGTCCTGATATGCCTTTCAACGCTGAGGAAAACATTTTAAATT
This sequence comes from Rhamnusium bicolor, assembly GCA_029963845.1. Taxonomy (NCBI): domain Eukaryota; kingdom Metazoa; phylum Arthropoda; class Insecta; order Coleoptera; family Cerambycidae; genus Rhamnusium; species Rhamnusium bicolor. Next base: position 125,528 of record JANEYF010004602.1, on the reverse strand, counting down.
TGGTAGAGGACAATCCAACTTTAAGTATGTGTGCGTTCATTCGTTAAGCAAACCGTACGTCTAATCGGATTGTATAGGAGGAAATAAACTATCCATTTTCATCTAAAAAGATTTCATTCGTGTTCAACAGCAACAAAGTTTTGTGTGATGAAGGATATGGCAACATGGAACAGTTATTGTGAAATTTGCTGTGTATTGGGACAGGACATTCACCTTCGATTCCAGCAGTTCTCAACATGTTAGCACTTTTTTGTTGAGAAAGGTCAGTTATTTTTTTCTAATATTTAAGGTTTTCTTATGCACCATACGATTTATTATATACAAGATGTACTTATCCTCAAAAAATAATTCCCAAGTTTGTAAACACCCTGTATATATATATATATATATATATATATATATATATATATATATATATATATATATATATATATATATATATATATATATATATATATATATATATATATATATATATATATATATATATATTTATATATATATATATATATATATATATATATATATATATATTATATATATATATATATATATATATATATATATATATATATATATATATATTTTATTATATTCTCAATGTGTACCCATGGCGTGAGGATAATGGATTAGTTTGAAGGAAAAGGTCTTTATTTTTTCTCACAATCCTTTATTAATGATTACCGGTTCGAAATGCCTAGCATTTCCTTCATCAGATCATAAGGCTAAAGTAAAAAAGTTATATATATATATATATATATATATATATATATATATATATATATATTATTGTGATAATGAGGATTGTTGTATTGTTGTATTTTTATTTATTTATATAATTTAAAAAAAATTTGAATTTGTTTTATTAAAATGTTGTAAAAATTGAAAATTTTGTGGTTTATTAAAATTTATGCCCTTGTATACCCAAACTAGCTCAGATTTTAATTTACAAATTTTACTTACTTTTATTTTCTTTTTCTCTCACTCAGGATGCAGGTTCAATTTGGTTCTTTCTATAGTATAATTTCCAAATTTAAATTCACAAAATCAGTACACATAAAAAAAAAACTAAACACTTTCAGAAAACAATAAAGGAGTTGTTTTTAATATAGGTTTTTTTAAAAATTTTTAACAAATATTTACAATTTTAACTTACATTTACCCAACCAAAATTTTTAAAATCTCGAGATTTTACCTTATTTAACCGTACGGTTGACCGGTTGCTTTCTTGAAAAATCTCCCTGCTCTGCAAATTCTGTATTCTCTGCACCTGTGCCGCTATCAGCTGTGAATGCTGTGATAAACCTCGAAATATGGCTTCTGATTCTGTGTTTGCTTCTTATTGTGCTTATTTGTGAATATAATTTGGTTTTTTCTCTTTTTGATTACCTGGGACCCCTTTTTTCCGATGCACGTTACGACTGAATTACTTTTTTTGATATTACTACTGGATCTCATACAATGGTGGGTAAGTACCTCTTTTATATTAATTGTTCATACTATTAAATCATATATTAACTTGTTTTCTTACTATTTTATCCTTAATTTCAGTATGTTTTATCAAATTACAAATTCTCAAAATATTTTTAAACTTTTTTTCCCAAAATTTCAAAAACTCTCCTTTTTTTATCAATAACAACCCACTATCCATTGTTTTCTCTGCTTACTTTAATTTTGTATATAGTAAAATCACCAAATTTCAAAATTGACTAGTTGTCACAAATTATTTTTTTATGTCAAATATTTTTAATTTTGAAAATAAAAACTTTTATACTACTTTTTTGTTGTTTTTTTAAAACAATATTCTTTTTCTTGATACTTTCCTGAGAATTTTCTGTAAATTTGCATGTGTTACGTTCAGTATAAAAATTTTTATCTTTCACATCTCATTTTCAAAATTTTCTTAACAAATGCCCTATCATTTTAAACAAACTCCTTTTTATATAACTAGAACTAAATAACTACTGATAACAAATCTTTTCATATCTAGGTTAACATATCTTTACTCAAAACTAATATTTTTGTTTCTACATTTTGTAGGCTGTCGAAATTGGTTTCACCCCTTTTACCACACTTTCACTGTGTCTTGAACTACCCCACTCACATACGAAGCACTGAGTTTCTCCTTTGTCCTCATGGCATATCTTTGCACATCAATGGATTTCCTGTTTAGTTTTTATGAAAATATAGTTCAACTATGCTGTCACACATACAAAAATCAAGAAATGTTTATGTTTCAACCCCAATATTGGAAAAATTATTATGGCATTGATCTAAACACATTACTGCACCCCTGTTTGGTAAGTTTTATTTCAGTTTATATTCACTTTTACAGACCATGCACTTTTTATGTTTCGTTATGAAAGTTTTAAGATAATTTACAATATTTTCCCCTGTTTATTGATTGTTGCTTATTTAACTTTTGTATAAAGTTCAATTACATTGACTCTACACTAGATTTTCATAAATTTCCCCTTTTAAAAGTTTATACTATAACAATTGTCTCTTTTATAGGTGAAATCTTTCCCCCTGAAATTATGCAACTTTTAATACTACTGGAGTTAATTGAAGTGAAATTTTTATATGGGACTACATTGGTGACACCTTTTCGATGGCAGGAAATACACAATAGGTCTCTCGTCAGCTCTGCCAGTGGAGATCCAGGACTTCGACTTGACACCTTTTTCTTGTTTTTTATTTGTTTTTCATTAATTTTTATGGCCAATTTGGCTTTGCAAATACCTTACAACTAACTACATTTTTATATGAACAATGAATACTTAATTATTCTACACATATGTTAACAACTAAATTAAAATTGTTTTCTGAAATTGTTCATTTTTAATGTATGCATGCTACTATATTTATTAAACTTTTTAAATTAATTAATAACATTGCTAAATGTGATAATATATATATATAAGTAGTTACACAAAAACTAATTTTCAAACATTTTTTTGAACAATTATTTGTAGACAACGAAATACAAATGGATTTATAGAATTAGATAAAAAGAGAACATTTAATTATTATTTTAACCATTAAGGAGTAATAATATACTTACATGATTACAAGATTTGTTAGGTTAGAAGACGACGACGTGTTCTCCAAAATATATATATATATATATATATATATATATATATATATATATATATATATATATATATATATATATATATATATATATATTATTAAATATGATTTGAAGGAAACAACTACTGAGCGGGCAAATATTAATATATATATATATATATATATATATATATATATATATATATATATATATATATATATATATATATATATATATATATATATATATATATATATATATATATATATATATATATATATATATATATATATATATATATATATAAGATAATTTTACTATGGGCCCAGAATTAATTCCCGCCGTTTTAGTAAGAGATTGTTCAATAATATTCGCCAAACCCCTGTATATTATATTTAATGTTATGCTAAAATGGTGTAAGTTTTTCCAGTTATGGAAAGAATCAAGAATATGTCCCGTTTTTAAGAAAGGAAACATTAATGAAATTAATAACTACAGGCCAATCGCTATTATTTGTAATTTTTGCAAAGTATTTGAAATAATTATTCATGATCATCTTTACATCCACACTGAAAATTTGATAACTCCACATGAGCACGGATTTATGTCTGGGCGCGCCACTATTTCGAACCTTGTGGAAAAGACACAATATATTTCTAAAATATTAGATAACGGAAATCAGGTAGACGTCGTCTATACTGATTTCTCTAAAGCTTTCGACCGGCTTGACCACAAATTGTTACTGTCAAAATTCCATGCATTTAGTACGTCTACAGTTTTGTTGGAACTTCTTAGATCTTATCTCAATGATAGATCTCAGTTTGTTCAATACCGGGGTTTTAAATCAGAAAAGTTTTCGCAATCAGCAGGAGTTCCACAGGGTTAGATTCTTGGGCCGTTATTCCTCGTTATTTTTATTAATGATATAACACAATTATTTGATGTCAATTACTTACTATATGCTGATGATTTTAAAATATACTGAAATCAAGTCAATTTCAAATTGTATAAAATTGCGAGATAATTTGAATAAGTTAAATACTTGATGTGAACATAATCATCTACCTTTAAATACCAGTAAATGTAATATCATGTCCTATTCTCGGCGTAAAAGTACTGAAATGTTCGATTATAAGCTTGACATCGTTTTAAATAAGGTTACACAATTTAAAGATCTTGGCGTTACCTTTGACTCCAAATTGTCATCGAGGAACATATTCATGTAACTACCCAGTCTGCATATAAAAGCCTAGGTTTTGTATTACGTAATGCTAAAGACTTTCGTAATGCAAAAACCTTAAATATCCTTTATACGGCTTTTGTTCGGTGTAAACTTAAATGCTTCTTCGTTTTGGAGCCCCATTTATACTCATATGACTCATTTAGTGAGAGTACAGCGTAGATACCTCAAAACTATACATTTTATTACTTATGGTATTTACCTCCTCGGAGTACACCCCAGGATAAATTACTGACCAAATCATTAAATAGTTTATATCAGAGACGTATCATCTACTCGATTATATTTCTGCACAAAATTATTAATAATACAATAAGTTCTGAATCAATTATATCAAGAATTTTATATCATGTACCACGAATTAATTCAAGATCTAACATGGCATTACAGTTACCAACAGCTCGTACTAATTTACTTACTGCCACACCTCTATATCAAATGAATCAAAATTATCATATGTATGAAGAGACTTTATATATTTTTTTGTTCTATTCAGTCTATTAAAAAATTGTTTGTCGTATCTATATAATTTACCAGCTCTTGTAATGTTATTTACTCTTATATGTTTTACATTATTCTTTTAATCTTATAATTATTCATATGCATTTTTTTTTTAATTGTAAATTCATATGCATTTTTTTAATTGTAAATTTTACATATTTCTTTAATCCATAAGATTAAGTAAATACGTACAGGAAATTATCATAAAGGTCGAAAACATTTCACTTTTCCTTTCTTGCAGCATATGAATCCAACACACGTTTGGTGGTTGGGCTGACGTCATACGCTCGCAGCTCATCGTCTGACGAGAGGTCCATTGTACAGGATGGGTAAATTTCGATGTTTGTATGGAGTAACTGGGTAACTGTAAGAGATACAAAAAATGGAAGACACTCTTTTTTTTTGAGACAAATTCACTGGCGAAAACAAAAATTTGCTATCGTCTTTTGTTTTCGAGTTATAAACAAAAGTTCGATTTTTCGACTTTCAGACACATGTCAATACCTTGGTTGTTTGTAAAGTTATGAAAAAACAACTTTTACATTCTTGAGGCATATTTTTCTGTATAATACAGTGGCGTCGAGAAAATTTAAAAAAAAAAATGTAATTTTGAGTTATGGCACAAAGCTGTATTTTTTAAATAGAAATTGTAGTTGGCTATGGTTCAGTTTCAACCTATATATCATATGTGGGGTCGCTTTTGATGTGTAAATATTTAATGAAAATAATCTCTTAGTAGATTACTCTTTGTGTTTTTTATATTTATTCTAAGTGTGTCATCTATGGGTGTTTATCGGTTTGTCAGTAAATTGCATTTTAATAATTTTGTATCCGTCATAATCACATCCCATTTAATCGAAAAAGTGAAGATGTCTTATGAAAATTAAGAGAAATATGATATGCTAGAATGCTTTATTGAAAGTAATAACAATTGTGATATTGCATCCGAAATATATTTCAATCGCTATCCAGAAAGTACACAACCTAATAAAGCTATTTTTAAGAAGTTAAAAGAAAATCTTGTTAATTGTGGGTCCTTCAACAAGCTAAGACCAAAAAATTACAACATTGAAGATGCTGAAGAAACTTCTATAACTGTAATTGGAATGGCGGTTGGAAATCCTTCAATTTCAAGTCGTCAAATTGAAGCTGATTCTGGGATTTCAAGACGTCGAGCTTTGAGTATTTTGAAGACACACAGATTCAGGCCTCATACAATAAGGAAACAACATCACCTGCAACCAACTGATCTTCAGCGACGATTGGAGTTTTGCATACGTTATCGTCAAAAAAAGTCAACAAGATCCATTCTTCTCTAAAAATGTAGTTTGAACAGATGAAGGCTACATTAGCAGTGCAGGAATTTTCAACAGGCATAACGAACACTATTGGTCTCATATGAACCCTCACCGTACCGTTGACATGCGATCACAGACACGCTTTGGTTTTAGTGTTTGGTGTGCTCTACGTGGCAATCGTGTTTTAACATATCACATATATCAAGAAAATCTTAATGACCAACGGTACTACTAAATCTTAAACCAGAAAATTATTAAGGAATTTATGGACAATCTACCCTTAATTGAGGCAAGAAATCAGTTCTTCCAACAAGATATGCACCATCTCATAATATCAGGACCGCTTCAGATTTATTAAATACCAATTTTGGAAATAACTGGATTGGAAGTAACGGACCAGTGAGGTGACTACCACGATCACCTGACTTAACGCCACTGGATTTTTTTGGGGTCACATTAAAAACAAATTATACAAAAAAACCAATACAGACATAAATGAACTTAGATAAAATTTTGTAGACTGTAAATTCCATTTCAAATCTTCATATTTATAATGCAATTCAGAGTGCTATGAAGAGGTGTAATTTTACTTCAATTTGAATTTATATATTTTAATTGTAATGTATTATAAAATGAGATATAAATATCTGATTTTTTGGTCTTGGCTTGTTGAAGGGCCCACAATTAATGCGATTTTCTTTTAAACTCTTAAAAATAGCTTTATTAGGTTGTCTTCTTTCTGGATAGCATATATTTCAGATGCAATATCACAATTATTATTACTTTGATTAAAGCATTCTAGCATATCATATTTCTCGTAATTTTCATAAGACACCTTCACTTTTACGATTAAATGGTTTGTAATTATGACGGAAACAAAATTATTAACATGCAAATTGCTGACAAACAGATAAACACTGTCATAGATGGCACACGCCTACTTGGAACAAGTACAAAAAACCTAGCAAAAAATTAATCTACTAAAAGATTATTTTCGTTATTAATTACTAAGTTTTCTTACACATCAAAAGCGACCTCACATATGATATACATTTAGTTTGAAAGGAAAAAAATCCTTTTTAAATAAACCATAGCCAACTATGATTTCCATATAAAAATATGCAACTTTATGCCATAACTTGAAATTACACCTTTTTTGATTTTCTGTATTATATGCTACATTATACAGCAAAAATTGTCTGAAGAATATAAAAGCTGGTTTTTTTATAACTTTACAAACAACCAAAATATTGACATGTGTCTAAAAATCGAAAAATCGAACATAACTCGAAAACAAAAGACGATAGCAAATTTTTGTTTTCGCCAGTGAATTTGTCTCAAAAAAAAGAGAATGTCTTCCATTTTTTTGTATCTATTATAGTTACCGAGTTACCCTATACAAACATCGAAATTTGCCCACCCTGTACAGCGCAGGCAGAACGATGCTCATAGTACTATTATCTAGAATGTTATGGTTACATGGTTTAAAAGGGTTAATGTTTGTTTATCACGTGATAAAGTAATAGAAGAAGATTTTCTGAGAGGCGATTCGCACGATTTAACAAATGTACATATTATTATGGTGTGTACTTGGTGGTTTTATAAACAGTATAAAATGCATTTTGCAGCATTTAACAAAAAATCAACAATACATAGTATTTATTTATATTGATAGTTTCTTTTTTTTTTGTGGGGATTTCGGTCAGGTATAACTAATTTAATTTTTTTTCTAACGTTTCGGTTTATTACACCATCATCAGAAAACTACAATTAGTATAATATTTTAAAAACATAGTTATGATTATTTTACATTAAAATTTACTTACACTACTAATTATTAGGAATTTGTTTTAAAATTTTATTACATGTTGTTTGGTTATACCTGACCGAAATCCCCACAAAAAAAAAAAACTATCAATATAAATTGATATTAACGGTCAAGAAAAGAAAAAAATATATATATATATATATACATAGTATTTATGGAAAACATAGATATTATTAAGTACCTACTTATTTTAGACGCATAATAATAGTTCTGCGTGTTGTGCACAAAATGTTTCAGTAATAGTATTATTACAGTGATTTTTAATAGTGATAAATCTATCATTTTCAAATGAAATCAAAAGTTTGTGGATAGTCTTATTAAGAAATATGCAATACATGGTTGTTTTAATTCACCAAAAATGATAATTTAGTTTTAATACCTAACAAAATCCAAATTTTGAAACCCAATGTTAGCCAATATTTTGTTCCAGAGATGTACAATTTAGCTAAACTCTAGAAAGAAAAAAATGTTTTGCTACTACTAGCCCTCTAAATATGCCACTGTTGCCCCCCCCCCCTTTAGCCATATCGTAAATCCGCCACTGGTGGGCAAAATCATAGTTTAGATAAAAATACACGAAAACCTAAATAACTCCTAAACTAACAAATTTCGCATAACACAAATGGAGGTCAAATCGATGGGTATCGAGATCATCTATCACCCTGCGCCGGTTGGTCCGTCCTCAGTGAAACACCCTGTAAAACATTGCAAACTTACAAATATTCAAATTAAAAACAGAAAGTATTGTTTTTTTCATCTCGATTTCTAAAATATAACAGTAAACACTTTTGAAAACATTCCAAATGGAAAACTTAACTTCAATATAAATATTTAGAATGCTTGAAGCGAGTTTATAATAACAGAATGCGGACCGATATGCATTTCAGTTATTTATTTGAAGTTTGTATAATGTTTGCTATTTTAGACCAACATTTTCTAAATATCAATTTTATAATAGTATTCATAAAATGTGGTTGAGTATTATATACATTATTGGATGTAGACAGAGATATTGTTAGCCATACTGTCTCCTTCCAACTCCTCGGTACATTTTATAAAAAATGTATTCCTATTTCATAAATAACTTTAATTCATAATCGTCGCCTGGTAACACTATACAGTGTTTCTTTTTAAAAGCCTCACTCGATTACATTGATTGATTTTTTTGAACAATCCGAATTCGAAAAGAAAAATCAATTGAAGGTGATTAAAAAGGGAGTCCGGGCGGCAAAAAGTTCCGTGGGACAGTGGCGTACGTGGAATTAACTAATACGTGAAACAATAAACTGTTACAATTTATAACAATGTGTGTAAAACTTACCCTCTTAACTAGCTTGATGAACTAGCTTGCTTATCACAAACTGGAGGAGATGTGTAGCCATTTTGCAGCATCAGGTATGTTTCTATGGTTATCTCCATGAGTGATGTTCACTTTGGTGAAAATATAATCTTATATTTTAAAAACGACCGGTCGACATCTACTGATGTAATACGCATACGTAAAATAGTCTTTGAACGCATCTGGGGATGCACCATTACATATTTGTCTTAATTTGGTAAAACCGGTGTCTTTATATAACACACTTGCGAACTTTTCTTTAACGCGGTCATTTGTTGCGTCACCTATAGCGTGTAACAGTAGATTTACTTCGTCTACTATTTGCAGTGACTCCGCTAACGACAACGCACTGTTTTCTAATTTTTTTATGCTTTCGTGTAATGGTTTATAGTTCTTCGCAATATTTTTTAAAGCTGTTTCAACGGAAATAAATTCGAATTTTGTCTGGCTTTCCTTAATAGCTGCAGCCTCATCTGAATCGAATTGTAATATCACAGCTTTTATTTGTTGGAAATATTCAGCATAATAAAAAGCTGCCTGCAATCAGGTTCCCCACCGTGTAAGAATCGGCTGTGGTGGTTCTGGGATACCGACCCACTTGCTATGAAATGCACGGAGACGTTTAGGAGATTTACGAAACACTTTTTTTGTACTTGCTATTAATGCATCCCACCTCTGGAAAACCTTTTCGAATAGTTTCTGCCACAAGATGTAAAGCATGCACTTTACACGTAACATGTATAAATGTACAACCTTGTTCCTGCAAAGTTCGGCCTACCGAATGCATTGTCATGGCGCCATCAGTCACAAACAGCAACACTTGACTCTTTAACAGTTCAAATTTTTCTAACGTCTCCAGCACCACCCTGGTAATTGTTTCGCTAGAACACTGACTTAGTCTTTTGCTAGCTAGTAACAGTGGAACTGTCGGTTTAAGAGGGTCCAGTACTCGTACTATAACATGTAAAATAGAATTTTTTTTACAATCTGTTGTCTTATCAACAGATAACCCCAGCCGTGTATTTTTTAATTCACATTTCATCTTATTTACCATGTCTACGTGTACAGTTGGTAGATAGTTACATAACGTTGTGCGACTTGGTAACTTTACCTGGGCATTGTATTTATTCCAGAACTCTCGAAATGGTTTTTTATCGAGTATGTGCAGCGGAACATCACAGGCAATCAGCATTAATAGTAAATCAAACATAAACTGTGTTGTCGAAGGCACGCCATTTTTTTTTATTTTTATGATGTACACTATTTACGTGAAGTCCACAATCACGCTTATCCCAGCACATCAAATCTTTCTCGCACACTTTACAAATTATTTTAGCACCATCATAGAATAAAACCGGGATTTCACCTACGAATTTATTCAATTTGTCAGCATGGCCGTTTTCTACCCCTGCGTACGTCTGCCATGCCTTATTATTGAATTAATATCGACAATATAGTACAACAAATAAAATAAAAACATAAAAACTATATGCAATAGGCCCAAGTGACTTAACGTATACACAACTCGAAAGCTAATAATAGACTGGATTGGAGAAAGAGTTTCGCGGTCAAGGTGAATGCCGGTGACAGTAAGTACATCTGTATTCTACGACCATGATACAGAGAAACGATTTGCAGCTTTAGTTATGGCCAAAAAAACTGAAAAATTCAAAAACTTTACACCCTGTGTGTTAATACGGAAATAGACAAGTGACATTCCACTTATTATAAATGGGTATCATATACATATTTCTTTTCCACTTTAACCGGACATGACGTCAACTTTTTATTTTATGGGATACACCATGTATTGTATATTAGGTGCATTAGGGTGGGGCCAGACGCATCTTTGTAAGCAGTAGGTGGACAAGCGTTTTTTCACTACTCGGATTAACCAGAAGCTGTGACTCTCCCGTGCCGACGAATTCAGTTTAACAAATTATTTAGTTGTGGTGTTGTACGTATAGGAATCGAATTAAATGAGGTTTTTATTTACGATATAGACAAGATTTTCTGGGGAATGTTTTTAGTTACGATAGAGACGATTTTTTCTGTTTAGTGTAGTGCCGTTTTAGACTACAGAATGGAAAGGAAATCGGCATCTTCCGAAACAGTACGAGAGTAGATTAGGGATTATCCTAAATTGGCTATTGATTGTGTGGAGCTGTACGTAAAGTGTGTGACATTAAACTGTTCTATAAACAGTAAACCAGTTTGACACTATGACATAACATATGGCGGCGAAAAAAATATAAAATATTGATGAGCGCAAACCAACAAAGACAAATCAACGTGGAATTGCTAAAGTGGGGTGTAAAATTCCCTGGAAGTAATTAGACAATCCGGTATTTAGGGAATTTATTGAAACATGTGTAGGAGGATAATATGGGAAAATACACCTGCCTAGTTCCACTACACTAAGAAAATACTCTTTGCCGCAAGTAATTGATCATATCATTGGCAATGTTTGCTTCAAACTCGAGAGCATATATATTTGGCTTTGTGGATGAGGCAGCCAACGTCACGGGATCGGAAATTGACGGATCGGAAATTGACAATATACTGATGGAGACCTATACGGAACTACTACTTGACAAATATTACAAAATACAAATATGCGCGAGGCGCCAAAATTTTTTACACCACAATTCACAAAATACTGAAAAAGAATACACCAATTTTCTAAAAGTTACTTTTTGCAATAGTGTACAGATGTAAACACTAATACAAAGTTATGCGAATGACGATCCCCATTCTAAACAACCCTTTGCGCATCTTTGTCTTACTGTCACGATATATTTGTCAAGTAGTACATGCCACAAGAGGTTATTTACTGGCGTCAAAAGTGTTGGAACATGTAAATGCAGCCAATATTGTACGTGACAGTTTACAACTATTATGGGGAGATGGTTAAGAATAAAATAAGGACAAGTTTTTATTGTTTATAACCGACGCCGGCCGAAGCGTATATGAAACTGACTGGCCACATGTTACAAGATATCTATAATTATCTTCATGTAACCCTCCTCAAGCAGCATGGAATTATTTTATATGTTGCACCTTTCTGCGGCCTGCAACATATTTCAAGGACATTTACGAGGTAAGATATTGTTTCATTATAACTGAAAAAATGTATGAAGGAAACTCTGTATATCTTTCCCCAGTGTGACCCTATTATTTACGTCATGTCATAAGTTTTCCCTATGTCAACATAAATTGAACAACTCCCAAAGCGAAAGCCGGAGCTGTAGGGACGAAGGTTACATTGTTGAAAAAAATGTGGATACACAACCAACACACAACCATTCCCTTAGACTTTTTCAGAATCGAAACCGGAATCTGAACCTGGAAGTCAGCGGACAGTAAAACCAACTACGTTCATCACAACGCTCTACCGTGCTCGATAAAATACATTTTAACAGTGTCTTAATCCTCACTAAAAGGAACTGAACGCCCGTGCCAGCATTTTTAGCAGAGCTTGAAGCACTTTTAAAAAGCTTACTTAGGCGCATTTAAAATGTACTTTCAGAGTGCTTTGTCTATCTCTGGCTATAATCAGAATCTAAAATGAAGTACTCTACCATTTAACTTTACCCAAATTTTTACTTAAAAAAATTGGCGGATTTACTAGGATCTAGAATCTAATTTCTCCTCATGTTTGAAATTGTTGTATAATTATATTTAATAACAGTACGCCGTCAACATATTTCGAAAAATGTAGGCTTCTTCCATACAATTTATAAAAAATTTACCAACGGTTTTCCAAGAACATCGGCGCCAAAGACTGTGTAGTACCAGACTTCCTTGTAATTAAATAAATTTAAATAATAAAAACATTAATTTCATTAATTTCATATCTTCCTTAAAAAGTAGGCAGTAATTATGTTATTTACAAAATTATGAAGACGAATTAAGTTATTAAATTAAAATGAAAAATATTCATGTACAAATCACTGTATTAATTTGATATAAAAACGCGCACAACATGTACCAAGTCATATGCTTCATAAGAAAACCATTTACAATATATACACAACATTATTCTATATTTATAAATAACACTTATTCCACCTAATACCAAATTCCAAAGCGCCCATGCTACGCATTTGTTGCATTTTAATATAGTAGGGATTAAAAATATGTTTCAGGCAACATATTAAAAATATGCATCAATATTACTATACAAAAACAGATACAATACAGTAAGAGTATTTATTATGTTTTTACTATTTATTACTAGTACAACCATTCAACAGATTGAATCCAATTACTGAATGAAAACACATGACAATACTTGACATACCGAAGAATTTCACCGGTTTCACCGGAAGTGTCATCAGTTTTGAATTTTTTAAATGGAACACCCTGTATATTTTAACATATGATTATACACGAAATTTTCTATATAATAAATTAAAATTTTTGACATTACCCTCAAACATGGCGGACATTTCAATTTTTTATAAAATTCAAAATTAATAATTGTATAATGAAAATTGTCCAAGTAGGCACTGGATATCACAATATAGTTCATTTTTGATATTTGGGTGCGATATGAAGTGAATATTTTTCATTATAATAAAATTATTTATTATTTGTTTGTAGTTGTTTTTTGTAAATCTTATTCAGCATATAATTTAGCCCACCAGGGTTAGAGGCCGTAGCTCTTGGTACCTGCTTTGCAGTTCGATATCAATCACTACAACATCAGTGATGTCTGATGGGTAGTAACACTGACTACCAGAGGTATACACTTATCATCACTCACTATGTCTGATAAACCCATGTTGAAACTGGCTCAAGCGATTATGCATATAACAATACGTATATTCATATAGTACGATTTCAAGTACTTTTGAAAAATTGTTGACTACAGTAATCAGTCTGTAGTGTTCAATATTATTAGTGTTTTTAAAAAAACATACAATTTTAGACGTCTTCTATTTGGTTGAAAATGTTGCAGTATCGATCGCCACATTAAAAAGAATTGTTAGAGTTTCTGCAGTATTTAATCAGAAATGCTTGGAAGTTCATCAGGACCTGTGTAAATTTAGGCTTTAGTTTGATATTTCTCATCCTTGGTGTACATTGTGGGAGTTAAAAACTTCATCTGTAGAACCCCGCTTCATCCGTAAATAGTACCTTTCCAATGAATGTCCAATCCTCCTGTTTTTTTTCGATAAACTGGTTTGCATATTGTAGTCGTGCTGGGTAGTTCTCTGGTGTCATGACATGCAGTTTTCAAATGTCGTATGGGCAAAGCAGTTATTCGTGAATAATTCGATGGACATTTGATTTCTTCGTATGGAAGTGTGCTGACAACTTTCAAATGCTAGTTGTAAACTCTTCAGTAACTGCATCTAAGACAGTTTCTTCTAGTTCCATGGTAGGTACAGTTCTATTTGGACCTTCACCAACTTGTTTTGGTATAAAGCTTTCTGAAATATTTAAAATAAATTGACTAATTATACAGGGTGAGTCAGTTTTTTGTAGACTAACTTTAACAGGAGATAGAACACATGTTTTTAAAAAGAAAAGTTCCTATAAACATATGTCGTAGAATGCTTCGTTTCCGAGATACAGGGTGTTGAATATAATTTTTTCTTCTCGAATTTTCATTATAAACTTATAAACGAATGCTTAGATTTTTTTCCATGTTTGGGGGATAATGCCTATTAATTAAGGGGCATAAAACAAGCGATAAGAATGTTCAAAAACTTGCACAGTGGCGGAGTGGAGGGGGTGCTCAACCCCGTTTCTAAACAGAACTTCTACACCAATGACTATTTTTAAAAAAAACTATTATTTTCATTATCTACATACAGTTTAACAAAAATAATGTCCCCCTCTTCTGTTTCGAAATTCCTGTGCGTTTCCGAGTTATTTTGATTTTTAGTGTTTCATGTGGTACTAAATTAAGTCATTTATTTATTATCAATTATCAACTAAATATTTAATTCTTTCAACGAGACCTACCTAAATATGGTTTGTTAAGGATTCTAAAAAGCCGAAATCTCTTATTCTTTATCTCTTTCCAATGTAGTCAAAATAAATATTTGTTATATCAAGCCATACTCAAATACAATACATACAAATACATACTCAAAAAATTCGAGAAAAGAAAATTATATTCAACACCCTGTATCTCACAAACAAAGCGTTCTACGACATATGTTTATAGGAACTTTTCTTTTTAAGAACATGTGTTCTATCTCCTATTAAAGTTTGTCTACAAAAAACTGACACTGAATAAATTACTTAATTTAATACCACATCAAACACTAAAAATCAAAATAACTCGGAAACGCACAGGAATTTTGAAATAGAAGAAGGGATATTATTTTTGTTAAACTGTATGTAGATAATGAAAATAATAGTTTTTTTACAAAAAAAGTCATTGGTGTAGAAGTTCTGTTTAAGAAAGGGGTTGAGCACCCCCTCCACTCCGCCACTGTGCAAGTTTTTGAACATTCTTATCGCTTGTTTTATGCCTCTTAATTAATAGGCATTATCCCCCAAACATGGAAAAAAGCTAAGCATTCGTTTATAAGTTATAATGAAAATTCGAGAAAAAAAAATTATATTCAACACCCTGTATCTCGGAAACGAAGCGTTCTACGACATATGTTTATAGGAACTTTTCTTTTTAAAAACATGTGTTCTATCTCCTGTTAAAGTTTGTCTACAAAAAACTGACTAACCCTGTATAATAGGACAAGTAAAATATGCAGTAGTAGACATTGTTCATTTTTACCTACACATACTTTTCTTTCATAAGCTGCGATCGACACGCTTCTATCCGGTAAGGATATTTTCTGCATAAAGTCTTCTGGCCTCTGCAGCGCTACCAGATGTCAGTCCGTACATCAAATTTAGATCTGCATATTCATGGTACATAAACACTGCCATTAGAAAAAACGTTTAGAATAAAACAAAATCAAACCAAATTTGAAAAATAGGTACTACTTCAATTGATATGTGACAGTTAAGTGACTATGTAAAATAAATTTAAAATAAAGATGCAGTATGAAATCAATTACAAAAACACCATAAGCAATTTTTTACAAACTAATTTCAGATATCATTTTAAACCTAAACGACTTAATTTGTTAGCATTCTTTTTGTTCTATTAGTGTTACCTACTTTTTCAAAGTAAAACTTTCAGTTGAAGTTTGATAAATTATCAATTTTCAATTTCAATTGCTTTAAGTTCTGTTCAAATTAAAAGTTTTAGTATTATGTTCAAATTTAATAGTGGTTTAGTAACTGAAAACAGCATCATCACCTCTACCTAAATTCTGGGATGTGATCTCTTAAGGATAATCTGTTTTTGACTTCCAAAAATGGATTTACTTACGGAGCCAAATTAAAGATATTCATTTACTATTATTATTACTATCTACTTTACTGCTAATCTCAACTACTACTATCGAGCTCGATATGGTAGTGAGTTAGAGCGTTAAATGGCAAACGTAACTGGTTTTACTGCATGCTGAATTTACAGAAAATAATACATAAAAGATGCCTGTATGAAATTTAACGGTTATACGTTGTTTTCTGTCGATCTTGCTTCTTCTATGAAAGTCAACAGAAGACTAACTGGGCCAATTTTTAAACTCATCCATCTCCTCTTTTTCTTCTCTAACCTTAGTTTCTGGAGATAAACCTCTTCTAGTTATTTCTAGTCCTGTCTGGCGATATGTTCGGATCAGTGCCATTTCAATCTTGTCACTCTTTATATTATACCCGTGACTGATTCTTTGTCTTATGCTTTCGTTTCTTATCCGATTTCTAAGGCCGACTAAGAAATATTCTTAGTTTTTTAATATAAATCTCATTTATCCATAAGCAGCCCAGCTTAATCCAATTCGTCTCGGTATTTAAACTGTTTGGTTTTCTTTACATAGTTTTATTTTGTGTGTTAAATAGACATTCTTTCACTGTTTCGACGATTTCATCTACAATGTCTATATTTATATTTGTCGGACTAAAGATATTTACGTATATTGTCGCGATATTCATTTCGAGGCTAGCTTTTTGTTGAGCTTCTTGCAGTTGTTCAATCATGGTATTTATTCCAGCACGTCTTGATCTATTACTAATAAGTATATCCTGCGAAACGAAAGTGGCTCAAATATGTACCGTCAATTTCAATGCCTCTTTCCCAGTTTAAACTCTTGAAGATATCTTCTAATGCCCGTGTGAACAATTTTAGTGAAATTGTATCTCTCTATCTAACACCCTTTCCAATAACTATTATAGTTGATCAATGCTAAGTGAATGTTAATGTTATATCGCTAGCTATAGCTATTTCTATTAGAAGACGTGTAATCTAGATGTGGTTTGTGCGAAAGCCACTTATTCAACTGGCTGGCAACTACCTAATTTGTTTGTTAACCGGTGTGTCTAAGATTTTAGTGAGGAGCTTGTAAAAATAGGATAGTAAGCTTTCAGGTCGGCAGTTTCTTCATTTTCGTGATCACGGTTTTTGAAGGGCAGTATGACTGCTATTTTGGCCAATTTTTAGGTAATTTGTTGGGTAGTACCAGTATTGCTTCAAAAAATTCTTCTTTCAATTTTAAAATTTCACTAGTGACTTTGTCTTCTCTCGCGACTTTTCCATTTGTTTTAAAGCACTTTCTGATTCACTATTGTCTATTTCTGAAATTTCCTCTGAACAGAAGTTTTGTATTTTTTTTTGCTAGAGTTACTAGGACTTTCTTTTGTGGAGGTATAAAAATCTGCTAAGAATTTCGTGATTGCATCTCAACTATTTATTCCTCATCTCTGACAGCTATTCCTTGTTTGTTCTGTATCTTTGTTATTTTAGTTCTACCTTGTGACATTTTTGATTTCAGTACCTTTATGTTTTTATTATTTTCAATAGTACCGTTAGGAAGATTTGTGTTATGCTTGTTCATCCATGCACTCATCAAAGCTGTTCCATTTTTTAGAAATCCCATTCGTCTCGGAAATAGCAACACATCTGATGAATTCATCGGTGAAATTCAAACCTTGCCCAACAAATTTTGTGACAATGGTGTAACGTCTCACAAAAATTGATTTACACAGGGTATTAATTGATTAATAGGCATCATTTTCAGGGAGAATTTCTCTCATTAAAATAAGACGAAAAATTCAAATGAATATGACTCCGGAAGTGCGTTCAGAGTTAAAAACATTCCATTTTATTCACATTTATAACCGGGTTTAGGATATTTAAATGAAATTTATCGTATTTGTTCTCTTTAGTATTTATTGGTGCTCAATTTATTATTCAGTATCCAGTGGCGTCACATTAGATACCAACTAGTTTACCCTATAGGAACTTGATCCTTAATGCATACAGGCTTGTTTCAGAAATAAGTACTGTAACTTCGGGAATGGGTAGATATTCACGGAAAAAAAAGCTAAATACAATTCCCCTAAACCCCCTCCTTTGTGCTGTTGAGGGTGATAAAGATAGTACGAAAAGTGCATTTTTTATTACATATCTTCCCTCAGGGCGGATATATCCATTTCAAAATACGTACATATTAGTTACTCCTAAAGACCAATTACTGCACTTAATTTTACCATATTGTAATAAACCAGTCGCGTAGAACTACTGGCTCAACAATCAATTTTTATGCTACACTTTTTTGACACTGTATCACTCTGTATATATATATATATATATATATATATATATATATATATATATATATATATATATATGATATATGATAGGATCAAATCTCATATGCCATCTTCAGGTTATATATAATCTTATATATAACTAACAAAATATTTTCAGTTCGTGTCTAACAGCCTTCATTCAATTTCCTACCAAAAAGATACTCTTTGTTGAACCCGCTAAAAGGTCCATTTTCTAAGATATTTTGATTTTCTGTAGGGTAACATTCATGGTGCGATTTTTAATTACAACGTTTTTAAATCTAGTAGCCAACGTTGCTATTGTCACATGTGAATCTTTAATAATTGTTTTCTGTCAAACTAATAACTAGTTGTGAACCATTAATGTGAGTGTTCACGTTACTAGCTATTTTTAATTAATTCTTATTAATTACTGATTGTACATTTTACTTTTTTCGGAATATTCTGATATGCATTTTTGCTATACGGAGAATGCAAAGGTAAAGGCAGTAAGGAGGTATGCATGCTGTAAAATACCTTGATCGAGTTCTTCGCAATCGAAGAACATTTGTAGCAGTGGATCGCCGTTTAAGAGAAAGAGGATCATTTGCCCCTACAGCCCATATTCGTGGAAGTAACAAGACAACTAGGATGCAGAAAAATGTAAATAATATTTTAGAACAAATTTATATGAACCCCAGTATTCGCGTCAGAAGATTATCACTACAAACTGGAATCTCTGCAACAATTTGCAGAGTTTTAAAAGAAATGCAGTTACATCCTTCTATCTCCAAAACGTGCAAGACCTTTTACATACTGACTTTGAGCCAAGAGTTGAGTTCTGTGAATGGTTGCTTTGTAAACTGAGAAAAGACGGCGATTTTTGTAAGAATATCCTGTTTACAGATGAAGCAACACGCGAAGTGGCATATTTAAAATGCATAATGAGCATGTGTTGTCTGATAAGAATCCTCATGCTGGAAAGGTTGCAAATTTTCAGCATAGGTTTATGCTGAAAATTTGCAAATTTGCAAATTAATGTTTGGACTCGAATAATTGGAAACCAATTTATAAGATATTTTATTTTACCGAAAAATTTGAATGGAAATCGGTATGTTCAATTTCTTACAGAAAATTTAATACTTCTGCTTGAAGAGGTTCCCTCAGCGCAGTATTTTAATGTGGTTCATGCATAATGGGGCGCCACCTCATTTTACAGTTCAAGCAAGGAATTGGCTAAAGGAACAATTTCCTGGCAAGTGAATAGGTCGTGAAGTAGATACTCATGCGAAAAGGTCAGCATGATCGCCAGAGCTCAATCCTATGGATTATAACATTTAGGGAATTTTAAAACAAAAAGTGTATGTAGAACCAGTGAATACTCTAGATGAACTTAGAGAAAGGATTACAAACGCTTGTAGGGAGTTGTCCAATTCTAGATTTAGTTTAGGGAAAGTAACTAAACAAATAAAAAAACGTGATCAAAGATGCATTCAAGTTGAGTGATGTCACTTTGAGTAGTTAATGAAATAGCCTCAATTTATTTAAATTCGATTAATATTTGTATTGTTTAACATTAGGTATATGTAATAAAAAAATGTATTTTTCATACTATTTTATCACCCTCTACAGCGCAAAGGAGGGGGATTAGGGGGAAAATTGTATTTAGCTTTAATATTTCGCGAATATCTGCCCACTCCCCAAGTTACAGTACTTATTTCTAAAATACCCTATATATACAGGCAGTAACAAATTCGCTCTTCACTAAGGATCTCGGAAACTGTAATAGATACATCATCGGTTAAATAGTGGCAAAGTTGCAGAATCTGGAGAACATGGATATGCTCTTGAGAAATCGAAAATATCTTTTTTCGTTCTTGAGATTTTAGAAAAAAAGTAAAATTTTGATATTTCGTTATCTTTTACAACTTAGCGTAGAAAGTTTTTTTTATAAAAACGTTTCGTCTCTTTGTGACTATCATCAAGTATGTTATTTTAAATACGGACCTGTATTTTTTTTATTGCATTTTTTTGTAGCATTTGAAACTCAAACTTCATTGATGTATTAAACTTTTATCTTGCTAAATGTTTCGTAGCTGTAAACCATCATCAAAGAAAAAATCACATTTTATGATGGTTTACAGCTACGAAACGTTTAGCAATATAAAAGTTTAATAAATCAATGAAATGTGAGGTTCAAATGCTATAAAAATATATTTATTGAAACTTTTTTTTAAAGCGATCCTCTCTAGAATCTCGAAGTCCAGTACCTAAAAGTGGGACACGCTCTATATTCCATTATATCATACCTGATATCGATTGATTACCACATACAAAAATCAAAAAATTATTTACAATACTAAAATGTCAACATAAATCCCAGCTCCTTCAGCAGAAATGCAAATATCTTTTTAGAGCAAGTATTTTGACAAAAAGTTATTTAAAATAAATTACAGCTCCTTCAACAAAAATGTAAATATCTTTTTAGAATAAGCATTTTGACAAAAAGTTATTTAAACTCGTTTCAAATACAAAATAAATTGTGAACATAAATCCCAGCTCCTTCAGCAGAATTGCAAATATCAGGTATTTTGAAACAAATCCATAAATTTCAACCAGGATTTCAACTATGCAGAAGAATCAACCAACACAACTAATATTAATCAAGTACATAACTACTGAGAATGTTTACATGAAATTGTAGTAATCACTAGAAAGCGAAATTTAATTCTACTTTTTGGAATAATAACGAATTTGTAACAAAATACTAAGGCAACTGCCATAATAGTATGATGAAACAAATTAATGAAAACCTTATCAAAAAAACATTTTTTTCGTTATGTTCAAGCACAATACAGTTGACAATTTTTAAATTTACTTTACTCTTTCCAAAAAATATGTGCAACTTCTGAACATTAATTTCAACTCTAATGAACCGATTATAAATCATTTCATAAAATGTCAAATCAGGCAATACTACCAATAACTAAAATAACAAACGAACTTATGTATCTTGTAGGTATACATGACCGCTCTATTGTAGGAGTTAAGGTCACGCCCTGTGAAACGAAGGTCACCAAATAATATTCAAAATAAGCAAATCTAGAACAAAATATCTACTAGCTTATTTTTTAATACAAAAAATGATTGATGCCACAAAATAAAAATTTACCACTGATTTTATAATATATAATAACTATATTACTCACCTGTAAAAAGGTATTTTAGAGAACGTGTGATATCCGGTAGGAAAGACCACCTCCGTCTTAACTTATTTTTATGAAAAGTGGATGGTTTAGTTAAATTATCACCTCTCATAAATATTTCTAATTTCATTAAAGTATTTCAAATTGCTATACATAAAGGGAATACAAATTTACAAATTTAGATCAGAATTTATTTATGAAGGAAATGTAGTTAGGTATATTTGCAAAATTAATAACAATTGGAAGCGTCAATCGCACAATGACAGATTATTATTACAATGACAGAAATAAGTTATTTCATCTAATAGATAGTCTCAATTCACACTTCACAGGATGATAGGAAAGAAATATAATTAGTCAATATAAAAGATCTTCTAATTTTGATCTAGAAATTCTTGTTAGGACATGTTTTCAAATCGTCTCGACAAAAATGCTTTCTAAGCTGATATACCTATTTAGTATACACTGCAAATTTTAAATTATGATTGGAGTAGTACTAATCGTAAAATTTTAAGACAACGAAAATAAGAATTAGATATAACAACTAGTAGTCTGTTATGTTTATGAAACATATAACGAATTTATGAAATTTTATGTATTGTTAGGTAATACAATATTAGTTTATCATTGGTCAAATATTAACGTTAAGGTAAGATTCTATTAGAGGATAGTCAAAAATAAACTTTCTCTCCAACTCGGTACCCAATTTATTTAAAAAAAATCATATTCACCCCCAGCCACAAACATAAATGATATATATACATAGAAACACTGGAATAATTTTGCCTGTCCATGTACTAAAAAAAAGATTATGCGATAACCAAAAATTGTATTACTCGTTTTTTCCCCTGCGATATTATATATTTATCCAGTTTCAAATCCCATGTATTGATTACCATCCATGACATCACCAGATTTTACACGTGAAAGCATACTTACGGCAATTTGATTTACGTATGTAAACAATATATTTCAAACATAAACAATAACATTTTCCAAGAACTAAAACTGAAAGCAACATAGAACTCACCTTATTCTTTATGATTCATCTATCCCAAAAGAACAATGTAAATATAAATTTAACTCAACACAAAACACAATATTTTATCAAAAACACTATATTAAAACTCAAACCATTCGGTGACAGGAAGAACAACTGTGCCGGCCGGCTTTTTCTAGTTAAACTGACAAGTCGATGGATAATTTCTTTGAGTTAGCATGCGCACAGTTAAACAAAGAGTTAACCTCACAATTTTAAATTAAATCAAAACCAAACGAAGGAATACTCACCGTGAAATAATTTATTTCTTGATAAATGATGCACGGGTATTATTGCACTATTTATTTAATAGTTGTAAAATCAGATTGTAATAAACCAAGGCGAGCGGTTACATTAAAGAAGTGACACGGACCGGTGTACGTTCGATACACTTTGACAATGAACTCAGCTGACTGGAGAAACGTATTGCGCAATCGCTGAGGATTCGCGAACTGGTGCTGCAAAAAGCAGGCTGCTTCGTGGTAATTGTTACAATAATTAATTATCATATCATTACCTAATGTAACCTACATAATGAATCGTTTTATTATGTGGGTTTTAAGATTAGTTGGCATTGTTGCTCGATAATATTTCCAATGCAAGATGCAGCAGAATGTGATTATTTACACTCTGAGATAGTTTTATATTTAGCTGAATACCTGCATCTGTACGTCAAAATCAGCTGTGTATTTTATTCTGCTGAAACCAAACTGTAGGAAATCATCACAGAAATAATAGGAGTAATTAATTATAGTGCGTGGGTAGAGTGTTTCGCGTTTCGTACATTACCAACCGAATAAATTTAATTAATTTCACTGGAACGAAAAAACTAATCACGCTAAGTTTGCACAGGAGCGTAACCACTTTTACAGAGATCGTATGGCCAATAAATAAAATATTTACAAGGTGTGTCAAAATTATATTCTCAACGCAAGATGCTAAATTTTTCAGAAAAAATATCATCACTAAACACATCTGTGACTGATACCTATAGCTATAATATCACGACTGGGCTTTCTCGTGTGAAAATTGCTGATTTAAAAGCATGTATTTTGGAGACACAGCAATATCGTGACTTTTAATTGCCAGCAATATATTGCCTCGTGTGAAAGCAACCTAACTATGGACCAAATATAAGTACATTTTTTAACCCTAGAATACTATCATACGTAAAAATTACGTATTTGTTCAAAAATTCCTTTGCAGCAACCCCGCCCTTTTAAATTCCCACTTCAGCCGCTAGTAGTGCTCTGTTTAAGATATATTATAGACATTTCACACAGATTAGTACAATCTTACAAGTGTAACTGTTTGTATCGTACCATAATTTGAATCACTGCACGTCAATTTTACGTACCGATAGTATTACGAGATAAATTTTAATACGTAAGTCTGACGTATCGATAGTATTGTGGGGGAATTTTATAGTGTGAAAATGAGTAAAAAAGGACTAACAGATGCCGAACTTGAACAACTCTTATATGAAAGTGGTGATAGTGAAGTGGACGATGATGTTGAGATTGAAAAAAACTTTACAGATAGTGAATCTGACGATAGTTTATGCGACCCAGAACGACCCAGAAGATGCTTTAGAAACATGTTTGAGAAAAATTTGGGAACCGAAGAAGTTCAGTAAACCTCCAGTATTTAAAAAGGGGACAAGAATAGCACCTAATGTTTCTGGAGATCCAGTGGCATCTACATCACACTCTCAGGAAGCAGTAGTAAGTTATATAAAGTTGGAAAAATAGGACACTTTACCTACCTATTAATATTTTTAGCATCTCAAAGAAACCTCTAGGGAACCCGCAGGATCTTCAATACCTAAAAAGAAGCCAAGACAAGCATCTTATGATTCTGGCGAGCCAGTGACATCTACACCACATTCTCAGGAAGTAGTGGTAAGTTATGCAAACATGCAAAAATAAAACACTACTTACCTATATAAACATTTTTAGGATCTCATAGAAACCCCTCAGGAAACCCAAGAACATATTTTGATCCCTGAGTTTGAAACTTTGGAAGGAAAAAATGGGTATAAGTGGAGTTCTAAAGCCAAAGTAGCAGGAAAAATTCCTGCCAGAAATATTGTTCACATAAGGCCGGGTCCTGTCCCTGAAGTAAGGCAAATTTTGGATACGTTGCGTATATTTCAATTGTTTTTGCCAGACGATATGCTAAATAAAATAGTATTATGCACCAATCAAGAAATTAATAGAGCAAATAAAAATTATAAAATGTCAAAACAAACTTTTTCTGATACAAATTTGGTTGAACTGAAAGCCCTCTTGGGAATTTACATACTTGCTGCGGTTATGAAGGATAACCATTTATCATCAAAAATAATGTTTGATACTTCTTATTGTGGAACACGATACAGGGCAACCATGAGTAAATCAAGGTTTGACTTCTTAACTGCTTGTTTAAGGTTTGATGACAAGGAAACTAGGGCTGAAAGAAGGAATGTCACTCTTTTTGCTCCCATATCTGAAATCTGGGAAGAATTTATTGAAGTTTGTAGGACAAAATATAAGCCCAGTTCGTATGTCACGATTGATGAGCAACTTGTGGGATTTCGAGGCCACTGTCCGTTCCGGATGTACATTCCAAATAAGCCGGCAAAGTACGGACTGAAATTGGTTTTATTATGTGACGTTTCCACAAAATATCTTATAAATGCCAGTCCATATTTGGGCAAATCTACTCAGACTAACGGGCGTCCCTTAGCGGATTATTTTGTAGAACTTTTAACTGCCCCAATTTATGGTACGAACCGGAACATTACAATGGACAATTGGTTCACTAATGTACCTTTAGCTGACAGACTGATTTATAGACCTTATACCATGATAATTGTTGGAACAATTCGGAAGAATAAGCCCCACATTCCACCATCATTGGTCGAAAACGATAAAAAACGCCAGTTGGGAACATCATTGTTTGCCTACAGTTCCAATAGCACATTGGTGTCCTATAAACCAAAAACCAATAAAATAGTTACACTTTTATCTACAATGCACACATCATCTGGAACTATTAATAAAACAACCAAAAAACCAGAAATCATCCACACCTATAATGCTACTAAAGGAGCAGTGGACACTTTTGACCAGATGTGTCAAAACATGTGTGCAAATCGGAAAACAAAAAGGTGGCCTATGTGCATTTTTTATAACATGATAAATATGGCCTCTATAAACTCTTATGTGATTTACTCACACAATGTCATCACTCGAGGAAAAAAGCCAATTACTAGACAAATGTAAATGCTAGAACTACATAAAAAACTATCAGAGGCTCATCAGACTAGTCGATTGGAAACGGTAACCAACATGAGTCATGAATTAATAAAAATTATTGAGGATGTCCTGGGAAGAAAAAGTGAGGTAGAGGAAACTCGAGGAGAAGACAACAATAGTAATAAAAAAAGTCCGAGAAAATACTGTCATAAATGTCCTACCGCTAAGAAGAGGATGACTACAACATATTGTTCGAAATGCAAAAAACCAATATGTGGCGAGCACCAAGTTAAAATATGCCCAGTTGTTCTTAAAAAAAAAAAAACTGGATAACTACTATTTTTATTAATGTTCGTTTTAATTAAATTTCTATTTCTTTTTAGTTGATAAAAATAAATGTTAATAAATACTATTATTTTTATATTGCTTGTTTTTTCATTTTACGTAAATTTTACGTGTCGATAGTATTAAGCGATCTTCCAATAATGATAGTATTCTAGGGAAGTTAATAACTATTGTTTTTCGATCCATTTGGAAGATATAATATGTTGTTCCTGAAACAGCTGCGGTGTGATATTTAATGGTCAATTTGAAATGTGGTTAGTGTAGGGGTCGTTCGAGGTAACCTCCGAGGAGTTTTTTACTTTTTTTGTTAACTATACTGACAATTTTAACTTAAAAAATCTGAAAAAAAATTGTATGTACCCTTCAAATTCCTGTTGTAATTCTGTATTGCATAGGTTATGTTATGTTTCATTTTTTATTATTTATTTTTATTTTCGAAAAGTTACCGAAGTTACCCCATACACCGGGGTAAATTCGGCCACGCATTTGTTTTGCATAATGTTTTTAAGAAAAGTAATAGCAATTAAGCCAAAATAACTAAATGTTATTCTTACCCTATTTATTTGTATTCTAAATAATATAGTAAATAAACAAATGTTTTACAGCAAAATAATTAAATACACAAAAAACAAAAAAAGTCAATGATTTCTGTGTTTCATTTGTTTTCATTCCACATTACTGAAATCATATTTTTTTGAAAATTAAGCGTCCCCTACGTAAATCTGATGGTTTATTCTACTTAAAAATTATTTGTGACTTTGTCACTAGGCTTCTATCAGTTGTGTTGGGGAATATAAAATACAGTTGGAGTTTCTTCCTTATAAAATTTACTTCATATAACACCCCGTCTTCTATGACGTTAATAATTTGCCTCACAAAACGGTGGTCCCTTTTCTTCACCTTCAATTTTACCACAATAAATTATTCAATCTGGAGGCTATTACAACTGTCTGGCGTTTCAAATGTTTCCAGTTTGCTTTCGTGGTCTATTTCTTCATCCATAATATTTTGAGAAGAGTCATCCAATGTTAGCGGTTCAAAATTCTCGTCTATAAATTCAAATTGATTGAGGTCTTCTTCTCGACTCGTGCTTGGCAATGCTTGTAAATTTTCTGCCCCAACAAAATCACCGACTATAACACATCTCCCAGGCAAAACATTATTTTTTTTCTTACTTTTTGGAGTTCGATTTATCTCCAAGTCCCTTTGAAATCGAGAGCTAAGAAACTTTTAGAGTTAAACAGGATAAACCTGAAAACTCTAACAGGCCTATATACCGGGCACTGCCGACTAAACTATCATCTGCATAAACTCGGCCTAGCGGAAAACGCCGAGTGCCGTCTCTGCCTGGAGGATGATGAGAAGGCAGACCACATCTTATGCACCTGTCCCGCTGTGGAGAGGATCCGATTCTCAATATTTGGCAAAGGGCAACTGCTGCCAGAGGATCTGGACACACCCTCACCCAATAAAGTTATCAGTTTCATTAAGAGACTGAACTTATTGGGTGAAATATAATTAGGCGTGAGCCACAATAGGCCTGCTGATGGCCGCAGTGGAGGATCTACTGAGACCCACTCACAACAAACCTAACCTAACCTATCTCCAAGTCGTGAGATTTTTAATAAATCAACAACTCCAGTTATTTTAACGGGTAACTTGATCAGCTGCCTCATCAGAGACATAGTTTGGGATTCTTTTTAATACTTGCTGTCGATCTAGTGGCACTATTCCACAAGCTTTGAAGCCTGCTATTATATTTTTTTTAGAGTTAGCTTTGATCCTTTCAATGGGTTCTTTCAATAACCGAGAAAACTCAGATTTTGGAAACACGCCACGGTTACGTTGTTTCCATTCGCTTAACACTTCTCTCCATTTTTGTTTCAACGGCTTAAAAAAATGCGATATCTAAAATTTGGCATAAATATGTGGAGTTAGATGGTAGTAACATAAAGTCAATATTATTCTCTACACATTTTTGGACCACTTCAATAAATAGATGGATGGCCACATTAGCTCCAATAACGACTTTCTGTCCCGGAAGTTTTTTAAGGTATTTTAAACATATGCCTAGGAACCAGTCTTCAAATATTGGTAAATCGAACCCGCTCCTTGCATTTCTATTATAAGCCACACCATTGATTCCACCCTCTGTCCAAGTAAGATACAAGTGTGAGGCTTTATATACGGTATACGGAGGAAGTATAGTTTATACGAAGTCAATTGAAATTGGTCTTTGTTAAAGCACAGGACTGTGCGCACTTAACTTGATATTTTGTCCTATGTGTTTAGCAATGGTATCGAGAATCAAATGGTAGTTAAAATTGTGCAGGTGAGTCCGAGACTGGCAATGTAATCAGCCTGAACGAACCATCTACGACTGCACGTGTTTTAAAGACAATAAAACGGACAGGCCCACTAGTATAAAAAAACTCATTAAATCATTTCTCCGCAATTACGGAAACTTGTGAGATGTGCCGGCATTGGCTATGTTTTGAGGACGATGGGCGACGATTGGCTGGGATCAGAATATTCGTCAATCCGGTTGATCGGTGGGTGTTTGAGTTTATATCAGTCAGGAGTCAACGTGGACTCGGATGTTACCTATTTATTTATTACATTTGTCCAGTGCAGTGCAGAAATACCTATTATAATATCAAGGTGGTTCGGTTTATACTTAGTGTTCATATTGGTAAATATTTATTACTACATAAAAGGTATTTAAGATATTGTATTAGGTATTTACTAATTTACCATGGCTTTCTGGAGACCATTTGAAACAGAAGATAATATAATAACGCCCGAAAATCCCGAAATAGTTGAGCCTGTTATTGTCGAGGAAGACGAAATAAATTTATAGTTTCAAAATAAAGATTTACACGTACAAAGTCAACGCATTATTTTAAATATATATGAACGTTTAAAAAGCGAAAATCGTGAAAAATGTGAGAAAGAAATAATAGAACGTATTAACTAAAATATCAAAATCAACAATTTATCGTGTAATTAAAAGGAGATGTTATAGATCACGGTACAAATAGGAAACGGAAAAATATGAAATTAAAAAATATTGATGATGCTACCAAAGATATAATACGGCGTATAATTTATAATATGTATGAAAAAAATATAGTTCCTACGTTAAAAATGATTCGAGAAAAATTAAGCGATTATCCTGATTATAATTATAGTTCTTTAGATACACTACGAAATGTTTTATTAGAATGCGGTTTTAAACATAAAAAACTTGACAGTCGTATGGTAATTATGGAATCACGACGTATAGTAGCACTTCGGGTAGATTATTTGGAAAAAATCAGAGAATATCGTAAACTAAACAGGCATATAGTGTATCTAGATGCGCCGATTATAATTCAACCTGGTAATGATTCCTCTTCAGAAAGTGAAGATTCGGACGCCTCAACTTTTATCCTTTAACTTTTTTTAATATGCATATATTTTCAGAACAAAATATTTAGATATTATATTAGGTATGTAGTTTACTTTTTTATTGTTACATTTCTTGGAATATATTTTATTTAGTTGACAAGAAATTTTAATTTAAGTTACTTTATTCTAGAGACATATTTTAATTTTGTTTTTATTTATGTTTTATCTAAACAAATAGGTATTTATTTTTGTGGTACTAATTCTTTGCTTTGGTTAAGAAACTTACATTTTTATTTTTATTTTAGAAGAAACTTTTATTTTATTTTTTACTATATAACATCCTTGCCCCTCGCTAATCTAACCTGTCCCATTCCCTCATCCTGGCAAGGATATGTTCATACCTTCTCGTTGGTCCTTGCAGAGCAATAACATATTTCAATATAGTATGGGTTAACTTTAAAACTAAACCCAATAAATTTAAATATTTAGACTTTATATCTAAAACTGATATAATATTTCAAAAATATTTTATTGGCGAAATGAACAAAAATAGCCTATCTAATAAACAAAAAATAATAAAAATTAATACAATTTTCAAACAAATATAACATTTTCTTATGACAAGCATTTCTATTTACCTCCGCCCATGTACAATAAAGAGATGCCGACGGTTTTTGCAGGCTTTTAGTTTTTATACGATTTCAATTGACTTCGTACAAACTTTAATACCCCATCCCCAGATATAGCCGTCATAACGAAAACGCTGGTTTTTGATGAATCAATAATTCGTTCCGGATGACGTGTTCCTCTTTTTGTCACTATTTTGATTTTTCCCGTATCATCTGAAAAATTGGTTTCATCAAATTTTATTATATTAGACAGAGAGATAGATTCAAGCGATTTCTCCAATTCATCGAAATAACGTGATATATTTTCAGTGCAAACACTGGCTCGTTCGTACTCGTTTAATATTCTTCCCAAATCTCACTGTAAGTTCTGGATTACGCGGGAAAAAAATTTTCATCCAATCCTCGTCAGGCATATTATTCTTAAAGCATCTCATGCTTCTTCCCATACGATTTAAATAAGATTGGGTCACTTATCACGCCAGCAAAGCGAAAGATCCCAATTTGCACATTTTATTAATTCTTCCATTAAAAATTCTTCCTCATTTTTCAACAACACCATGGGACGTCCATACTTTAATTGATGCAAGTTTTTAATTGTATCTTGTAGGGTTGATCTCGGTGTATTAAATTATCCTGCTACTTGTCGGATGCTCTTGCCTTTTTTAATATCTTTCAGAGCTCTCTCCAGACGTTACTTAGAATAATTTGATTAGCCGCGCCCTCCTACCGTCCTCTTATATTTTGTGCCATGGCCGAAGTTACCCTGTATGGTTTCGTTTTATCTAAAAAGAAGGACACAAAAAAATATCTATAACCTCAAAGAGCATGCAATTTGGGTAGAGTAGTTTAAATACACAATAAAACTAATTCATAATCACCTGTTCGTTCTCTGGTTTCACTGTACATTAGTTTCTTTTTACCGCTTTTCAAACAGGTGGTTTTTCATGGCTCAATTTAATTGTTGTTTGCCCAAAATTTTGACAGATATAAACTGCACGTATAAACTAAGGTGTTCACTGTTAAATCTTCGGTAATATGACCCACTAAAAACTGAATTCAATTACTGTCATATAAGTGGCAATACCACTTACATTAATCAACCTCCTATTGGCTGAAGAAACCCCAGCTAGACGAAGTTGCGCCGAAAATGGTACATTTTTTAAAACATTTGCTTTTATTGTCGCAAAAATAAACGCTTTGGTCGAAGATAAAGAAAATGCTCGAAAGTACTTTAGGAGAATCGAAAAGGGTTAAAACAAATTTTTTTCATTCAGAAAATTATATATTTATTTTTAATGTACACTACGACAATGCCATCGTTAAAACAGTAAATGTCACAAATAATTTTTTTATATGCTTAACAAAGAATAACATAAGATAACATGAATATGGCATCCTTGATTATGTACTACGGTCTGCAATTTCCTTTGCCATAAGTCGATAGCCTCAACAATTATCAACTAAATACCAAAATTTTCCCATCAAAACATTATTTTTGATTTTTTTCAAATATAGCCATACACATCTTTTCCTTACTCTACCAATCTTTACTTTTAAGAAATCATTTTCTTCCTGGTAAATGCCTTAAAGATTTCCCTGCTCTTCTTGCAAGCCTACCAATTTTTATCTCGAAACTCGTTAACTTCATCAAGCTGCCTATAAGTTTAATTCAAAACAAAATAAGTATGCAATTGAGTTTAAAATTTAAATTAGTTTGCTAAAATGTCGGATTTAACACATGATATGAAGATAAAGTTTTAATTAAGATTATGCAAAAAAAACTTCATCATGGTGCCAAGAAAATTGTTAAAGAAATTCCAAAAAGTTGGTATACGAGAACAATAGAAAAATTTTAAGACATTTACGAGAAGCAAATGGTTCTTTAATTATGAAAAGCAGTAGAGGAAGGAAGAGAAGTGTAAAACCGACAGAAAATATTAATACTGTAAGACGGATTTTGCAAAACACAGGAATCGGGGTGCCAGTAAGTTCTAGAAAAATTACCAGAACAACGGAAATTAAACGGTCGTCGGTAAGAAGAATAACTGTTAAGAAAGATCTTGAATAAAAAATTATTAAAAAAATTTATTGTCAAAACTCAAAGCCAATTCAAGAGAAGAAAGGCTCAAAGATGTGAACAGTTATTAAGAATATTAAAGTCCCGAGAAGACATTGCCAAGATACTGTACTTCTATGAGAAATTGTTTTATTTTCAGCAACCAAATAGTACATAGAATAACGGAGTATAAGCGGATGTTTGAAAACAATCAGAAATACTTTTGGAAATAAAGCACAACAAATTTTCTTAATGAATATTGCCCTAATTTCATTGAACCCGAAATATAGCCACAAAATAGCCCAGATTCAAATCCAGTGGATTATTCTATATGGAAAATTTTGAAAGCAAAAGTTTACGATGGTCAAAATTTCACAGTTCAAGAATTAAAGGGTGGAATAATATTTTGCTGGGAAAACTTCGGTCAGTTAATAAATAATAAAGCTATTGACTTACAGCGAAGGAAGTGATAGTAAATAATCAAGAAGGCCATGTTCACAAAGTTTTCTTATAAAATTTGTTATTCTTTGCTAAGCCCGCAATATTATTTTATAAAATTTTCTAATTTTTGATATTTATTGTTTTAACGATAGTATTATCCTAGTAAACATTAAAATTAAATAATTTCCTGATTGTAAAAAATTTATATTTCTCCATTTCTCTATTTCTTTTTTAACTCTTTCAAATCCCCCCTAGAGTATTTTTTAAGCATTTGGCATATTTTCGATCAAAGCGTTTCTGCAACGACAATAAACGCACGAAATTATTATCTCCATTACTGACCAACATTTCAAGTTAGCCATTAAATCTCATAACCAGAAATAATATAATCAAAAATTATTAAAACCAAAGCAAAGCAAAGAAGAATAAAATACATATGTTTAGAATTCATTAAAAAACAGTTCATTACTAAGACTTAAAAAATGTAGGGTACACTATATTCATTTGATATTGTGGTTAAAAAGAATAATAATATTTCTGAACATCTCAGCAATCCAAATAAACTAAATATTATGTATGGAATCAGTCAACCAAATAGTACCCCGCTCTCCAATTGTACAATTAGTGTTTATAATACCACACGCTTTAATCCAGGCAATTATTTCGAATTTTGTAAATGTAGACCAATTTGAATGTATAGTTAATAAAGTAAAATGAAATACAAAAATTGGTACAGACGGGATTTCCATCAATATAATAGAAATATATTTTCGCCATCTCATTCCAATAAATTTATCCTTTCTAGTTAATAAATGTATTAATAAAGTAAATTCTCTCTCGTCTAACCCAGTCAATTCTAGTTCCAACTAAATAAAACAAGCGCACCTGATAACTTTAGATTTAAGAATTATCACCTTACCTGCTATCTTCTGAAGTGGGTTGGAAACTTTGATATGAAGCAAATACTGACGTGGTTTTCCACACATACACAAAAAGCGGGGATATACCAAATTAGTTGTAAGGAGTGTAATCAAAAGTACGTTGGACAAAATAGATGATCAATTCAAACTTGATTTAAGGAGCATATGGCTTATCTCAAATATGGTAGAACTGAGAAGTCTAGTGTTGCCCAACATTGTAGCATTCTCATATGTATATTCAATATTTTATTATTTGTGTTGTTATTACCTTATTGAAAAAGTTCGCTGAGAGTTAGAAGGAGGATGCCAGCTGGTGACTGTGAGTTTTTATCAAATTGATTTTTTGTGAGACTGTTACAAAAAGTAGTTATTCCATGTTCAATGTCTACTGAAATAATCTGTAAGTCCGTTTATGTTTTCTAACTGAAGCAGATTGATGTTCTTATAGTAATCTGCTTTAAAGTATTTGCTTATAATCAAAGTTATTCAAAAGGTGTCGATCTTTGTTCTCACTCGCTGAACTTAGCAAAAGTGAGGTGAAGACATTACATTTGGCGTCCAACCCGTGGCCAGAGGTTGCACCTGCCAAAGAGAATATCCTTGTATTTTCTTTGCACCTGCATTTTGAAGAAAAGCTCTATAATATTATGTTCGAGCCGCCAGAAGCGTACTTAATGTTTTTTTAACATAAATTATTATAAAGACATTTAATAAACTTTTGTCAGTTTCTTACTAATTATGTATGTTTAACTGAATGGAATGAACATACGTATCTTTACATTTTAAACATTTAACATTGAAAAAAATGGTTAGAACTAGAAATCAGGATGGTGATCAAGCATCATCTGGTACATCAAATCAAGATAATGGCGAGGAGGTATTTGGTAGTTCAAGTGCAGAAGGAAATTTAGAACAAACGTTAATAAAATTTTTCGAAAATTTTAATAGTAAATTAAATGTTAAATTGTAAGAGAATTTAGAAACTGTTGTAACTAATGTAACTGCAACCATTGAAAATAATATGTCTTTAGTGAATGATAGTATTGTACAATTGATAAAGGAGAGATAAGTAAAAGTCAGGGAAGTACTGAGACAACTAGTGCTTTTCAGGTCAATAGAAAATATATAGCGGTGTTTAAAGATTTGGGGGGTATGAACTTTCACTTTTCACCTAGCGGTAATATACATCCGGCATTATTTATTAAGAAATTAGAAAGTCTATTAGATGAGGCTGGCGTGCCTGAGGAGAAGAGGGTATACTTTTTAGTGAACTGTTTGAGAGGGTCGGCTAACGGTTGGGGTGAAATTAAAGACTAGCTCTTTCGAAAATTTTAAACAGTTTTTTTTTAAAGAGAATGGAGTATTGAGAAAAAGAGGGAAACTTTTTCTAAAATTAAATTCAGTATCTATGAGCGCGGTTCGCGTGCTGACTATTTTTTGAAGTTGGTTAAGGAGACTAAATATTTGTCTCAACCACTGACTGAAGATGAAATCATAGGTATGGTAAGTAACCATTTTCCACCCGATATTCGCCGTGGTATAGTAAACTCAGGGTTTTACACCATGGAAGATATCGAATGTCATTTAAGAAAGTTGATGATGTTGAGGAACGGACGACTACTCAAAATAGGCTAGATCATAGATTAGGGGTTTTGCAGCACGTGAAAATCATCCTGTAACAAATAACAGGGCAGGTCCAGCTCGACCAGAGTTCCGTCGTGTGGAACACCGGTCTGGAAATAATTCTGACAATAGAGAAAGAAATGAGGTAGGTCCGAATTCGTCAGTAGCTACTATTTTCAATAGAGAGTATCAAGATATGTTAGAAGAGGGCGATTAGGAGGTGAGGTCTACGGTTATCGTACCCACGGTAGATGTCAAGTTAGAAACAGTAAGAACGCATTGTTTAATTGATACTAGGAGTCAGATAATGGGTATCAGTGAAAAGTTTCTTAATGAAATACTACTAGTCAATCCAGATATTCCGCGAATACCTGCAAAATACGTTACATTGATAGGTGCATTTGGTAGCAAATCCGCGAAAGTTAAAGAGCAAGTTTATCTTGTAAAAATGAATAATTTTAGTTTGAGTATCCATTTTTAGTGATTCCTAAGTTATTTCGTAATGCTATTTTGGGATTCGATTGGATGAAGGATAACAAAGTTATTATAAATTTTTCGCAAAAGTTTGTTGAGCGGAGTTCTTAATGGTGTAGAACAAGTAGTCTCGTTCATAGGAGAGCCAAACTCGGAAATGCATATTTCTGTAAGCGAATTTAGTGATGAGAAGTTACCGCACCAATAAGTCGTGATGTCACTTTTTATTCGGAGACTGAAATACGTGAAATTGCTTTTAGGGCCGAATCTTTGGATGACGAAGGTAAGTCCAAATTATGTTCACTTCTACTATGTTATAAAGATATATTTTCCAGCCAACCGGGTATTATTACTGTTTATACTCATAAAATATTATTGCACAATTATAGTCCTTTCTTTTGCAAATCATACCCTATTTCGCTTGCACATCGGAGTGAGGTTCGTAAGCAAATCCAAGAAATGATTGACTGGGGGGTTATTCGTACATGTCAGACTGAATATACATATGTCCCTTGGTTGTAGTTAAAAAAAACAACTCCATTCGTGTGTGTTTAGATGCAAATTTTTTAAATGCACGTATAGTTAAAGACCATGTCATACCGCTTAATCCTAATGATTTCTTATATGATTTTATACAAAATCAATGCCTTAGTACCATAGATCTTACCGCATCCCATTGGCAAATACCAATAGAACTCTCATCAGAAATATACTGGGTTTTTATACGAGGGTCACACCTATGTTTTTCAAGTTCTACCGTTTGGTTTATCTACAGGTGTTGGAATTTTTATTGTTGTATCCTACCATACTTTACTTACAGTGCGGCCAGCGTTCATTCACGTTTCATCTAAGAAGTACAATTTTCTGCCTTTTCCTAGTATTTCCTGATCTGTCGTAGAAAACGTCGACTCCAGGCGATGATCTCATTCTTTTCCCTAAGGACACTATTGCTCTTCTGCAAACCTATAGTGCCAAACACAATAATTACATTACAACATATAGAAATAAAAACTTGGTTTACTCAGCGAAAGCCAATTTCTGTTACCAATGTCCTCAAAGTACTCCCTTTTAATCGAGGTAGATGTTCATCTTCATGCACGACCGCTAATATTTTATTCAGAGTTAGTGTTTCGTTCTTTTCAAAAAATTAACGAATCAAACGTCTGAGGGCACTTTTAATTATATCATCTATGTTAACCAAAATTATTTGTTGTTTGTGGTACACTTTCGGTGAATGAAATTGGTGTGTTTCTTTATATTCACGAAAAAAGTTGTAAAAACTTGCAGCACACACACATCTAAATTAATATGCATAATAATATAAACATAAACTATAATAAATATAAACAATCTAAAAATATCTTAATAGTAAAAATATACTTCGATGCACTGATGAGCAACCTCATAAAAATACAAAAATTAACATTACCTGATTCCTTTGCAACAAACCGACGATTTTTCCCTTAGGATTATCCGGGTTGTCTCCAGCATAAATCTTATAAATGTTCAAAATATGTTGTTTGTCTTTAACTAAAAAATGCCTGGATGTCCGTTTTTTCGGTGGAGAAATAGCCGCTTGAGCCATAATTATTGGTATTAATCCCTAAAAAAAAGTGTGGTTATAAGATATAATCAATATTAATCGTTTTCGATACGTACCTTAATATACATAAAGATTTTAAATAAACAAAGAAAATTTGCTTTTAAATGTTTCAAAATTGTATTTTTCACTCTACACGTGTTTCGGCTTTTTAGGCCCTTTTCAAGAGTATAGATGAGAGGTACTAAATTATAATTTGTGTTCCTTGCTTATATATTAAATGTTACATCTGGCAACTTATACTAATAAAAATGGTTTGGAAGATTTGGAATTTTTTTAGATAAATTAAATTACTTTATCTAAAATGTGGTGACCGCAGTTTTGTTGTTATTTGTAATCGTTTTTTATTTTTGGAAGCTTTTTAATTGATATTTCTAGTAAGTCTAAATTTTTGTTTTTTTTCGTAAGAAGTGTTTTACGTTATCCATATTTATAAAGTGATTGTTTTCTAACAGTGTGTTGACATGCCGGGTTAGTTGTTTACAATAGACTTTTTATGCTCTTCAAGTCGCTTTATTATGTTACGTCCAGTCTGGCCAATGTTATATGTGCAGTACTATTTTGTTTACACTCTGTTTTTGTGTTTTTTGTTTTATCCTTATTGTTTATTAAAATTTTCCTAGGTTATTTTTATTTACAGATATTGTTTTGCAACCTAATTTACTTAATTTATTGTACTTTATCACTAATTCCAGGAATTAATTAATCATTTGATATTGGCGTTTATACAGAACAGCATAAAACTTTTATCATTTTTTTTTTGTTTTGTTTTATTAAATTATAATTTTTTTGTTCCATTTTGTTGCTTTTTTTTATTGTTTGATTATTTTTCATTGTTGGATTAAGGAAGTTAGCAAACGGTGAACAAAACTATGAAACGATGACATTTTTATTTGGAAAGACTGGTTAGAACTATTGATGTATCTGTACAGGTGGGTTTACGGTAGATATCGAATTCTAAACAATAATTATGATTTTTTATGTTGACGTCTAAAAAGTTTAAACCGTTTTCATTTTTTTTTCTAACGTGAACTGAATTTTTTGATTAAAGGGTTAAGTAAATTTAGAAATTATTTTAACTGTCTTTCCGTACCTTTCCAAATGCAAAATACATCATCTACATAGCGTATCCAAATGAACACATTTTCTATTAAAATGTTTTGGTGCTGAATAATTTATTTTCAAAATCTGACATGAAAATTTCGGCTAATAGAGGAGAGATTGGTGAACCCATCGGTAATCCGTCTAACAACTTATAAATTTCTCCGTTGAATTTAAAATAATTTTGGTTAGTGCAATTTTTAATAATGATATTTAACTATTCTTTCTTTCAAATCTGAATTATACAATTTTGAAACATTTAAAAGCAAATTTTTTTGTTTATTTAAAATATTTAATAATGTTTCACAAGGAGCCAACCGCAGAATCAGTACAATGTATACATAAAGATGTTTGTTAGCGCTGAAAAAGCACTATTTATTATGTAAATGTGAATAACAGCAAATAGAAACAACGATTTGCAACAAATAACTGCACAAAACACCAAAACAAAACGTATTTGACAGTCAAGAAACTATTAAGTTAAGAATATCTTGTGATATAAGTTTTAAAAATACGACCAATAGAAAAATTTTATTCGAATTTGGCGGAATTTATGGGGCGGGGCAGAATTCTATTTGTTCGTTAAACGGAGTATAGCAATCATCGGTGATCTCGGACTCTTGTTCCTGGATTTTCCATAAGAATATTTATTCAATTTTCAGTTCTCTGATTCTAAAATTGATTTATAGAAATGTCCTTGAGGATATGTTCTGAAAATAATTTAACTAATTAATAAATGCACTTTTGAACACCACATATACCTGAATTAAAAATTAAAAAATTAAAACCCAAAAAAAGTCTGCAGTTCGGCCATCCGTTGTTGACAGTGTTGACACTCGAAAGGAATGCAAAGAAAACATTTGCTGTGATGCCATAGTTAATGTTTAAAATTCGGAGTACTACAAAACTATAAGAATTCAAATCAACACAATTAAAAGTGCTTTAAAATAATAAATATAATTGTAACATGCTCTAGACCATGTTTTTTGTGAGTTTTTGCAAACAAAAAGTCTAACAACGAGTAGGCGCACTGTACATTCTCTTTCCATTTTTTTTCTAAAGTAAATTGCTATAATTTTATCAAGTTGTGCATACGTTTTAGAAGACGATATATAGAGCCAGTACAATCAAAAACAACATTTTTTCTTCGTATTAAAAGTGTTTTAAATTAATGTGATGTTCTTTGAATTTAATATGTCTCGTTACTTAAATATACAAACTCACAACAGATAAACCAAAAATTGACATACCAGAAAATATCCGAAACTTAGTTCGGTAAGCTAGCTTTACTTGTTCTGAAACCCGTGTAAAGGGTATTTGAATTTAGTGAAGATTAGGAAGCGCTGTAACGCAAATAAAAAACTAAAATCGATAAATTGATTCACGTAAATCCCCTTTCCATCCAGTCAAGAAGAAAAAGGTTTTTAGAATTGAATACAATATATCAATATGCTGAATTTTATAAGTATTGGAAAAGTTTGATGTATTAGTTTATTTCAAATATAATAATACAACATAAATGCATAAATGAAATCGTTTTTTACATTTTGCAAATAATGTATTGAGTATATTTATTCCTGCTATCAATATACTTACGTATAAAGTCGACTGTTCTGTGATGAAAATGTTAAGGCATATTTTACTTTTAATAATTTCTTTGATTAGATGGATAGATAGATAGATAGACAAAAGTTTATTGACTTAAGTAGTCAAGTAGTACAAGATAGATAACGGATAATTAAAAACTTAGAGGAAACACTGATTATAGATAAATAACAAATACTATAGAAAAATTTAAAAAAAATGGAAAATAGAAAAAATACGGATTATTAAAAGTTTATAAAAAAGAAAAAAATAATTACACTACAGAACAACAGAGTAGTTGTGAGCATAGTTCATGAACGCAGGAAATATACAATTAGAGTATCCTAATTTTCCATGGGAGTACTCATATACTCATCTACCGAGTAAAAACAGTATTTCAATATGTGGTTTTTAATTTTTGTTTTAAATCTATTATAGTCCAGATTTCTTATATTTTTGGATATTATATTGTACAGTTTCAGATCTAATGAGTTTCTAGCAGATTTTGTAAGACGATGTCTAGGTGTTTTTAATAGATTAGAAGACCTAGTTTCATAATTGTGACAATCTGAATGTCTAGAGAAGAGGTTTTTAGTTTTATGAATTTCCAGTACAGAGTAGCATATACAGGGTGGAACAATAGTGCGTCGGACTTCGACATCTCGAGTGCTATGATAGCTAGAAATAAAAAAAATACAACTAAACTAATATATATATATATATATATATATATATATATATATATATATATATATATATATATATATATATATATATATATATATATATATATATATATATATATATATATAAACTTTTTAAATGTAATGCTATGTATATTAGTACATTTTTAGAAGCCTCTTTCTAGACTTTATTCATTCCCATATTATTGTTGACTATCTTCTAACCACTTGGATGTATTGTTTTTTTCTTTTTTGTTGAAATAATTAATGCCATCTACAGATACATATTGAAAAAGTCACCAAAGTCACAAATACTAGTTACGAGATATCTAATTAATGTTTTTGAATCATTTTTGCTCCCTAAAAATGTCAGGGTGGCCAAAAATTATTTTTTAGTTAAGAACTCTTTAAATTGAACTTTATTAATATTTTCAAATGGAATACCCTATATATTTTTCAATTATGTGATGTAGAAATGAAAAACGAAAATTTGTTGTAAGTACTACCCTACGGCTAATTGCAACCATTTTCGTTTTATTGAGCAATAAGTACAAAATTCAAGAATATACTTAAAAAATAGAGGTTTTTTCAAATAATTCATTAGAAAAAATTATAATAAGTATTCCATATGTTGCCTATTTTGATTGATACATGTTTCTATGTACTTTTGAAATGAGGCCATTTAGTGGGACCATTTCTTCCAATCCGTTAATGTGGGTATATAGTATTTAACTGGTCCCTTACTCTAATAGTTTTTTGTAAATTTTGTTGCTGTTTTCGTTAATCGACAAGCAATAAAACCTCAGTTTAGTATAAATTGTTTTATACAAACGAACATTTATCGCATATAAGTAATTTATTCCCTCAAAAACATACATAGATGTGTAAGGAAAGTACATGAATTAATTAAAATAAAATATTTGAAAATATAAAGAAACACAAAAAACAAAATAAGATACATGCAATAATTATACAATAAAATAGTACAACTAGTTAATTTCAAATAATATACAATCATAAAATATAGAATTCAGATAAGTATAGGTAGTTCTTATTAATTATTAGCAAATTTGAAAACAAAAAAGTGAAATATTTCTCTAAGGTATAAAAAACTTTATTTTGACAGAAGGTGTCTTACGCTTAAATTGATTTAGCCTAGTGATGTTTTTAACATCAGATGGTAGGTTACAAAAATATTTTTGCTGTTATATATATATATATATATATATATATATATATATATATATATATATATATATATATATATATATATATATATATATATATATATATATATATATATATATATATATATATATATATATATATATATATATATATATATATATATATATATATATATATGTATGTATATATATATATATATATATATATATATATATATATATATATATATATATATATATATATATATATATATATATATATATATATATATATATATATATATATATATATATATATATATATATATATATATATATATATATATATATATATATATATATATATATATATATATATATATATATATATATATATATATATATATATATATATATATATATATATATATTATATTATATATATATATATTTATATTTATATATATATATATATATATATATATATATATATATATATATATATATATATATATATATATTTATATATATATATATATATATATATATATATATATATATATATATATATATATATATATATATATATATATATATATATAGGGTATTCCAACCAAAAGTAGGCACCCTGAATAACTTTGGAGATTTGGAGATAAAATTTTTTTTGAAAGATTCGTGAAACACGTCGACCTTGTTTCCAAGGGGGACATATTTTAATGTAATACTTGTATACCTATCATCATCTCTCTACCCTACACGGCCACTCCCTCAAAAAATTCAAATGGCAAACGGGGTCGAGTGATACATCTTTTGAAAGGTTTTTCAATTCTCTACATAACTGTGTATTTTTTTAAAACTCTTATCGATTTGTTCATGAGAAATAATTGTTTCATTATTTTAGGTTCGGGAAATAAAAATAAAAGAGCAGTTTAAATTATTGTATGTATTGTTCAAAATGATCCCCACCGACTTCCATACAGTAGTATAATCTGTCTTGAAATTCTGTACGAACATTTCTGAACACATCTGGAGTCAATAAACGGCATTCTCGAACAATTCTTTCACGTAACTCTTCCAGAGATGCGGGTTTTGTTGCAAATACCTTCCATTTCAAATATCCCCATAGAAAGAAATCCAAGGAAGTGGAATCGGGTGACCTAGCGGGCCACTCCACAGGATTTCTTCCAAATCATCGCTCAGGAAACCGATTATCCAAAAATTGACGGACTGCTATAAGAAAATGTAGGGGTGCTCCATCTTGTTGAAAAAACAGTTCGCCCTCTAAAAGATTATCGTCTTCGAAGATTTGGGTAATCATTGGGTCGATGTTATTTTCTAACAGATCGAGGTACCTTTCGCTATTTAAATTGTCAGGAATAAAAAGCGCCCCGACAATGTGATACCATAAGATGCCAGCCCAAACATTTAACTTCTGAGGTATTTGGGTATGAGTTTCCATGAACAAATGTGGATTGGTTTCACTCCAATACCTACAATTGTGCCTGTTTACCTCCCCATTTAACTGAAATGTCGATTCATCAGAAAAACACGTATTGTACAGTAGATTGGCATTACCGTTTAATTGTTCACTAAAAATCTCACAGAATTCAAGCCGACGATCGGGATCATCTTCGTTTAATTCGTGTACCAATTTAAATTTATA
The DNA here is from genome assembly GCA_029963845.1 of Rhamnusium bicolor. NCBI lineage: Eukaryota > Metazoa > Arthropoda > Insecta > Coleoptera > Cerambycidae > Rhamnusium > Rhamnusium bicolor. Next base: position 81,451 of record JANEYF010004602.1, on the reverse strand, counting down.
TGGATGAAATTTGTGGGCCTTTACAATTCGATGAACACTGCTTCGTGATACACCGGAAGCCTCAGCTACTTTCCTGATCGATTAAGTATTATCCATCTGCAAATGACCCAGACATTTTACCAGTAAGTTCTCAAAATGGTTTACACCCTTCAGCATTTATATTAAAAACGATAATTGTGTTAGAGCTACGGAGCGCATATTCAATAGAAATCACCCATATAGAAGGGTTGGTTCTCGGTATGTTTTACAATTATTGACAAAATTTATGGAAGCAGGTTCTGTAGGAAACAAAAAGCATGAACCTCAGCGACCGATTAGGAATGAAGCAGTCGAAGTGGCAACTGCTATATAGATTAACCAATGTCATTATTCGTAATTTTTTTAAAATGTTCTCTACATGAATCTCTAGGTCTTAACCGAAAACCTTTTTTTGTATCCTAAGTGTAGCGGCTACACCGGTAGAATCTCCCCAAAACTCGATCCCGTACTGCAGAATGTTTTGGAAATAAGCGGAATAAACAATTACCGATGTTTGTAAACTGACATTTTTCCTTATAATAAATACTGCATATACAGCACTAGATAGATGTTGAGTTCCACCAGGTGCCTCGTCCATTTAAGACTCTCATCTAGATACACCCCCTAAGAATTTGACATCTTCCACGGATGAGATAGTGCCATGATTAAGGTGGATATCTTGTTGAGTATAATTGTAACCGGGATGAAATGTGATGCTATGGGTTTTTGACCGGTTCAGTATTAACTTATTTGCAGAGAACCAATCGTTTCAGTGCATTCCGGCGACGGATTTTCGAAAAGAAGACCGGTGTCATCAGCAAATAAGGAAAACTGAACCATTGGAAAGTTGTCAAGAAGGTCATTAATATAAATTAAAAGAGCACAGGGCCACGAATTGAGCCCTGTGGAATCCCACATTTCATCATTTTCCGATCAGTTCTTATTGGCATTAACTCATTATCGACAATGTCTTTTAATTCTACATACATTTTTCGATTATGTAGATAAGATTGAAACCAACCATAAGATACACCCTTAAAACCATAAAAATATAATTTTTTCTAGTAAATATTGTTGACCTACATAGGCGAATGCTTTGGTAAGGTCACATAATATACAAAGTGGATGACAATTTGATTCTAGACAGTTATTTATATTGTTAATTAAAGAATATATTGCATCAGTTGTGTTGCGACCTTCCCGAAATCCAAACTGTGCAGCTGTCAATATTTTCTTGATATCTATATAGCTGACAATCTGCTCTTTTACTGCCAATTCAATGAGTTTTGAGACTGAGGGCAATACTAAAATTGGCCTATAATTTGACATTATTGTTTTTTCACCGTTTTTGTATATTGGTATAATTTTTGCAATTTTATGGTTGTCCGGGAAAGTTCCAGTCGTAAATGAGAGATTAGTTATAAATGTTAGTGGTTTCTTTAACAAATTAATATGTTTTTTAATAAGAGTAACAGGTGGTTCGTCTTATCCTGCAGTTTCTTTTGTTTCTAATTTTTTAACTATTCTTACATTATCTTGTTCTACTACTGGTTGAAAGTGAAACGAGTTATGTGTAGAAAAGACACAATTTTTTACATATTCATTGGAAGTTTTAATAGAAGTCAAATTATTAGTAAGATTTATTATTTATTAAATTATGTGCTACCATATTAGCGTTTTCGACTGTAACGTTGTCATTTGTTTTTAGTATGATTTTTCAGTTTTTTGCACATGTTTCCTATTAATATTTTTATTTGTACAATTCCATGTAGTTTTTATTTTATTATTATTAGATAGTTTTATTTTGTTGTTAAAATAATTTTGTTTAGATGCATTTATTGTTTGTTTTAGAATTCTACAGTACTCTTTTATATAATTTAGTATAAACAAATTTTGTGTGTAACTTTTCATTAGAATTAAAAATCTTTTGTTTTTACATGAAGTTTTAATTCCTCTAGCGATCCATGGTTTTTTTTAATCTACTTTGTGTTTTTATGTTCCTGTTAGGAAAAGCTAAATCAAAACAAATTTTTATGTTGTATTCGAAAAATTTATATTCCAAATTCACATTTATTATCAAAGGCCAACGTACAAGACGATCCAGTATTAACCTAATATGTAATATGAAGATACCAACAATATAAGAAAAAAGTACATATGATTATATACAAGACAGTATAATATGTATCGCAGCTACTTAAGATATTGTAAAACTTCGATGAGTATTTCATTACAGAAATGTTGAGGAAACAGGGTAAAATGAACACTAGTCAGCACAGTTACCATTCCACAAACGGGGTTCTTCAAATACACTCCCCAGGGCTCCCCGCTGCCTCTTTACACATTTCCTGTCCACTTATCAATACAAATCGGGCTCTACAACTGTGTTACACCGTAACATGATTATGGCACGTGCTATGCAGAATTGCCACGACCACCCATAGCTGGTATCCACGGTTGAATGCCCTCGGCATCAATCAATAACGATCAATACTACCTGTTAACACCATTACAGCCACGGTAATACGTTAATAATGGTATTTGGTTAATAAACAATGTGGACTGTGGGTAGCATATTATCCGATTAATATCAAATATCCACAAGTTGCAAGCTTATTAATTCAATAATAAATACCAATAAAAATATTTCTTTAATTTGGAGTGTCGTCGAATCATAGCCATAGTAATATTAATAATAACAATAATATTCCAGTCGAGTCGAATGTCAATATTATGTCACAATATTATGTTAACATAAGATGACATAAACACCACAGAAAGTAGGCAACACCCGAATTCATAGCCGAAGCTGTACAAACCAGGGTTGCACTTATGAAAAAACGCGGACACACAACCATTCACACCAGCAGGACGATGGAGAGATTACCTAGTCACACCTGCCAACGCGTGCTCTAGCCAACTACACCACCAATCTGGTTACATTAAGATGCTAATTAATGAATTATTCGTTAATTAACATCACTGGGGCAAGGGTGTCTTTTATTAAAAGTTTCTGGGGCAAGAACGTCTGTTAGACTTTCTTTCTTGTACTTTTTACAGAACTTAATTATCTGCACATTTTTAAGAGTAAATACTTTTTTTTGTCAAAGAAAAAGAAAATCTGCATGCTTCTGATGTGGTCGGTCACATCTTGTGTAAATATCTGACAGTTGCCTAATGTTCTCTGGAGCCAGTAGATGGTTTTGAAATGTCGTGCCCAATGTGTGTTGTTGATAAATCCCATTTAGGTACATATTTTTCCCACAATACTTGGAACCGTTCTTTATTTGATACATTTAGTGGAATATTATTGACAAAATACATTAATATAAATTCACAGAATGTAGCATATGGAAATTGTTCTTTTTTATTTTTTAGGGGTTCTGTACATTTAAATGTTTTTCCCGTGCATCAACACCAGCTTTATATTGCATACAAGACAACGATTCGATGTATCCTCACATTTTAAATCACGAAATTTGGCTACCGTGTATAAAACGGTTAACGTGGCCAACTGTTAAGACAACTGTAAAGACCAATTGAACAAGCGAGATGGACGTAACAGTGTGAGGTGAGTGTATTGTAGCTGGCTGATGTGGCATAGACCGAGCCTGTCTCTGTGTTCGCTGGGTGTGTCTTATTCCATCTCATTTCATCCTAGTTCGCAGCTATCGCTCGTATTCTTTTTCTAACTGGCCACACTTGGTGGTAGACAAATGATATATGTTTACAAATAAAAGTTGCAAAGTATAAAGGTCTTTGTCAACTCTACATCATTATATATTTACTAACTTTGGAGTGGAATGAAAAATAATATTAACTGAAAATTTTTTGCTAATTATTATTTACTAACTTTTACAAATCTTATCACAGATAAGTATAACATATATCTTTTTAAACAATTATTTTCCCGGCTATTTGCCAAAACGCTGAAACTTGGATTACAAAAAGATTACATTGGGGTTTACAAGTTTCCTTACTTTGGATTCTTTAAATGTGCTGGCTACCCTGATGACGCAAGGGAAGCAGAAACACGTGTCGGTAGATAATTTAAAGTTTTTTAAAGTGAGTGTCAACTGGTGAGTACCTTGTGTTTTATTTATTTTTGGTTTTACTAGACAGAATAGTTGAAATTAAAAATAACATTATTGAGTCAGTAGTACTGAACATGATGTGCATATTATTTTTTTTGTAATCGAAGTTTCAGCATTTTGGCAAATAGCCGGGAAAATAATTGTTTAAATATATATATGTTATACTTATCTGTGATAAGATTTGTAAAAGTTAGTAAATAATAATTAGCAAAAAATTTTCAGTTAATATTATTTTTCATTCTACTCATTATATATAATGTATACGTGCGACGTGTACACAAACTGGTCGCCCGTTCAACTGATTATCAATGTCTAAAAATGCGTATACATATATATGGCGAGCCAAGAGCGAGCTGAGCCTGCAACAAACACGATTTGTGAAATTTGTACACCCTCGGTGAACAGCTCGTGAGCGGCTCACGAGTCGTGATCCATTTTCTGTCGGTTTTTGCAACAAACACAAAGGGACTCGCAATACCAATTAGACGGGGTTCAAAACAGACTCCTTGCGGCGACGAACCAGTCGCAATCATGGAGTGCACAGTAGATCAGAATTCGGACCCACCGGCTAAAACTCTGAAAATTTCTTGACGAATTGGTTATATGTAAGAAATCATGGGAAAAAGGGTGAAAGAATCTAATCATCAAAAAGGATGTCTTATACGTACAAAAAAATAAAATACATTAAAAATTATAAAAAGTTGGAAATATATTGATTCTGTGACAGTGATTATTGGAACAATATTTTAAAAAATTATATCTTATATTTGGGTTTTGAAAACTTTTATTCATATCACTTTCATTATCAAAATCACCAAATAACATACATATATTTTTAGAACTTTAAACAATTATACTAGCCATCAACTATTTTAAAATATATATGTGGTTATTTAATCCCTATCATCATCATCTTCATATTCATCAGTTTCACTAGATTCTTCTGATTATATAAAAGATTTAAAACACCTTGAGACAGTTTAAAGGTTGGTTTTTTAGGTAATGGCCTTAAACCTGTAATGATTAGTGAATCAGCCAATAGGGAACGTGAGCTGGGTTTAGACCGTCGTGAGACAGGTTAGTTTTACCCTACTGATGACTCGTCGTTGCGATAGTAATCCTGCTCAGTACGAGAGGAACCGCAGGTTCGGACATTTGGTTCACGCACTCGCTCGAGTGGGCGGTGGTGCGAAGCTACCATCCGTGGGATTATGCCTGAACGCCTCTAAGGCCGTATCCTTTCTAATCAAAGGTGGCAACGATATCTCTTGGAGTTCCGAGAGTCGAAAGGCTCAAAACAAATGTAACACAATAATCCGAGCTATTTGCTTAATGTTTACTTAATATTATTTTTAAACTGTAATTTTTATTTGTTAATCCTAATATAAAAGGCCCTTATTTATTGACCTATTGCGTCATAAGCCGTGTTTAAGATTTCCCATTCTTGTAACCCAAATATTCCATATACCTGTCATCTAATTTATGTTGATTTAAAATTTTCTTATGACAATCTATTAAGAATTGTAAACAATTTTAGTATAAATATTTTCAATAACTTGAAAATGTGTCGAAACTGCAGTAACGCAACAGCAAAGTAAAATGTGTTTTGAACACAGCAGTCAGTGTTTAGAAATTTCGTTTTCCTATTGAGAAAAAAAAAACGAAATTAATGTAAGGGCCTAGTTCATGTAATATAACATTGTATACATATCTGGAGAACAGAAACCATTAAAACCTCAAAACGATTTTTGCAGTTACGACTTCCTGTCAGCAGGGCAGTATCCCCAAGGCACAGTATAACAAGTAAGTTATTTCTCCTTGTTAATAATTTGAAAATATCAATAATTCATTTGTTTTTTTTACACCTAGCGATTTTATTTTATAACCTAAGAAATGTTTAGCATTCATTATTCAATTATTAATAATAAAGTATTATGCCTATTATGTATTTTATTTCATTTATCTAGATAATCTACAGATTTTTTATTTTAACCATATAAAATGTTAAAAAAGGAAATATATGTACACCTGGCTGCACAAGCATTAAAAATCCATGGTATCTTTCCTAATAATTATTTGTTTTATTAATTAATCGACAACGTTAAATTTGCTCGTACACCCATGGTATCCTTGTAAAATACTACGCCTGTGACGCAACCACTTGCATTCGAGGTCCCAGAACGCTCAGTGGATTTATAAATGAAATGTAGCTGAAATAATATACTGGTTATACTGTGCCCCAAGGTATATTACGCCGGCTCAGCTATACTAACAACGATGACGTCATACCGGAGTATTGAGGCCTTGTTTATAGGTAATGTTGATCGTATCCTGTGTCTTATCTTAGTATGAAATGCATTAGAAGTGCAGAGTCAACCGTTCAACATTTGATAGTTTGGACTGTTTAAATTTTTAATCTATTAATCATTATATCCGTAGCTCTACAATTTAAAAACATTGTGACGACAATGTGTCTTTAAACCTGACATTGCCACTTTCACAAGTCATAACTGAGTTGACTGTATTGTGCCATTTTATTGATACAAATATTGTAACTTTACTAACCAAATGCATACAAAAATGAATGTTGGCAAATATTAAAGATTATTGAGACTATTAGCAAAATTATGAAATGATGTTAATGATAAATACAAACCAAAAAAGCCCCCGCCCGGGGCGGGGGGGGTTTCTACGACCCCCCCAAAAACAAACCTAATGATAAAAAAAGTGACCTATTATGTCCTCCATAATAACTTACATCAACATTATTCAATACAAATACCTATCACATTTTTTGTTTTTTTTTATTTTAACCATATTGTATATTTCTGCTTAGACAGTTTTGTGTATTATTTAATATTTTAATAGTGAAAATTAACAACATTCATAAACAACTTTAACTCACCTTTATTATTTTATACATTTTAGACTGAAATTTTAAAACAAGTGATTTACAAAAATTATAACAAAATGACCAATAATGTTTCAAAGAATTTATTGTGATTTAAATATATTTAGTTATTTCATCTAAAATTGTGAATACTGGCAAAATAAATATTAATACGATAATAAATATTTTGAGAAGAATTTATAAGTGACAATTTCTTACATATTTCATGAAAATTTAAATATAATTTAATTACAATCACAGGCAAATTTCATTACTAACAAATTTATAAGTACACAGATAATGGTTCTCTGGATCGTTTATTACAAGAAGTTGTGAAAAAAATATCTTAAAATTATCACATGTAAAAATAATTTAATACTACTGTTCTATTGAATTTGTTTACTTACAACTACATTTATGTACAGAAATATAAATTCTATTATTCAATGTATCCTAAAATTATTTCGTACAATCACTTTTGCTAACCTCACGACATTTCTGGGTTGCTGATTCAATCGCTCCGATGACTGCTGCGCGAAATGCTGGAATGAAAATAATAATGATTACATATAAAATACGTTTAAGGCTCGTCTAGATGGAGAACAGAAAGTGACATGTTTGGAAATTTATTTAAAAAATACTGTACATACTACTTATAAAATACCCGACATAGGTAATTTCTTTTCTAATGAAGAAATGCGAGGTATTGTAGTGCGCTTAAATGAATTTTTATGGATTCAGTGCAGCTCGCAAGTATTTAGAAAGATATTCAAATAATTGGGGACGGATTATTATTTCTCATACCTAAAAATTCCCGGTTCGCCAATTTTTAGAACAATATTTTCAAAATTACTTAAATTATGGCAGAATATTAAAATAAAAATTTCGATTTTATAATCTAGACTGACGGTAATTGTTTTCTTAATAATGGCGGAGGTGCCTCTGCCAATATGACAATCAGGGTATTTATCAACATTTTATGGCTATATTCTACCGGATGTCACTGAGATATGGTTTACTCTCCCTTTTTATGTTTAATCACTTCCTCACCCCTCTAAGTGAGGAAGGTATGTAGTGGAAAAAATTTTAAAATTTTTATTGCATTTCTGGATGAATCTCGACGAATTATGACGATACACAAAATTTCAGACAAAAAAAATTGTCTGTCTGTGTGTCTGTCTGGTTCGTGATAGCAGCTACAGTTTTTGAGATAAAGCTTTCAAATTTGGTACACACATTCTAGAGGTAAAGGAAGAGATTGAATTCGTTGTTGATGAGCAAAATCGGTTTTTAAAATTTTAAATCTTAAAAAAAAATATTAGTGACATTTTGGAACGTCAATTTGAAATGTCAAAAATTTTTTTGTGATTTCAAATTTTAAAATATTAGTGACATTCCACCAATGTGACTTTTTTTAAAACGTCAATTTGAAATGTCAAAAAAAATATTAGTGACATTCGACCCATGTGATTTTTTGAAAAGTCTAAAATTACTTTTATTGCAAACTCCACCACACAACGAGTTTCTTTGAAACGTCAAAAAATGTGACTTTTTTGAAACGTCAAAAAATGTGACCTTTTTGAAACGTCAAAAATTACTTTTATTATAAACTCCGCCACACGTAGAGTTTTACTACGGTGAGGAAGTTTTGATCACCAAGTAACTGGCAGCGATTTATTTTTAGATATTGGGACCAATTTTGCTCATCAACGACTCAATCTCTTCCTTGACCTCTAGAATGTGTGTACCAAATTTGAAAGCTTTATCTCAAAAACTGTAGCTTCTATCGCAAACCATACAGACAGACAGACACACAGACAGAAAATTTGTTCTGTCTAAAATGTTGTGTATCGTCATAATTCGACGAGATTCGTCCAGAAATGCAATCAAAAATTTTCAAAATTTTTTCACGAATACATAACTTCCTCACTTTTAGGGATTCAAAGTGAAACACACCAAACCACTTTTAGGTTATGTCACAAGAACTGTTTCTTTTCAGGTGTAGTACAGCGTACCCGGGTGCATTTAAACATTAGGATATATATTTCGGTACCCGTAGTTATCTCATTGGTCAATTTCAATTTATCCTACCAATAGTAAACGGAGTGCCGAAATCGCTACCAGAATGTTGGACAGTGCTGAAACGCTAGTTGGAATGTTAAACTATTAATCGTATGGAAATGAAATAGAGTAACTAAACATATATTTTTATTTTGATAATAAATTTAATTTATCGAATAAATAAAATTTCCAACAATATTCTATCATCTAATCGCCATGGCTTTAGAGAAAGAAAATCCACAATATCTGCTTAATTAAGTATTTTAGACAATATTTGTAAAGAGTTAGACACAAATAATAAAATTTTAGCTCATTTTATAAAGCAATCTATTGTGTAGACCATGAAATTCTCTTAAATAAAATTAAAAAATATGGGATAAGAGGAAATTGTAATAACCTACTTAACGATTATTTGAGCAACGGGCAACAATTTGTTAGACATTTTGGAGAAAATTCAGGCATGCTAAAAATAAAAATAGTTGTCCCACAAGAAAGTGTCCTGTTGTTTCTGTTATATTGTAATGATTTTGATAATTACACATCAATATTTTGCTGCATTTGAAGATGTCATTTATTACTTACTTTATTATCTGCCCATAAAAATCAAACAGAAATGACGTTTTTTAATTAACAAAAATCTTAAGGATATTCACAAGTACTTCCATTTAAATAATCTCGCAATGAATCAAGAGAAAACGTATACGTTAACAATTTTATCTTTAACGCTAGAATTATATAAGTAGCCCTTTAGTTACATTAAATAAAATCTATAGAACAAGTAAACAGTTTTAAATTACTGGGTATTCATATAGATTTGCAATTAACATGGGAAGATCATGTAGATTATGTATGCAAAAAATGTGCAAAAAATTGCTTTGCTCTTAAAAGACTACACGAAATTCCTAGCAAGGACACAGCGAAAATTTTTTACCATTCTAACTTTGAATTTGTGATAAGATATGGAACAATTTGTTGGGAAAATTCGTCTGCAGCCAATAGAATATTTATATTACAAAATAGAGCAATACGTTGTTTATTCGGCTTAAAATTTAGGGAATCATGTAAACCAACGTTCATCAGGGTAAAAATATTAATAGTTTCATGTATTTATATTCTAGATATGTTAAAATTTGTAAAAAAAGAATATTATTAAATTTAATTTTCAAAATGAATTCCATAATTATTACACAAGACATGAAAATAATTTACAATACGACTTGCATAGACTGAAGCTAAATAAGGCAAATCCCTATTGAATGGTCGCTATTCTGTATTATAAACTACCAATTCATATTAAAAACGGAAGTTTCAACAAATTTATTTAGCTGTGAAAAATATTTTACAGAAATATGCATTTTATTCTGTAGATAGTTATTTATTACACACTTTCGAATAATTTTAATATTTATGTTTGTTAAATTATGTTGTTAAAATTAAACACTACAGGTATCCCTGAAGGTACCTCAAGGTACCTTGTGTGGGAGAGGGCTACACATTTAGAGACAACGGACACACACCCAATGCCCGAGTATGCTAGGATTAATTTCTGATTTAAATAATATCCTAGCTCCTCGACCGGTTATGGAACCCGGGACTCCAGGATGAGAGGCAAGTGTCCTTACCACTCGACCACGAAGCCACATGTTTCCGTATTACTTTGTTTTTTTTTTTTTGTTTTTTAGTTTACCTTTTTTTATGATTTGTCCTGTGTTGTGATCCATTGAATGAATAAATTATTCTATTCTGTTCTACTGCATACCTACTCATTGCGGAAAAAGTGTCCATACAAATTAGACTGTGACTGTGACGTACGTAACATTCAAAATTACAAAAAAGAACATTTTAGTGCAAGGAAAATTAGTTATTAGCTTCTTCTTCATTCGTGAATTTACCTCTATATAATTTATTTGACACTTTAATTAACTGTTCCATTGTTGTATTATTACTACAATTACTACACACATATAACGAACGATAGCAATAGTGGACCTAACCTAGAACTAATGCGAAAGAAACGTGTGACTTAAATTAGCGACAACGAAGCGACTAGAACATTCCGACCTGAACTCAGCACCGGTCAACATTCTGGTAGTGCTTTCGGCAAGCCTCTAACTATTGGTTTGATAAATTAAAATTGACCAATGATATAACTACGAGTGCCGAAATATATTCCATAGTGTTTAAATGCTACCGAGGTAGCTCATAGATCTAACAACATCTATTAAGAAAAAATCTAATAAACTATTTACAAAGAAGATCATTACAATTTAAATTTAATTAAGGAAGCGAACAGGATTGAAACAATATCTTTCTTTTATAAATGTTTTTAAATTAACTGAATTCGTTTTGAATAAAATAAGCAAGATCTGTCATTTCAAAATTTTGTACCAATTTTGTACCAACTGCTGACTTTTTACTGATTTATATCAGCTCATCCCATAAGTTAAAATGTGCAGTTGGTCAATTAAAAGTAAATTAAGTATATGAATTACCAGTTCTTATGATAAGTAAAGTGTGCTAATTTATTATTCACGAGCCAATTTATTTTTTAATTTATCACAACACAAATGGCAGGAATTACCATGTATATGTTGTATATATGAAAATTAATTGTTTACCTTTTTGTTCCAGAAAATGTAGTCCAGCTGCCGTAGATCCAGCCGGAGATGTTACATCATCTTTAAGAACTCCGGGGTGTATTTTAGTATCACGCACCATTTGAGCTGCCCCCAAGACAGTTTGTGCAGCTAATCTATAAGCTAAATCTCTTGGCAAGCCCATCTTGACTCCACCGTCTGCCAGAGCTTCTATTAACACGTATATCTAGAAACAGTAATAATATGAAAACAATCTCAGTGATTTAAAATATAGCATCCGATTGGACATTTTTCAATTTTTTGCGTAAAATAGAACTATTTAACTAAAAAAAATGAATATTGGAGTCAACATTGTACGATTCAATAGTTGAGAATTCATACTCTAATTCTGAACTACAATATACTGAAAACTATTAAAATTAGTGTATTCAACCGGTATGCGTTTCACAAAAGAAGATCTAGGTTATAATTTTAGTTATATGCAGTTTTTCGTCACGTCGGAAAAATTACATATTTCACAAATTGTCAATTTTAATATTTCATACCCTCTTATTTCAGAGGGTCGCATCTCGGAAATGGTAAGTTGTAGGAGATTGTCTAAATATGCACTTTATGGGGAATATGGCCTAATTTAAGCTAAATTATATGTATTTTTCACGCAAAGGAAAACGTTATCACAATATAACCAGTAGGTTATTTCTTCTTATTGCTAGGCCTCGCCACCGGGAACCTTCAAGAGCGGTGATACTGACCCGTCATTCTGATAAGCATCACTAGCATCAGTGTAGTAGTGGCCGTCAGAGCGGCGTGTATGTTATCAGTGAAATAAAAAATGACTCGTAGTGTAAGTGCTTTCACGTAATTGGTTTATTGTGAAAATTGTATGCATTTTATTTTATTTTAAAATGGGGAACGATAAGAAAAGAGAGGAAATGATATGCTCATGTAAAGGGAGTACAAAATAAAAGCCAGGCGGCGGAACGAGTTGTTATTAGATTTATGTAAAGCAATATATAGGCGATTATTTTTAACACAATGTACCTTCTTTTAAGGAGGTAATAAGACTATAAAAAATAAGTTGAGTTTCGTTATAAACAGTTGCCTTAAGTCAGTTCATAAGGTAGCTACAATCTCTTAAAGGGGGTAGGTACAATATAATTATTTGCCAATGAATTCGAAACGTCTTAAGTTGCAAAAGCAAAATTTGGACCATGATTAATTTTATAATGTTACATATTTTGTTAAATTTTTATCTACGTATCATGATTTGTTGGAGTAATTACAAAGGTGGTGGGGGTGAATTTTCGCCAAAACTCTTTGTCTTATTTTTTGTACACATTTATAGCGGAAAAAAACGTTAGTGTTAAAAACTGAATAAAAATGTTCTTCTTACTAAATGTCGATATAAGCTATCATTTTAAAGTTATTTGTACTTAAATATTGCAATGCATGATGGGTATACAATAATCAATAGGTAACTACATACCTCTACAAAAATAATTCCCCCACTTTTATATATAATCTGATTTAAGGCAAATGTTTATATACAAAACAACTTATTTTTTATAGTCCTCTTAGCTTCTTGAATTGAGGCAATTAGTTATGGGACACCCTGTATATAAATTGTTTGAAATCCTTAAATTTATTGCCACCCTTAAGGGTTTGCTTTTAAAAGGGATTCCATTACCATTGTTTCTTCTTCGATAGTAAAATACCTATTTAGAATGCCTCATTTATGTTAGAACACCCTGTATACATCCTATAATACGTATAGAATGATCAACTACACAAACAATGATTTCTTTTATGCCTTCACAAGAAAAGTATAGGGACATTTTTATAAATATACGTATTTTTCTTTAACTGATTTAGAAAAAAAACCAAGCAAATGTGTTTTTTTTGTGTCTTGTACAATTTAGTAAAAATATCCTTAGACTTTTCTTGTGAGTGTATATTAGCGAAATAATAAATAAATGTCAAATAAACATTTATTGCAGTAGTTACGGAAAGTTTTATTCATATTTCCTCATGAAAAAACGGTTACATTGGTCTATTGATTTTAGTATAGGAGTTATTGTTTTACAAAAGCAAGAACCATTAATGAAGCAATTTTAATAATGTAAATTGAAAGTATAATATTTTACTTCCACACCACATCATGTGAGTAAAAGCGCTGTGTATCGGCAGTTTATCTAAATTATTGAGAATAAGTGCTTTAAGAAAAAATACGAACATATTTTACAGTCTTAAATTTATTAATAGAAATTTTAAAACTGGCAAACAAAACACAAAATTAATAATTTGGGAATATCAATAATTCATTTGTTTTTTTTTTATACCTAGCTATTTTATTTTGTAACCTAAGAAATGTTTAGCAATCATTATTCAATTATTAATAATAAAATATTATGCCTATTGTGTATTTCATTTCATTTATCTACAGATTTTTTATTTTAACCAGATAAAATGTTAAAAACTGAGGTATATACACATAGCTGCACAAACATTAAAAACCCGTGGTTTCTTTCCTAACTAGTATTTATTTATTTTATTAATTAATCAACAACGATAAATTTGCTTCATACGCCCATGCTATCCTTGTAAAATACTACGCCTGTAACGCAACCACCTAAATTCAAGGTCCTAGAGCGCTCAGTGGATTTATGAATGAAATGTAGCTGAAATAATCTACTGGTTATACTGTGATGTTATTATGTGCCGAAAAACATAATTTGTGATTTTTATAATTTTTTTGAATTTTTGCTTCCATTTGTATGCATATTGCTTTATATATTTAATTATTTTATTTATTAGGATAAAACATTCAAAGCGCTCAATGACAGGAAACTGTCTAGTAGGTACAGTTTGATAATATACAAACACTCCAATAGACAAAGGTAATCAAAATAAAAATTGTTAATACATAGAACAATAAACATAACATGAAAACAGTTTATTTCAGAGGTATATAAAATACAAAAAACCCCATAAAATCACTCGACAAAAATGCCGCCCGGCGACTGTGGCTGCATCTTGGTCAGTTGATTTTATAACGTTAGTCATATTTCTTATACCTCCAATATTAACAATAATATGGTTTTTAAACACTAACTCGCTCATTGTTATGTGATTTTAATTTTTCACGAGGTGCCTATGTCTTCTGCTGGCCAAACAATACTTGGAGAGGATTGGAACCTTTGATGTGAAGATAACGCTGACGTAGTTTTCCACTTGTGTTTTGGTGTTTCATGGAAAACTACGTCAGTGCGACCAAACAATTATTTTTTTTAATAAGAAATCAACAAAAAAAAAAGCAGGTAATTATCATTTTTTCTATAGACACTACAGTTATTTAAATATGAACCAAGTATTTAATACATTTTATTATTCTCTTAATTTATAAATAAATTTCGGTTGTTTGGTAACTCAAATAAGGCTATTAAAATCGAATTACTATTAAATTTATGATTAATTTAGCATATAACGATATAACGATATTTTATTTCACCCATAATATACGAAGTGGTCTGAATATTGTTCTTGGTCTAATTTATTACTCTACTCGAACATTTTCCCCGCCAACTATCGCACTTTTTCTCTTTTATCAATAAGTATGTTTGCATATGTGTACAAGGTGTTCTAACATAAGCGGGTCACTAGTTTTCTACCTTTATTATTAAGCTCGAGAAAAAAATTAAAACCTTATTTTGTGGCATATATTGAGAGAAATTCAATTCTGTAGAGCAAAAAAAACAATTAAACTCCAAACACAGGAAGTTTAAAAAAAATTATCCCTGTCTCTGAAAGGTCTGTACATATAATTCCAAAACCAAAATAAAACGATTGAACCCAACTTACTTCAATTTCAGTAAAAAAAGTTCTTCGTTAAGTCACTGTTGAAGTGCAGAGTTCTTAAGAAAATTGTAGTTTTTTTTTTAAATAAAAAAACGAATATTTTCAGCTATTTCGATCAAATTTGGGACTAGGTTTTAATTTTGTTCACGTGATGAAGGTAGCAAATCAAGTGACTTACTTACATGGGAAACCTTGTAGCTATTAATATTATTATTTTTTATCTCTGCTTTTTGGCCATACAAACAAAGTGTTTTAGCCACTATTAATATTATATTAATATCAATAATAGAAAATATATATGTATAAAATTGATATGGATTTGATTATCAACAACACAATATGGTGTAGTACCACATTGAAAGCGATTAAATATTAATAACTTAAGGTTAATGTGAAGAAAATAGATAACTAGAAATACTAGGCCTCAAAATTCAAAAATTTTTAAAAATAATAAGGTCAATGACAAAAAGTCCGTCTCAAATAAACGTAAAAATAGCTAGTAGGTCTATTTCGATAAATGATTCTACACACAAATTATGAAAAAAAAATCTGTGAACATGTATCCGGAAATACATGCTAGGGCCACTACAGCCCTTCGAATATGGTACCCAAAATGTGGTTTTTTATTGATTACTCTAAAAGCTACTGAGATTAGAGGGGTGAAATTTTGCACGTAGCTGTAGGGTGAATTTGAGAAGAGAAATTGTTTGACGGTAGTGAAAAAAAGGAGCGACCACCAACAACGTGCGAAACGGCGGGGACGGCCGATAAAAATGAATTTTGAATTTTTTTTTTTTTACTTTAGAATGAGATTTTTCGGACGATTTTATGAAAAATAGGTACTCTTGGTGAAAAGTCGCATGGCGTACCGTTTTCGAGAAAAACACGATTTAAAAATTTGATACACGTGGTTAACGATCAATTGCTATTTCAAAAAAAAAATCTATATTGTCCTGATCCAAATCCGAGTTAGCTTCTATCAATTAGCCACAAAGTCGGTATAATTAATTTCCTCTCAAATCTACTAATAAAGTAGTGCTAAATAACTTAAAAATGGCAGATTACTCTTTTGAAGAAATTGCGAATATGCATTTTTATATATGATAAAAAAAATCCAATGTAACGCTCGTGAGGCAAGATTTTTTAAAGAAACATTCCCTGCGAAAAGACTTTCATCAATTTACATCAAAAACTTAATGAAATAGGAACTTAAACCAAATAATAACGACTCTGGGAGACATCGAGCCGAGGTACTGGAAAAATCGCAGGGAATTCAGGGTTAAGCACAGAAAAATTGCTAATTTAAGAAGGTACTCCAAAAAGGATCCTTTGAGAAATTCATCTGCAGAGACTCCAGGCCCTATAATCTAAATATTTGCAGCCCAATATGCAATTCTGTCGATGACTGAGAGGAAAATGGCACCATGACCGCAATTTTAACAGTAAAATCCTTTTCACTAGGGACAGAATTATTAATTTCCACAAAAATCATGTGCACGCACGCAATTTTCGAACCGAAATATCAGGAAAAATTGTCCATCAATATTTGGGCGGGAATCCTTGGGGACCAATTGATAGGACCCTGTGTTTTGCCAAATAAATTAAACGGTCCAAACTACCTTGATTTTCTAGAAAATCTTTTAACAGATCTGATTGATTATGTGCCCTATCAGTTGAGGAGGGGCATGTGTTATATGCAAGATGAGGCTCCTGCACATGTTAGTAATAATGTTAGGGTACATTTAAGTGAAGTTTATTCTCAGCGATGAATATCCTCCTCGTTTTCCGGATATAAATCAGTTTGAATATTTTGTATGGGGCTATTTAAAATCTTTGATTTACACAGTTCCTGTTCGAAATGTTGAGGAATTGGAGCAACGTTTAGTGAATTATTGCGAGATCATACGGAACAGGCCTGATATTTTTGAAAAAGTAAAAAAAGTCTAATGATCATTATTATGATACGAATTTAGGTACGTTATTTATTGTTAATTGTTGTTAATAAAACTCCTATTTTTGTTTATTTTTCTTCGGGATACGATACGTTATTTTGAAAAGACGTACCTTATGCATCAAATTTTAATATTGTATTTTTCTGGGAAACGGTACGTCCACGACTTTTCACGAAGAGTACTTTTTTTTCATAAAACCATCTGAAAAATCTTATTCTGAAATCAAGAAGAAAAAAAATTCAAAACAGAAATATACGGTCATTTTTATTGAAGACACCCACCGTCTCGCACACCCCTGGATGTCTCTCATCTTTTTCATCAAGGCAAACGATTCCTCGCATAAATTTTATCATATGTAACAAATTATATCCCTCTAGTCTAGTCCCCGTAGTATTTAAAATAATCAATATAAACCACATTTTGCGTGCCATTTTCGAATGGTTATAACGACCCCAGTAAACATTTCCGGAGCTACATATGTTGATAGGAACTATTCTTCATATTTTTGTTGTAGAATCACCTCCTGAGGTACTCCACATATTTCATCGAACTTTTGGTATGAATAAATGACACCATGTTCGCTCTTTTCTACCTGCTAGCAACCAATTATTATGTTAAAATTCATCATCGTTATTTAGTTATCTTTTAATGATGTTCTTAGAATCCGGACCGAAACAGCATTTATAAATTCAGCTACCGAAATAATAATAATACGTTAACGTAAAAATGTTACCAGTTATACTTAAGTATTTAAAAACAAGGCCACATTATCTTTTGCAAAAAAACTTACATATGCAGGTCCAGATCCACTAAGGGCCGTTACAGGATCCAATAAACCTTCTGGAACTTGTTCGCAGGTTCCAACAGATTGCAATAATTTTTTCGTAATCCCTAGTGTCTGCTTCCGTTGCTCTAGATCCAGCCACAAAAACGGATGCTGCGCTTCTCACTAAGGCTGGCGTATTGGGCATTACACGTATTACTCGAGAATTTCTAGGAAGTAACTGAAATAAAAAAAGTTATACGTATCTGTTCTTATCTCGAGTCTCATCGATTGAACTATTCCAAAAATTGTTATACATATACAGGATATCTCACCGAGAACTGCATCGGTCGACATAGGGAAAAACATGGAATAGAACATTTTGAAAATTTAGGAATTAATAATACAACAAAAATAATTACAAGTATTTGTCACTTCCGGTTATTCTGAAAGTCGATACCAACTTCCTGTATATTTCTAATTTGTCGAAAAGAGCATAAAATTATGAGTCGATAACATAGAGCTTACCTTGTACCTAAATCCAGTAGTTTCGGAAATAGTCGACATTTTATAAAAAATGACGGGTAACGGTTTGCAAGAACCTTTATCTCTCATCGTGTAGGAGATCCTCATTTGATTTTTGGCACATAATAAGAGCACAAGGTGAGCTACATGCTACAGTTAAAATAAATTCAATAATTGTATACCAAGTGTTCCATTTTTCACGTTACATGTTGACAACTTCAAACCGCGAAAACTTTTTTTAGTTCAAATGGAACACTGTACTTTTTAGATCAAGTTATGTAAAATTTAATTCTCTTTTTTCTAGTACATGCATTGTAGGGGTTAAAGTTACAAGTTTTTGAAATATTTACAATTTTCTTAGATTTTGAAGAATTTTTCATAAAAATTGCTATCAACTTAGCTATAATTAGCAATGCCAGTCATTCGCTTATATCAAAAAAATGCTAGCATGTTTAAATTACACCCATGAATATTTTTTAAATTTGTTTAGTAATTATGGAGAATGTGATAAAGTAATATCAAGAACATGGAACACATTTGCTATTCAATATCCACAAAAATAGAAACAAAGGCCAAACTTAATTTTTTAATGGTTCCCCAAAATAAAATAATCCAGAACTGATAAATCAGACGAGCGAGGAGGCCATAGAAAAGGTCCATTGTTGGCGATTGTAAGAAATTTCTTGTAAAAAATTATTAATCAAACACGCTGATAAAAAAAATTTCTATATTCGGCTAAAGGTAAATTTTCTAGATAGTCATTTTCCAAATTTTGTAGAATATTTAGATATCTTTCACCTACAAAAACAATAAATTTGTAATTACATATTACCAGAAGAAGAAATCTTTTTAATTTACTGTTTTCATTTTTTTTCATAAAATTGTAATGCAATCATTCTATCGTTTCTTATCACAGAGTAAACATTAAACTACCAACTTCCTTGAAAATTTGGCTTCCTGAATATATGAGGATCGAGTCTCTCCAGTAATGGGAATTGTGGTGATTAAAAAGTCCAGTTTTGATAAATTTAGCTTTATCGATCCATATAATATTTCCCGAAAAATAATCGTAACTTTCATATCTTATTAAAATAAATTCACAAAAATTTTCTCTTCTTAGAAAATCTGTTTATTTTAATTATTGAACTATATGGAACGAAAATGGACGAAACTTATGTTTTACTAAGATTCTGTGAATCGAATCCTTGCATAATCCTGATTCCAGAGAAGTTTGTCTTAATTGCATTATTGTAAATGCCCATTTAAATTCAAAACAGTTTTATTAACAATTAAATAGAGTAATGTATATGGTCCTCGACGAACACCCGGTCCGTTACCGACCTAGCATCCCCGCGTATGGTAGCGACGGATCCAAAATGCCCGAAAATATCCCAGAATTGCCATTTCTACTTTTTTCGACACCAACAACAGGCTTCCTGCTTCGAATTCCTTCCTTGATAGAGCCAAAGCTTCTAAAATTATTCAATATGCGTTTTACAGTGTTTGATGATGGTTTCTGTTTTTATGGATATCGAGTAGCAAATGTGTTATATGTTCTTGATATTACGTTTTCACTTTCTCCATAAATAACAAACACATTTAAAAAGTCTTCGTGGGTGTAATTTAAACGTGCTGGCATTATTTTGACATAAGAGAATTACTAACATTGCTGATTGTGTCTAATCATGACGAACTAAATGGCAATTTTAACAAAAAATTCTTGAAAATCTAATAAAATCGCAAATATTTCAAAACAAGAAATTTTAAACCTTATAAAGCCTTAAATAGAAAAAAAAAATTAATTTTAAATAACAAGATGTAAAATATTCAAGGTGTTTCATTTGAACTGAAATAGTTTTTCGTAGTTTGAATATAACAAAATGTAACCTGAAAAATGGATTACTTGTTAAACAATAATTGATTTTATTTTAATTGTTGGGCATAATACATCTTATGTTCTTTCTACATGTTAAAAGCAAATAAAGGTTCTTGAAAACTGTTGTACTCTTCAAATTTTTTATAAAACATAAAATATATCCGAAACGGCTGGTATAGAGTATGCATGTAAATTATATAAAAAAAAAAAAAAAAAAAAAAAAAAAAAAAAAAAAAAAAAAAAGGAAAAAAAAAAAAAAAAAAAAAAAAAAAAAAAAAAAAAAAAAAAAAAAAAAAAAAAAAAAAAAAAAAAAAAAAAAAAAAAAAAAAAAAAAAAAAAAAAAAAAACAAAAAAAAAAAAAAAAAAAAAAAAAAAAAAAAAAAAAAAAAAAAAAGAAAAAAAAAGAAAAAAAAAAAAGAGAAAAAAAAAAAAAAAAAAAAAAAAAAAAAAAAAAAAAAAAAAAAAAAAAAAAAAAAAAAAAAAAAAAAAAAAAAAAAAAAAAAAAGAAAAAAAAAAAAAAAAAGAGAAATAAAAAAAAAAAAAAAAAAAAAAAAAAAAAAAAAAGAAAAAAGAAAAAGAAAATAGGGGAGAGAAAAAAAGAGAAAAAAAAGGGAAAAAAAAAAAAGGGGAAGAAAAAAAAGGTTTAAAGGAAAGGAAAAAAAAAAAAAAAAGAAAAAAATAGAAAAAAGGAAGAAGTGGGGGGGGGGGGGGGGGGGGGGAGGAAAAGGAGGGAAAAAAAAAGGGGGGGGGAAAAAAAAAAAAAAAAAAAAAAGAAAAAAAAAAAAAAGAAAGGAACAGGGCACACACTTCTTGTCCAGGAGTCTTTCAGGAATTTGTTAATTAATACATACTGGGTAAGACTAAGGAAAAGAAGAAAAGTATTAACATAGTACAAGAAAACAGAAGATATTTCTGTTATTCAATGATAATAAGGAGGATGTTAATTGGGATCTGTACATTGCATTTAATAATATCTTGCTATAGCTTGTTACTATGTTGCGTATTGCTAGGGCATTCAAAAAATATATGATCAAGATGACCAGTAGAGTTGCAAGATGAACAAGTGTCAGATTGGAGTACTTTAATCTTGAATAGATGAACAGGGTAACACGCATGTCCAAATTTCAATTTTATAATCGTTGTTACATATCTTCTCGGGACAATTAAGTTTTCATGCCAAAAAGTTGTTGGAATTTCTGGGTGAATTAGGATGTATCTAGTGGAATTAGTAAAACAAAATTCACTCCAAAGACGACTCCAATTATACTTGGCCAAATGGTCAACCTTTCATTATATATGAATCCCATGTGAGCTTTTACACACATAAAATGAATTTGTCTACCTAAATAGTATATTTTCCCAACTAGATATTTAATTTTAAGAATTAAGGGGGTTTTGAATTGATACTTCTTAAGGACGTGTTTTGCAGGGACTTAAAGAGAATCTGTAGTTCTATTGTTGGAGTCAACAGTGTATTTTATGGCCTCGTGAACTGCGGCTGCTTCAGCTGTGAAAATGAAATGGTCCGGTGAGAGTTTAATTTTATATTCTTATTAGGAATATAGAATGCACAACCCGTGCCTGCCCTTGATTTGAAACTGCTTGTGCAGATAAATTCTGCATGATTCCACTTATCTAGAATACTTTGGAGGATACATTTTTTAATGGATCCATTGTCGCTATAACTTGGGAACGAATATAGAGATAGAAGTAAAGATGTCTGAACAGTGAATGAAATCGTTTGAATTCCAAAAATTTTCAAGAAAGAGTAGAATAGTCTGACTTAATGGTGGTGATGATCCAATACTTATTCGTTAAATCATATATTTTGAGAATAGCGATCTTTGAAGAAGTTTAGGATTATTTATGCTTATTGTCAAAATTTTTTGCTAAGGAGTTGACGCCTTAGGTTCAGTGGAAGCTTAAGGGCTTTAACATGTAAAGGAGGGAGCGTAGATTTCATAGCTCCAAGACAAATTATAAGAGCATTGTTTTATGTAATATCAAATCGATTAGGATTAGCTGAACCATAAAGCATACCCCAAAAATAGATTATATGTAAGTTTTATAAAAAGGTAAGAGATGTTCTTATATCTGATCCCCAGTTTTTGTTGTGATTTTAAGAAAGTTAATACCTTCGTTGCATTTATTAACAATTTGTTCGATAATTAGTTTCCAGTTAAGTTTTTTGTCTAGGATGACTCCAAGTTATTTAAATGAAGGTTAAACCTGAATACTATATTTCCCAAGGTTTACAGAATTAATCATGGAGCATTGAGCCTCGAAAATGTACAAGGGATTGACTTCTCTGATGATAACTCAAAACCATTATTATTGAGCCAATTGCTTACATACGAAATAGCTTCATTCATTGAATACATGGATTTATTATGTTTTGTATTCCAAATAAACGCAGAAATCGTCGGCATATTTATTAATTTAAAAGGAGCGATCCGATTTTGTAGAACTGTGGAATATATATTAAACAAAAGAGGTAATCCAGAATTAATAGACCGTGGGTCTTTTTAACATGCTTTTATTAGCTTCACTTGTATTTTGTTTGTTTGCTTGTTTGTAACCGACTCTTTGGACTCGATTTTGACCCACTTTAAACGCGGATAGATTTAATTGAAACTTTGTACACTTACGAAGAACCGGTAACAATACAATAATTTGATAAGTTTATATTATTATCCTGATCAGGATCGCCAATCCTTTCCTGTATCCCTGCGTGAAAGCAAAGGCTTAATATGTAAGTAGATTCCGTAATTGTTAATTAGCTGGGTGGTCGAGTGGGTTAAGGCAGTAGACGCGAAACGACAGACTCCTCCGGCGTGAGTTCGAACCCCACGGCTAAAATAAAAAAATATATTTTTTTTTCA
The DNA here is from genome assembly GCA_029963845.1 of Rhamnusium bicolor. Lineage (NCBI taxonomy): Eukaryota > Metazoa > Arthropoda > Insecta > Coleoptera > Cerambycidae > Rhamnusium > Rhamnusium bicolor. Next base: position 57,938 of record JANEYF010004602.1, on the reverse strand, counting down.
AATATCTGTTGGATCGTAATATGTTATAATATCAGCATCAATAAGCAATATAAATATAGTTTAAAACAACTAAAAAACACGCTTTCATAGCAATCAAACTAAAAAGTTAAAAATAATTATTAATATAAACTGAAAACAATAATGAACGAAAAATACTAGTATTATTATGAAAAAAGCGTGGGGCGCTTTGTGCCATATTTTTCGTATATCGAGCAACCACGCCTTTTTCACAATAATACTAGTATTTTTCGTTCATTATTGTTTTAGTTTATTAATAATTATTTTTCACTTTTTTTTTGTCTTTAGCTTTTTTTAGTTTTTTTTAAACTATATTTATTTTTCATTATATTTGTTTTGGTTATAAATTTCTATTGGAGAAGAGGTTTAGAATGGAATTTGCTAGATTATTTGGGATATGGCATTTTTTTATCATTTTTTTCTTTAAGTATATCAAGTATGACTGACTCATAAGCATTCTTAATGAATTGTTAATATAATACAAGAATTATAAATTATAATTGGTTTTGTATTATTGAAAATTTCTTGCTCTCGTTTAATAGTCCAAAGATAGTAGTTCCCTATACTACTGGCCCACTAGGAAATACCCCGTATTCCCGCAGACCCCATCCTTCCCTGTTATTCATATTGAATACAATCTTTTTGGATTTGTCAAGACCCATAGTTGATTAAATATTTCTGTCTGTGGATATTATGTATAACACATTTTTACCATGCGTACATTTGCAATTGTGAAGTGATAAACTGGTAAAATTTTGCATTTTCATAAACATGTTATGGCATGTTATTCAAATTATACGTTCTGATTTATACGTTCTGATCAACGTTTTTAGTTATTCATTAAAGTTCTAATAATATTTCAATCAAACTCTCAAATTTTATTTATTTACCTTTTCTAGTTGTTTCGTAGTTATTCCCATAGCTATTGAGAGAAATAATTTATCAGTCTCTATGTCAGAATCTTCAGATGCTTTCTTGATATCACCCAGTGCAACTGGTACAATCGTTGGTTTCACAGATATTATAACTACATCGGACTTTTGTACTACAGGAACATTTTCAAATACTGACTCCGCCCCAAGTTCCTATGTGCAAAAATATAAGAAGTATTATAAGACTTCATAATCACGTCAAAAAATTTGAATGTTCCTACCTTAAATGCTTTTGCTGATGGTAGATCTGAAGGATGACAGCTTGCAATCATTGTTTCACCTTTCGCCAAACCTATAAATAAATTATTCTGAAGTCTTTAATGGTAATACAAAATTGCTTAAAAGACGGAAATATAGGGTAGCCCACCGAAAACAATCTAGCCGGGGAATTTGACCAATTGAATAATAATAATAAATGTCTTTTTTGCAAACAAGTTTACAAACGGCGAAGTTCAAAATAGTTACAACGTAACCCTTTGCTCATCTACTTGACCGTAACTAGCCTAAACATACAGAGAAAAGAAAAAAAAATCTTGACCAGAAAGAAAATAAAAAAAATATATGATAGGGATACCACAATTCCTTCACTTGATTCCTTAAATAAGATCAAATTTATTAAATTTAACTATCCACAAATTTAATGTAGTAATAATTGTACAAAATTAATTAATAAATAAGAAAAAAATAATTACAAATAATTAGGTAAGAAAACCCAATTATGAGGAGAAAAGAAAAGTAATTAAAAGCAAACAAACAGTTGAATAAAATAGAAGAAAACGAAACGTATTTATAATGAACAAAAATAACAACAATAATAATAATAATATATAATAATGTGATAATAGTTAAATAACTTGAAAATATTTTTAGTTGTACCTAATAGTAATTTTTTATACTTACTTTAAACTTAGAAATCGAATAATTTTTGAAATTAGAAGGTATCTTGTTGTATAACTTAAATAGATTATAGTTAAAAGATCTTTGAAAAATTGCAGTGGAGTATTTAGGGGTAGTGAGCATATTTTTAAATCTTATATTAATGTTATGTACAGGGTTATTCATTATAAATTACCCACCTCTTATCATCGTTATTATTGCCTATAGAAAAAAAAGTTTTAAATAGAAGTTGTGTGATTATGACTGAATTTTGTTAAAATGCTATCAAAAGTACAGTATCGTGAAGATTTCAGGGGAAACGAAAATATATATTTTTTTAAGTGGGATACCCTGTATATTATTAAATTTTTGGACTGAATCTTTGTTTCTGATTTCAAAATTATACCATATGTTATCCCTACCACATATCGTTTTTGAGTCATTAAACGTCGAATATCTTAGTTAACTAGTTACTGTAAATATGGAAAAATTAACATTATTAAAGTGAGCTATGAAAATGACAACTATTATGTTTGGTAAGTGACATTTCTTTAATGAAATAATCAAAATGGTTTACAGTGAGGAAGAAAAAAACCAAATATTTGTACAAAATAAATAATAAAAATTTATTTAGGAAATTTAAATATAAATAAATGATAACTTATAAGAGGTGTTCGATGTGTCCACAATTATTGTCATTGCATAATTGATAACGTCTTCTTATATTTATAATTGCACCGGAAATGGCTTCATTATTTACATTCAGATTTTTTATTTCAAGGCGATTCCTGTCTTTAATGACTTAAATACTGTTATTATTATTATTATTGACAATGTCTTTTAGAAATTTCCAAAAAAATTAATCCATAGGGGTCAAATCATGACTGTTAGGTGGCCATTTAATAGGTCCATTATTCCCTATCCATATTGGGAATACATTAGTCAAATGATCTCGAACGGGTAGGACGCTATTCGGAGTTGCTTCATCCTGCATCCAAATCATATCATCAAGTTCGGCTTCCGAAAAATTCTGCAAAAGAATATTTTCTGCTTCTGGGATAATTATTTCCAGATAGGTAATTCCAGTTAAAGTATAATCATAAAATGTAGGCCCAACAATTTTGTTTCTGAAAATTCCACATCAAACGCCAACAGACATAGACCGGTTTCGAACCTATGGCATACTGAGGAGAACTGAGGAGAACAAATAAGTTCGAACTGGTTAGGAATTGACAAATGATATTGGCTATCGATCTATCATGGTTTGAAGGTATAATCCAATGCAGGTCGGGGTATTTAATCATATTAAATAACAGTAGTTTAGTCCACCTGGGCTAGAGGTCGCCGCTCTCGGTACTTGCCACACAAGTCGCTATCCGAAACAGAGTCATCTATGTTGTCGGTCGGATAGTAGCATTTAGACCATACGAAAGTTTCATACCTCTCACCACTATTCAATTTACCTTAGTTAGTATATGACTAGCAGATTGGCCACTATCATTTGTCTGTTCCATAACCTATAGCATACTGAGGAGAACAAATAAGTTCGAAACCGGTCTATGTCTGGTGAGGAATTGACAAATGATATTGGCTATCGATCTATCATGATTTGAAGGTATAATCTCATGCAGGTCGGGGTATTTGCCCGCTGAGTAGTTGTTTCCTTCAAATCATATTAAATAACAGTAGTTTAGTCCACCTGGGCTAGACGTCGCCGCTCTCGGTACTTGCCGCACAAATCGCTATCCGAAACAAAGACATCTATGATGTCGGTCGGATAGTAGCATTTAGACCATACGAGAAGTTTCATACCTCTCACCACTATACATTTGTTTTCAATTATTAATCTTTAAATTTATTATTATATTATTGTATTTGTACCAATGGAAAGTAGGTATATGCTGGCACAGAACTGATTCTGTGATGCTGGTCACTAAATATTTCATTATACTTATTTTAAGTTATCTCTTTTTGTTCAACCCACATTCAAGGTTTATCTTCGTGAGTTTCTTCTATTTACCTTTATGTAAATTCTTATAACGTTTATGTCAATTTTTTTTCACATTTACTTTGGTAAATAAATTATTATTATCAAAAACAACAAAATTCTGAATAACTTATCTAAGTGTAATTTTGCTTTTTTACTCAAAAATCTTATGGCGATTTTGGAATTTCTCACTTTTAGACCACCCCGTAATTTTAAATTTTATTATCGCTAACGTCATTCAAGCTATCTTTTCCGACTAATTTTTTTTGAAATAATAAACGAGTTTACACCTATTTTCAAACCCATCTGGCGACACACTGTATATTTCTGCACAAAATATTTTATAACTAATTTAGGTTTTCGGCATCATCAGGGGTAACATAATTGTAGGCAGTGGAAAAGTCAAGCGAAACAATAATAAAAAGGAAGTTTTTTTTTTTAATTTAAGTCCATATAAAACATTGTAGTTTGAGCACAAAATTTACAACAAACGTTTTTAAGACATGATCACAGTAGTCACAGAACAAATAAATTCAGAAATATTTTTTAACATCAATATTTTTTGTGGTTCAAATTCAAATCCATCAATGTAATTGTGCTGGTGTATTTTTTACCAAAAATATAATAAAAACAAGTACAGTTCAACTCTCAAAATGGTAACACTGCGTTTCAAACTATTACAAACTAGTTAAATTATTTCTCTCCTTTAAGTTATTTTCCGACATGGAAATAAGTGATATTTCAAACGCCAATATTTTTTATAATATAATTTTTAGTTTTCCATTTAAGTGTGCCATGACCGTTCCGATTTATTCTAAATGACCCGTGTAGTGGTAGAAAAATCGAAATCCCGTCAAAAATACTTAATTACATGATTTATGAGCAAATAAAGTTCTTTAAAATGGTTTCTGGGGCCAAACTCAATTTTTTTCAAATGGAACCATATTGGTACCGTGGTGTCATTTATTAGTACTATTAATGGGGAATTTATTCATATGTCGTATTAAAATGTGCGATAAATACAAACAAAATTACAGCTAAAAGAAAATAAGAAAATACAATTTTGTTCTAATTACCTTGTTATACATAAGGTGGGTTTGAAATACAAAAAATGAACACAAAACATTACAACAGTTGTTCGAAATGCTATCCATTAACGTCAATGCACTTCTGAACTCGCATAGCTGTTTCTCGAAGAACGTTCGCTAATTGCTGGGCCATTATACTATTAATTGCGCGTCTTACTTGTAACTCCGGGTCTTCATGGGTTATAACGGCGGTTGCGTAGACCATATTTTTTAAATAACCCCAAACAAAGAAATCAAGGGGTGTTAAATCAGGTAACCTTGGAGGCCACCTCACAGGACCATTCGTAGAAATTACATTTTTTCCGAATCTCCGTTGAAGGTAATCAATTACTATCCTTGAATTATGGAGAGGAGCGCCATCTTGTTGGAAATACATTCCCTGTCGTAAATGGAAAGGTAATTCAGCTAAACTTTCCTCAATTTCATTTTGCAGAAATCCCAAGTATCTGGTACCAGTCAGGGGTCCTTCAAATATTATTCTACTACCGATTATTCCAAACACTGAAACTGAACCGCACTTGAAAGTTACCCTCCCATAATAAATTTTAATTTTCTTGTTACCAATATTTTATATTTTGTTGGTTAAATAATCCCAAATTTGTAAACCTAGACTCGTCCGAAAATAAAATCATTCCCAAAGAATTATTGTTTGGCTGCACGTTATTCTGCAAAATCGAATTGCAATATTCCATCTTACGTTCGTAATTATTTTCGTACAAGTGCTGGTGCAATTGGTATTTAAAAGATTTATAGTGGTATTTGTGCAAAATTCGGCTTACTGTTTGGTGACTGATTTCCAATTCAAACCCAATTTGCCTTAAAGGAACAGTCTTATCAACTACTCGAGCCAAAACATTTCCCTTCTTTCGTCAAGAATGAAATTTTCTTTGGGATCATGGACTCACTTCGGAATTGATTTTCAAGACGATTAAAATAATTTCTCGCTGGACATTGTCTATTAGGGTATCGTTCGGCATAAAGGTGTCTAGCCGCAACGGCATTGTTTCTACATTCCCCATAAATAATTAACATGTCCACTTTTTCATCTCTTGTATAAATTTGAGGCATTTTGAACACAATTAACAAGAATTTTAAAGAATTTTTAGACACAGTAAAACACCGGTAAACCAACAAATGTTTGAGAAGCTAAATATTTCATTGTTTTCAAAGCCACCTTAGTTAGTTACATTTCAACATTTAATTAGAACAAAATTGTATTTTCTTATTTTCTTTTAGCTGTAATTTTATTTGTATTTATAGCAAATTTTAATGCAACATATAAATAAATTCCTTTTTAATAATACATACTAATAAATGATACCACGGTACCAATATGGTTCCATTTGAAAAAATTGTGTTTTTCCCCAAAAACCATTTTGTAGAATTATATTTGCTCATAAATCACGTAATTTAGTATTTTTGACGGGTTTTCGATTTTTCTAGCATTACACGGATTATTTAGAATAAATCGGAACCGTCATGGCACACTTAAATAGAAAACTAGAAATAATATTATAAAAAATATTGGCGTTTGAAATGTCACTTATTTGGTATCGTTGGATTCAGAAAATTATGCAAAATTCAAACATGCAATAATATACAGGGTGTTCCGTTTAAAAATCGAAAATTAGTGTCACTTCCGGCGAAACCTGAAGTGAAAAAAAAATCCCTTGTATGTCAAAAAGTGCCGCTTATTATGTATATAGGATATCCCAAATTTCAATCAATTATCTTCAAAACTAAAGGAGAAAGGGGGTGTACCATGATTCTGCTACACCCGATATAAAAACAATATAAAAAATTACATTAATTTAAAACAAACATTTGCATCTTTAACCCATAAATCATAAAATTTAGAGGTAAATATATCTAACGCTTCGTTTGAAAGAAGCTATATTACAAGCCTCCTTAGTTTTCCTATTACAGTTAGACCTTTGATCTTTGCGCAGCAAATGTATTTACTCATTGAAGTATATGGGTAATTAATTCTACCTCTTTTATTATAATTATTAAAAATTTTAAATGTTCGTACATTGTCTTGAAAATAAGAAGGTATCTGGGGTCTAATTTTATACATATATGAAAATCAATTCATTGAAATCTGCACAATTTTTCACATTCATCCATCCTAACACGTTTAATATATCATTCACTCTAGTGTAAATACTACATTTCTCTCCACGATAAACGTCACTCTGGTTTTCAATATATAGAATAGTAAATACTACAAATAAGATGCGGTAAGATAATAGTAATATACCAATTTTCTATATCGATAAACAAATACCAACTAACTCTTTGTAAAACACATCTTTTTAGTTACCTACCTTTTTACACATATAAGTGATATGATTATTAAATTTATCATCTATGATTACTCCTAAATGGTTAATTTCCTTAACAACATCAATTACATCTCCACAAGTTCTAAATGTTAATGCTTCCTACTCTATTTCATCACTAATCTATTTTTTTCCTAAAGTCATATCTCTTGTTTTTATTTTTAATTCTAATTTATTAACTTCTAACCATTCTCTTACCTTTCAGAACTCTATTTATGAGCTGGATTTCTATGCCACATAAATAAATATATATCGTCTGCAAGCAAATGCTAATAGCAGTTAACTGTGCCGGTAATGCATAAAATAAATAAAAGCGTTCCTAGAAAATTTTTTTAGTGATACCCCAACATTTATACTCTTCGTACTCGATACATTGTCATCATTTCTACCTGGAGTGAGTTGGAACCTTTGATGTGAAGATAACACTGACGTAATTTTCCACCAGAACACTATATACTGCACTCGACGCGCGTTTCGCCAACCAAGTTGGCATCATCTGGAGATAATTAAAACTAAATTTATGCTAACAATCTACCCTATTTATACCTAAACTATTGTCACGGTTCACCGAACCGTCACGGTTAGGTGAACCGTGAAGCGGGCTATTTGGGATAGGCCCTCTGTCACTATTCATACTATTTTTATGCTTTATGATTTCCAAGCTTTCAAATGCATCTAGCTGTCTAGTATTTGTTACATTCCTAATTAATCTTAAATTGCTAATATCTATTTTATGGTTGTTCTCAAACGCATGTTGGGCTACACTAGACTTCTGTTCCACTATATTTGAGATGGGCCATATGCTCTTTGAATCTAGTTTGAATTGATCGTCTAGTCTATCCAACATATTTTTGATTACAGTCCTTACAGCTAATTTCGTAAATCCCCGATGTTTCGTTTGTTTCAATTTTGTCTTTTGGATTGCCTAAAAGTTGTTATAGTTTGTTTCCCGATGAATGAACCACTGTCATACTTACATCTTTAAAAATCTTACCAATACCACGGGTGAATCGAAGATCGAATGGAATCGATACAAATTTCGGATTTTCTCTTTCATTTTAAAAGGCCGAAGAATTTCGAAGCGACTCTTTAAACTTTTGTTTCCTAATTACTTTATCAATTAAACTTACAGAATATCCATTATTCGCAGCTGTATCCTTAATCAATGCCATTTCTTTTTCAAACCTCTCCTTATTGAGGGGGAAGCTTAATAGACGATGGACTAGAAAATTATAACTCGCCATTTTGTGTTAAGCATAATGGTGAGAGTCTTTAGGCATATATAGAGTACTGGTATATTTTCTGTATATATCAAATTCTAACTTATTTTCACTATTTCTAATTATTGATACATCTAAAAATGGTAGATGTCCAGAGTTTTCAGTTTCATATGTGAATTTAACTGACGCGAAACGACTGTTTAATTTAGATACAAAGTTATCAATATCAGCGACTTTTGTAACGAACACTGCAAAAATTTCATTCACCTACCTAAGCCGGAAGTCGTTTGATAAAGAAGAAATTACTCTTCTTAACAAGGGATTAAATTTTGCTTTACCTGCCTCTGAAGGCATTTTAGATGAGATTGTTGCAAGCGTTGAAAGTTCAATTCAATACTTTCCTGACTCCTCTAAAAGATTTGTCAGAGAAGCTTGCAGAAATCAAATCTCGACAAATATTATCACTAAAGTAAATAAAAAGTAAAAATCTACAAAAGAATTGTCAAATGGTTGCGTAAAAAAGATTGTTTTTATTTAAAAGCTGTTAAGGGCAATAAGATTGTTATTTTAGATAAAGAGACTATTATCAAATTCTGATTAGTAATGGTCCTTATAAAAAACTTTCTAGAAATTCATCACCAAAAATTGTTACTGAAGTAAGAAATGTACTTAAATCCTGCAACAACCTTATTACTCCAGCTTTAAATACGAAGTTACATGTATCAAACCCAAGTGTACTTAGATTCTACTGCTTGCCTAAAATACATAAACCAGGAAAGTTGGTACGTCTTATTGTTTCAGCAATCGGATCGCCGACTTACCGCCTATCAAAATGGTTAACAGAAGAGTTCGAAAATTTACCTATTGCACCACCTAGTTTCTCTGTGATTAATTCCAACGATTTCATTAATAAGGTGAAAAATATTCAGTTGCAAGAAGGTGAAATTTTGATCTCCTTTGACGTTTGTTCATTGTTTCCAAGTGTTCTGATAACACAGACCTTGGACTACTTTAAGGACCTACTCGAATTAAACAATCTCAGTTAAGATGTAGTAACAGAATATTTTAAACTCACTAAACTTTGCATGAAACAAAATTGTTTTCGATTCAACGAGTATTTCTTCGAACAACATGAAGGAACGGCAATAGGTAATTCTTTGTCACCATTCATTGCCAGTCGATTCATGAACAGATTCGAGACGGAAGCAAAAGAAGAATTCGAGAACTTTCCCAGGGTTTGGCTTAGGAATGTGGATGATATTTTTGCAGTGTTCGATACAAAAATCGTTGATATTGATAACTTTTTATCTAAATTAAACAATCGTTTCGCGTCAGTTAAATTTACATATGAATCTGAAAACTGGACAACTACCATTTTTAGATGTATTAATAATTAGAAATAGTGAAAATAAGTTAGAATTTTACATATACAGAAAAGATACCAGTACTCTAAGATATATCCCTAAACACTCTCACCATTGTATTCAACACAAAATGGCGAGTTTTAATTTTCTAGCCATTGTCTATTATTAAGCTTCCTCCTCAATAAAGAGAGGTTTGAAAAAGAAAAGGCATTGATTAAGGATATAGCTGCGAGTAATGGATATTCTGTAAGTTTAATTGATAAAATAATTAGAAAACAAAAGTTTAAAGAGTCGCTTCGAAATTCCTCGACCTCTCAAAATCAAAGAGAAAATCCAAAATTTGCATCGATTCCATTCATTTTTCGATTCACTCGTGGTATTGGTAAGATTTTTAAAGATGTAAGTATGACAGTGGTTTATTCATCGGAAAACAAACTACAACAACTTTTAGGCAATCCAAAAGACAAAATTGAAACAAACGAAAAGTCGGGGATTTACGAAATTAGCCGTAAGGACTGTAATCAAAAATATGTTAGACAGACTAGACGATCAATTCAAACTAGATTCAAAGAGCATATGGCCCATCTCAAATATGGTTGAACAGACAAGTCTAGTGTAGCCCAACATGCGTTTGAGAACAACCATAAAATAGATATTAGCAATTTAAGATTAATTAGGAATGTAGCAAATACTAGACAGCTGGATGCATTTGAAAGCATGGAAATCATAAAGTGTAAAAATAGTATGAACAGTGACAGAGGTCCTATCCCAAATAGCCCGCTTTATTGGTTAGTGAACCGTGACGGTTCGGTGAACCATGACAATAGTTTAGGTATAAATAGGGTAGATTGTTAGCATAAGTTTAGTTTGAATCATCTCCAGATGATGCCAACTTGGTTGGCGAAACGTGTTTTGGTGTTTCGTGGAAAACTACGTCAGTGTTATCATTTTTGCATTCTGCCACTTATACAAGGGTCCCAAAAGTCGCGCACCATCTTGTAGGCACGTTATAAGACAATGTTTGAAATAGCGAAAAAAACATATAAAAAAAATGATGTCCTTTATTACTTGTTTTCTGGGATACGAAGCTTGATATTGTAGTAATAAATGTAAGGGCCCTTCTTAAGGATTTTAACAATACATAACTTGTCGAACAGAAGATGGTCTGAAGAAGTCAATTGGTGACTCCACTCTTGAAATAATTTTTTCTTGGTTTGTGTATTCCTGTAGAATTTGCTTCGGCTTTATCTAATGATAAGCTAGCATTCTATTTCTAATTCAGACTACTTTTTTGTATTAGAAGCAGCCGAGAACATTTCTAATACAAATTGATTTAGTTGGTGTAAAATGTCTTGCATGTAAAATTATTATTTTGGATTATTTATTTGTTTAACAGTAAATCTAATGTATACGTAATAGCAATGTTTCCCATGAAAATTTAAATTGAAATTAATTAGTTCAATACATATGTAATTAGTAAATATTGTTCTGGCAAAAAATTTACTTTCAGTTAATCACCTTTTTAAAAAAAAAAGTGTGATCGAGTTCTATTTTCGTTGTTGAAGTAGATGTAAACAAGTTGTTGCTGCAAACGTCATATACATATCCTTTTTTATAAAATAAACGATAATTTTAGATAATTTACGTAAATGTTATTAATTAAATTAAAGGAAACTTTTTTATATTTAATGCTATATTTTTAATATAATGATGTGTACATATCACTTGAGTGAGTCGTTTATGCATTATATATTAGCTGTAGTATAAAAGATCGTTTTTGTCCAACATAATGTAATTATGGGTAGGTAATCGTAATTTAAATGTATCTAAACAATCCTAGTAAACCTAGAGCCACACGGTTGTATTTCGGAAAATGTGGAGGTAAACTGAATAAGGACTAAATAAAAAACACTAAATTCTCATTCCGAACGTAAAAAAAATATGCATTAGTTTTGCTTGTAAATTCATCTATTAAATCTGCATATGATACTTGTTTTAGTTTTTAGTTGAAACAGAAAAAAAATTAAGAGCCATTACTTGCCATTGTATAGATATATGTTGATTACCTGATGAAAATGCCGCCAGTGCTTTAACAGGTAAAGGTCAGGTATGAACAATAAAATTAGACAATGTATGCTCTCAACATCAAAATAAACGATATATTTACCATGATGAAAATACTTTTTAGTATGAACAATAAAATTAGACAATGTATGCTCTCAACATCAAAATAAACGATGTAAACTTGATTTTTGCTACTACTATTCCAAATCATATTTTTTTTACACTGTCCTTAAAATATTTAATAAATACCTGCAGATATAAATCCTTTAGCCATCGCTTGAGCCATCTTTCCTCCTCCAATAAAACCAATTTTTAATAATTTACTAGCCATAATTGATGTGTTTTAATGATTTTATAGAACGTAGTAATCACCTTCACAAAACCACTGTACACTCTCAAAACTAACAAGTCGTTTTTAACGTCAGTATTATCATTACGAAATAATCTTAATTGAACAACAAATACGTATTATTAAAAAAAGTTGAATTATCTAAAATATACCAATTCGTTTGCAATAAAATTACTTGTTGACCAGCTAACTTTCCGGGTCAAAGAGGAACTTATTCTCGAAGGAATCAGTAATTTTCACCTAGAAGTCTTTGTATACCTGTAGTACACATACGATAATAACACGGATACAACTTGAAAATGAGATATTTCATAACATCTACCAGTATTTACATTGATTTATCTATCGCTAATAACAAAATATAGATTCGATATTATCTCAACTATGAAGGAAAACATTACATTATTTACAAAATTTATCTAATTGGTTGAACTTTGTCAGGTCATGAGTGCATGCAAATCAACATATTTACTAATAATTAAACTAGAAGTAATCTATAACAAATTTGTCGAGAGTTCTACAAAGAACACCGAGGATATATTATTGTGTCTTGTTTGCGAAAAAAGCTTAGTTAGGTAATTATTTAGTATAATGACTGGCTGCAATCCATATGCGTTCAGGCTTTACCTGTAAATTATTATTAAACAGTGCTTTCGTTTCAAAACTAGCCACCTATTATAACTCTGGAACTGAAGTATAACGAATTTGAGAAAAGACTCATCAATTTAGTTTTCGAGAGGTTCCAAATCACTGTTGATTGATTTTCAAGTTCCACTCCTTATCCCCAGCCATTGCAATTTTGGAATTTCAAATGACTTCTGACACATTATTTAAGGATCATTGAAATCCTATCATTCTGCCTACTAAAAAATGAAATCGGTTCATCCATTTCTGAGACAGAGCCAGTTGAACCAAATTATACTGCACCAAACCAATTGCTGAGTTAGGGTTGAAATTTCGTAGCGTAAAGGGAAGTAGGCATTTATTTAAAAAAAATCAAATACAGTAAGATATTTAAAATTGTGTTAAAACTTTGCTATTGTTCTGACGACTATAATAGTAATATAAAATTTTCGAGGTTAATTTTTGTTGTAATTAAAAATAATAAATTTATAAATCACTGTTAAAATTTTTTGTTCAGTTAGTAATATCGAAAAACGAAAACATATGGTTCATTCTAAATACCATATACATAGATTTAATATATACAATTACGGGCAATTGATGCGTATTTTTTTAAACCTAGAAAATACGATTTTTTAGTTTCATAAAATGACACCAAATATAATCGTATTTTTTTAAGTAAAAGTAAAAATACGCATCACTATTGCTTATTTATTAAATTTATATGGTACTTAAGATGAATTGTGTTTTCATTTTTCGTACTCATCAACAGAAACATTTTAACAACAACTTATAATTTTACGTTGGCTCTTCTGGCGACGAGGGAGTACCAACGCTGCGTCGAATTAATTTTTGAAGCCATAGTAGTTTCAGCTTCCATGATACAATTAGGTACTTCATCGAACACCTCAAATTCATAGGTGAAAATGGTTGGAAAATATGTAAAAAACATGTTACGCCTACCAGACTAATAAAAATTTTGTCTGGCTGGCAATTTTTGTTAATTAACATCTGACAGACCTTTTGTTATAATTTTTTTTTTCATGAAAGTACACTTCATATCACCTTTTTGGTTTTTTGTTTTTTTGTTTTAAAATGAAGTTTGAGATCTCCCCTATCTATTAAAACTTGTCTGGCTGGAAATTTTTGTTAATGTATATATATATATATATATATATATATATATATATATATATATATATATATATATATATATATATATATATATATATATATATATATATATATATACATTGATTTTTTTACCGAAATTTTTTTTTTATGATGACAGACTTAACAAAAGGTAACGGTCCTTTCCTAAGACGTGGATACTGCGCACTCAAAATTAAGTCTGACAAAGTAAATAACATTTTTTCGATGACAGACCAATTTTTATGCATAAAAGAGATCTCTAACTTTATTAAAAAAAAAATAATAAAGTAGGTGTTATAAAATGTACGTTTATTAAAATCATTCATTGATAGAAAAATATTTTTTAACAAAAAATTCCAGCCAGACAAGTTTTAATAGATATAGGAGATCTCAAACTTCATTAAAAACAAAAACAAAAAGGTGTTATGAAATGTACTTTTATTAAAAATAATAATTTATAAGAATAAGTCTGTCAGATGTTAATTAACATAAATTTCCAGCCAGACAGGTTTTAATAGATAGGGGAGATCTCAAACATCATTTTAAAACAAAATCCAAGGAGGTGTTATGAAGAGTACGTTTATGAAAAAAATAATTAAGAATTGTCAGAGACAAATTTTTTTTTAAAAATGATACATTATTTACCATAATTTGTATTTATTTCAAGCAGGTATTTTGAAGTCAATTCTTTTTTTTTAGCCAATTTCAAAAATTCATTAAAAATAACAATTAACAAATTTTTATTTGTCTGGGGGTTTTTTACATGTTTTCCAACCATTTTCATCTTTTAAATTTTAGATATTTTTTGTGCCATGGGAGCTGATACTATAGTAGATGTTCGGCAGACATCGCAGAGTTACAACGTTGCTAGTTTAAAAATGGGCTAAGTTTTAGGTAACTCTTAAGTAGGTAATATAAATTCGTCGTTGCTACTATCAGTTGTTACCTTAAAGAGAACCTACTAAAAACTTTGGTGCCGGTTCAACTATTTTATAGACTATTTGGATTTGAGATTCGAAATCATTTAATTTAATCCAAAATCTATTTTAAATAGTTGTTGCCGATATTGATGAAATATGCAGCTTGAATTGATAGATTTTCAATCAGATGATACCCTGAAACTTTTTAAGTGTAAAAAAATAATTAGGTTATATTCACGTTTACTATAACTAATTAAATACCAATTATAGTTATATTAGAAAAATTGCTAGGAAACTAATTGCAGTTATGCGACTTACTTATTTTTTGTGAACTGACATTCTACAAAATGGACAGATACAAACTCAAAAATTGCTCCTGATTAACTGACAAGCATTTGAGGTATTTTTTAAAAGTCAGTATTTCTAATTTAATCCAAATATTCACAACATAATTTTAACTACAACTAAATCAGACAATTTTTCACATCAATAACTACTTGATTAGAAAGTCATGTGTCTCTTTATTTCTACAGATAAAACCACGAAGGGGCAAACACGGCCATTTAAGTTTGACCATTGGCAGCGGAAGGGGATTCACAGTCGTGAAGAGGTGTGTGAGGTTCATCATTTCAAATTTCAGTATCATTTCTCTTCGAACCTCGAGCACAAGCGACAAGTGAGTTATGTAGACATTTACATTCTAAAAATAATGGAAGTATACCAGTTGGAAGAGAGAAAACGAATTAAATGGCACCACCAAAATCATACCTTGAGACGATAAAAGAATTATTTGAAGATACGCCTACACCTCTATCTACGCTGCATAAAATGTTTTCCCTCCCAACATAATAGGCCTCCTACCTTCGACAATAACATGAAATTTCTAGAAAAAAAAATGAAATAATTATTGGATATTACATAAGCATTCTTTCAATCATGATAATAATAACTCATAGTTTTTTATATTTTATACTGTCATTCTTATCTGAATGCGCTAGCATAAAAGTTTTAGGTATATGTATAATAAATCAAAAATAATACTTCCAATACATTTTACCATAGAAACAACTACTCAATCTAGAAGCAAGAATTGTATTGAATTAAATAACAAATTTCTTACTATTAGAAGCCAAAAAATATTGAGATTAAAAAAATAATTATATTGATACCAAAAAGGAATATTGTGACACTTAAGAAATGATTTCCTCAGTTACAATACCAAAGCGAAAACTCCTAGTCCAATATATCTACCTTCATTCTTCCTGAACCCTTCAGGAGGCTGGCACACGGACATATTATTTATAAAAATCTTTAAATTACATAATTCAAAATATGAACATTTATTTTATATTTATTTTAACATTTTAAATTGAAAGTCAGTATATTAATTAATTATTATAACTTCAGTAATCATAATGACATAAAGGACATCTAATCTAACCTAAATAAGCATTATTTTCATACATT
Organism: Rhamnusium bicolor; assembly: GCA_029963845.1. Taxonomy (NCBI): domain Eukaryota; kingdom Metazoa; phylum Arthropoda; class Insecta; order Coleoptera; family Cerambycidae; genus Rhamnusium; species Rhamnusium bicolor. The sequence goes on along the minus strand of JANEYF010004602.1, from coordinate 41,535 downwards.
TTAAAAAATATATTTATAAAAACAAATATTTTTATAAATATGTAATATGTTCATGTACCAGTCCCCTGAAGAGTTCAGGAAGAATGAAAGTAGATAATATATCGGATTAGGGGTTTTCGTTTTTGTATTGTATTGTATCTGGAGGAAATCATTTCTTAAGTGTGAAAATTTTCCTTTTTTGGTGAGTCAATATATATATATATATTTTAAACTCAATATTTTTTTTGCTTCTAATACTAAGAACACTGTTATTTAAGTCAATGCAATTCTTGCTCCTGATTGAGTAGTTGTTTTAATAGTTTCTATGATAAAACATATTGGAGGTATTATTTTTGATTTATTATATACCTAAAAGTTTTATACTAGTACATTTAGATAAGAATAACAGTATAACATATAAAAAAACTATAGGTATTTATTATTATTATCATATTAGGTTTGAAAGAATGCTTATGTAATACCCAATAGCTATTTTATAATTTTTTTCTAGAAATGCATAAATACGAGGCAATAATATGTCAGATTTTTAAAATAACATGAAATATTAGAAATCATGGTTTGCGCTCTTGCCACGAGATTCCGACATTTTTCAGTAGACAAGTTGCTACGACATGTCGTAGCAATTTGTCTACGACATGTCGTAGCAACTTGTCTACTGTCGCGACAGTAAATTCAAGTGCCATGACAGTTAGAAACGAAGACGAAAATTTACTAGAAACACAGTGTTCACGGATGAATCTACATTTCGATTACTGGGTCGACATACTACATCCAAAGTAAGTTATTGACCAGGGAAAAATTTACATCGATGTTTTACAACTGGAAACCAATATCCTCAAATATTAAATGTTTGGAGAGGAATTTTAGGGAAGAACATGATTGGTCCATTCTTCAAAGAAGACAATTTAACTGGTCGTAAGTACTTGAATTTACTGTAGCAACATATTGATCCGGAAATTCATCGGATAGCAAGGGAAAGATTTTGTGACATTTGGTTCCAACATGATGGTTGTCCGGTCCATAGTTACGGTTTAGTTCAAGAATACTTGAACAGTACTGTTCCAAATCGTCTAATAATAGGAAGGGGAACCATCCTATGGTCAAGCAGATGGCCAAATCTCACACCAAGTGATTTTTTTTTGTGGGGGTATTGTAAGTCAGTAATTTATAGCTTGAAGATAGGCCTAATACTCTGGAAGAGTTACGAGTGAAAGTCTCGAATGTTTTTTAAATATTACGCCTAGCATATTATTGAACGACAAGCATGTATTTTATAGCAGATTGGGATATTGCCTTACTCATGAAGGGTGACTTTCTTATTTTTGAATTCTATTTTAATTTTCCTTATAGACCTGCCTTTATTTCAGAGACTGCATTTTGTTTTATGTTTGTGGAATCACTTTTTTGTTTCGAAAAAATGAGAAAAATTTACATTGTTTAGAAGTCTGATAATTTGAAATTGGTCAGTTTTTTCAGTGGACAATACACCTTTACTGGTCTAGCCCGGTAAAGTGACATAATGGATAGGTAAAGTCTTTACCAATCTGTTATGTCACTTTTGGTTCACACCAATAGGATAGGTACCTAATTAAGCACTTCAGACAACAGCGTCTGACACCTGTCAGTTAAATTTTATGAATTTTGTTTATAAAATATTTCAAATTAAAAAGTGTTTTGAGAGTATCAAAAACAGTTGCAGAAAAAGTATTGTACGCAACACACCCAGAAAGTGCCTTTACTAGGCGCCCAGTAAAGAATCACTTTCCGGTCTTGTTACGTAAATAACTATAAATTATGCGGGATGAAATATTGAAATTAGAAAAATGTCGAAAAGTTTCTCCAGGAAGTTGTAAGTAAATAAATATTCTAGATGAAGGAGTTGTTAACCCTAGCACAGCTGATGCGATACTGCAGTCTAGCTGGCTTCTGGCTTTGCACGTTTTTGTAGTTGTGATTCGGTAATTCTTGTGTAATACACAGTCAGCCAATATTCAACAGAAAACAGTAAATTGCGCATACTAATGAAAGTCTCAAAATCTCCAGCTCTAGATCAATCAAGTAATCACACCACCTATATTCATAGGTGGTGTTGGCACCAGTCCGACAGTAGCGCAAGTATTCGTTGGTCCATACCAGCACCCTAACAACAGTCAAGAGGGGTTCCCACTTGTCACAACAGGACGGTTCAGAAAGTCAAAATAATTCAGAGAGGATTCAAAGAATCTTTCAAGAATAATTACTGGAAACCGTTATTGACATGAAAATTTAAGGTCAACATCCAATCTAGATGTTTATACATAAACTTATTTCCTCTTAAGTTCATGGTTTATTCGTCGGCTCTTTTGGAATTTGATATGCTAAAGAAGTTTTTAAACTAGATAATTACAATGGTGTCCAGTTTCATAATATATTAAGTCACTATATAAGTTTCAACGGAGTTTAAATTGGGCAGAATCAATATCTTGGAGAGACAGAATTTAGAATATAGTCGCACTTATTTGGTTTTCTGAGTGTAGCGTGGCAATTATAACGTCCAGAAAAAAATAACATAAATCACATTTTATCACCACCACCATCATGATGTTTACACAAGCATTCACATTCCAGTTTTTTGGAAGCATTGAACAGACACACAGGATTCACGAGATAAAGAGGTTGACAACAGAGGCAAAGAAATTCCATTATTTCTAATTTAAATAATATATTTCTATTGTTTATACGTTATACGAATAATTAGGTACAATAGGTGCCATATAAAAGTATTGTCATAATTACCAATTTCAAATTAAATTATTATTGCGTTCTCTTAAAATGCGTTATTTCACTTATCTCCAAACATACGACCGCATATTACGTACTCGGCAGTATAATAATATCAAGATAAAATTTTCCATTCATTTATCATTTAAACTTTCACAAAAGTCAATAGGTTAGACATTTATAATTATATATCCTGTTATAACAGGATCAGAATTTTATTTTTAGAATATGTTAAGACACTAAAAAAATCTCTCGTCTCCGCGTTCTAGACATGCTATATTTTTAAAAATTTCTCAGGACCCGAATATGTTTAAGATACTTGCACAAGTACATTGACACTAGAAAAAATCGAGTAAAAAGGTCTTCACATTTTGATTTATTAAAGAAAGCATCATAAATTTTGAATAAACGGAAGGAAAGAAACAATTTTTCAAAAAATTTTTTTGTAGAATTATAGATTGTAGATTTGGTACCTATAAACAGTATATGCCAGATAATATTATTCGAAAATAGTAGACAGCTTTTGATATTGTAGACAGTTAAACATGTGCTCAAGCAAACCTGGATATTTAGATTCCCAAGGTTTAATTTTGGTTATATGTGCATATTGATGTCCTGAACAGAAAAAACTCGAATTCCCAATGAATCCTCCTTTTTACAGTAAAAAGTAAGTACACAAGAAAGGTGCTCTAAATACATTTTAATAAACTAGGTACCTACTATGTGCTAGAAATAATACTTAAATAGGTACCAAAGTCGAAATCCTTCCAATTTATTTAATTGAAGATTAAATAAATTTACCAACACACACTTCTTATTGATTTATAGATTTATAACAAACTAAAGGAAGTGATTAAGCTTTAATTGCGAATGTCCACTAGTAAAGGATTTTTACCAAATAAATGGAAATCCCTCTTGAGGCCATCATGCACGCCATTCGCAAAACGGTTTCTGTTTTTTGCCTTCATCAGTGCGAAGTCTTGTATCTGTTCTGTGGTGCGAACTAGGTATATACACAACGACAGTAAGATAAATTTCAGAATCACATATCTAAAGGAGATTACCAATGAGTTAAAGTCAACTCCATATACCAGTGCCAATCGCAATGCATTATAAATTGGAAAAACGCCCGGCAAGCGATATTTACTAATAAAGGTAGATATAATAAAAATTATAATACCAAAGCATTCCAACAGAGAGGGTAAAAGTTAATTTACAAGTTATAGAAATAATACCTAAATAGGTACCAAAATCGAAATCCTTTTAATTTATTTGATTGAAGATTATATAAATTTATCAACACACTTAATCTTCAATTAAATAAATTGAGGGATTTCGACTTTGGTAACTACTTAGGTATTATTTCTAGTATTTATTACTATCTTGTAAATTAACTTTTACCCTCTCTGTTGGAATACATGGTATTATAATTTTTATTATACCTTTATTATAGTGTTTTCGTAAATCCTGTAGAGGAAAACAAATAATTTGTCGGCTTTTTAATGAAAGAGCATTTATTTAAATACAGAGGGGCACATGCAAAATATAAAATCTGTACACGTGTTTCAAGCAATTTATATACACCCGCCTCTTTCGTTTGAGTGATCAAACCGCCTTATATAAAAATAAAAACCTTGCCGGAAATCGCTGCAGTGGACCATACAATTAAAATAGTTGATAACGTATACGAGAAGAATGTTAAGACCGTTGGACGACTTGCGCCTCTTGGAGAACAGGTAGAAAATAAAGTTAATTAGTATGAACCCGAGTGAAGCAGTGCAGTCAGGGGCATAACGTAACGTTGAACATAGTATAGATAGATCTAACAATGAATCTGTTTTTTAAAATTGCATATATGTGATTTAGATACATATTTATGCATTAAATATTTTGAAACATTTAAAAGTTTTATTTAAATGAAATTTGAATTAATATAATTAGTAATCAGCGTAGAATAATTAAATTTAGTTCTCTAAAATATGTACCTACAATTGAAAATATTTTAGAATATATATTGCTTTATTTAGCCAATAGCAATTTAAAAAAATAAAACTGTTGTTCATAGCAAAAAATACGATACCTCATTAGAAAATTGTTATTGCCTAGCAAAGACCGCGTGGAGGTAAAAACATCCCTTGTCAGGAGGGGAATGGGTAAAGGAAGATATTAGTATAGGTAGGACAGTTAATAAAATCAACAATAAACTCTGAATGAAAAAATAATTCACCAAAAAAATATATATTTAACTACATACAAACAATTCACGAACACTACATACTAATAATACACTACATATATAGGATATACCTAACACATGTTATACACACATTAAAAAAACACTTGAACACTTAAGTTGTGGACGAAAACTATTTATACACGATCACTGATTTATTATTAACATATAATATGGCACTATTCATTGACTGAAGAAAACAGTTCTTCACTTTCACTACTGCTTTCACCCACTCTTATTATGACTGGATTAACGGGATTATCCATCATGGTATCAAGGTCCTACATCTGTAATTCGATCTTTTTAACATGATCTATATACTTAATACAATTTTCCGCTTTCACTTCATTTAATGCAGCTAAGAGCAGTTCTTTCACATGTACCAACTTGAACGTTATGCTTCGTGAATATCCCGAGAGTACATATGTAGGTACCTACATACACGGAAATCGAAATGCAATTGATCTTAGACCATCCACTTAACTTATTATTGCTATAAACATGGTATAATGAGCGTAACACGCAGTAAATACTTTCGAGCAGCGGGAGAAAACGTCTGCAGTAAGACAGACCAGCAAGTAAGAAAGATGTTCATTGTTTTTATTTGGGTGTTGTAAATATATTTTTTATTAGGAATATCACAAGTAATCCATTAATGTTTTTTTTTAATTAGAACTTTAATATTTGTAAATAATAAATAATATATTGTCTAATGTTTATAAAATTCAGATCATATAAATAAATGTATTTAATTACAACATAACTTTTCCTAATGATTGTTTTTCATGCCTAAAATGAAATGTATCAATTTATAAGAGAAAATATTAACAATCATCAATATGAGGTCATGGTATTCTTTATCAAATTACTTCACATTTATTATTGTATCATTATTTCCTACGCATGCACGCCATTGAATCCGCATTGCTTTACTCTACAGAATTTACGAAATTACTATAGTAAATATCCAATCCAATTTATATTATATTAACATTGACGATTGACACTGGTAGATGGAGACCTTAAGTCATTGATAATCTCCTTTCATGTGGACTAGTGGACTACAGTATTTTCATGAATTCTATAAAGTAATGCGGATTCAATAGCCTGCATGTGTATGAAATAATAATATAATAATAAAGATGAAATAATTTGATTAAGAATATCCCCCTGCATTTAAATAGTACTCCCGTATTAATTAAATGCTCTTTCACGTTGATAAATACCCGACAAATTTTTTGTTTTACTCTACAGAGATTACGAAAACACTAGTGATTCTGAATTTTTCTTGTTGTCGTTGTATGTATACCTACTTGAGCTGATGAAGGCAAAAACCAGAAACCGGTCTGCGAATGGTATGCACGACTGCCTCAAGAGGGATGTCCATCTATTTGGTAAAAATCCTTTACAAGTAGGCAATCGCATCACTTCTCTTAGTATGACACAATTCTTTAAGAGGTGTGAGTTGGCAAATTTATTTAATCTTCAGTTAAATAAATTGAGAGAATTTCGACTTTGGTACCTATTTAGTTATTATTTCTAGTAATTATTACTATCTTGTAAATTAACTTTTACCCTCTCTATTGCAATCCTTTGGTATTATAATTTTCATTATACCTTTATTAGCAGATTTTAATTAATTATTTTATATTTTAAGTTTTGGGTTTATAAGATTAAGTGTTCACCTTATAATCTGTAATTTGCGCTTCTTTTCTAAGAGAAATAAAGACGTTTATTATTAACATAAATAAAATTACACATATCTTAAAACTGGTGACATTTAAATTTACTAGGAGCATCCTTTTTGAGACTTTTTAACGTAATTTATTTCTATATCTTTCTTCAAGATCTCATGAAGAAGATATGCAGAAAATGCATGGGTATTCCTACAGAAAATATTCTGTAAGTATATTATATTTTTTTTTTGGTAAAAAACTATGACAGAATATAATCGATATCTCACGATGATGTTTATAAATAAATAGTCACCAAGGATCCGACTTTGAGAGACTATTGTAGCTCCCTTAGCACTCATTTTCGGGTACATTTTTGGGCACATATTTTATCATGATATATCATTAAATATCACCAAGTGACAATTTGTCCAATGAGGTTAATGGAAAAATTTGCTGACGATTTTTTCGTAATATACCGGGAGGAATCTCTAACCGGGTCGTTCATTTCCTGGACTTATTTTCAACATAAAAAAGCTTTTAAAGTGCTCTTGCAGTCTTTTTCCAAGGAATCTAAATATGAAAACAAAAATGCAACTGAATAACAAATAAAAATTGTAATATACTACATTATACGCCCGGTTTAGCCGGCAATGAACTACATAAAGACCAATAAAATAGGGCACAAGTAGGTCATTTCCTGTTAAACCGGATGTGAAGTTTTGTGTGCTTTGTGTATTTATCATGAAGTAAAAATTTCGCATCATTAGGGCTGTTTAAAACAATTCTTGTTACAAATCGTATATAGTGTGAAAACCATTTATGGATGAATAATAATAATTGCATCAAACGTCTGGGCATGTAGTCTATAGTCATCTATTCCGATTTTTATTTGTCAAAAACGCCAATTTTCCCCCTCCAGCTTTTTTTGTGATAACCTTATTTATTTTCACGAAGAATTCATAATACTGCATTTTCTGAGTTCAGCAATACCTCGCAAGTGGGGTCGAAAGTGAATAACTCAGATACATGGTGTCGAAGTTGATATTATTATTATTTTATTATTTGAATCAAAGCTTCTCAAAGATGGATTGGATGGAGAAGTTCAATCGAATGACCAATTAGGTCACCAGACCTAACACTATTGGATTATTTTCTATCAGGCTATATAAAATACAAAGTATATGTGACGAAGCTGAATAATCTTGAAGATATGCAGGACAGAATAAGAAATGAAATTAGGAATATTTCACCAGAGATTTTATATATCGTTCGGAGGGAATTTTGTGAAAGACTTGTCCATTGTCGGTAAGCGAATGGTGAACATTTTGAGCATTTACGTCATTGAATTTCTCTATTATCTTAAAAATTATTTATTTCAGACGGCATGATATAACTTCAACACCATGTATCTTGGAAGCTATTCAATTCAGACACCACTGACACGGTATTGCCGAACTCATAAAAAACAGTATTATCCATTCGTGAAAATAGAGTTAACAAAAAAAAGTTCGATAACGTCATAAATTGTAAGATGGTGAGGGAAAATTGACGTTTCAGACAAAAAAAAATCGGAACAGATGACTGGAGGCGTTTGATGCAATTATTATTATTCATCTATTTATGAATTTTATTTCATAAGTGGTTTCCACACTGTATATCGTTCCTTCTACCTCAGGATTGTTGATATGTTTCTGAGCCTCGGAGGTGGCTTTTAATTCATTCGAATTTAACTACTGATAAACTCTTCATTCTTTGAAAATACTGACACTGCGTGATGAAGGATGCTAGTGCTATCCCACTGCCGCTAACCGTGTCCTCCAACATGTGAAAATATGTTGAGCTGGAGGTCGATGTCAAGATAAACAAATGAAAACTTTTAACACGAAGGGTTTAGGGGCCTTCATGAATATTTGTTTTGTATTTGCACTGAATGCAACAACTTCGGCATAATTTCGTCGATTTCTTCGGTACCAAAGGAAGAACATGAACGTGTACAATGTACATGTTATATTTGAGCACATATTTTTCGGCAATATTCCAGCTTTAACCATATATCATACCTGTAATACCACACTACCAGTTCTGTGATAATACTGAATCAGTGACTTGCACATATTGCATTGACAGTTTGAAATTTTTTTACTAGCAATTAAATAAATTGAGGTGGGCTCACCAGGGTCAAAAACGCGTACTAAAACATGAATTCTTTTTGCATCTGCCGTTATCCATATTTTTTTGATTTTGTAATACATTTTTAATTCTGTTTGTTATGTGGTCAGAGCTAAAAAGTAAAGTGTTGATCACTTTACTTTTAGCTCTGGCTACAGCCACTTGTTTTTAACTTGTCTGTGGTCTTTAAGTTTTTTAATTATTAACCAGTACGGTTGAGTTTAAAATATGATTAGAGGATTCAATGACATTTTTGTACATTAGCTTACATTAATTAATATTATTATTATATTCGTCACTCCAATGCCAAAACCACGAATGTGCAAATCAGTAGTTTTGAGATAATTGCGTTTTAAATATTTGCAAAGCTGCTAAAAAAAATTTAAATATTGAAATTCATTTGCTACTGTATAATTATGAACTACCATTAGAAGTCTAAACTGTCTTTACATTAAATTTTTTAATCATTAGTATTTTTGAAAAAAAAGCACATTCGTTGTTTTGGTTTTGCCAATTATTTACGAAAATATTTTTCGTGTAGAAAAAAAATATATATTTTATAGAACAAAAAGAGTTTTATTTTTTTTTACAAAAGAAAAACATAGATTCTAATTGAAACAGAAAATCAACGAACTCTATTTAGACCGTATCGGTGTCACTTTCACTTTCCTCAGCATCAGGCTCTGGTAAATTATCTCGAACATTCTTGTTCGTTTTCAAAGCTTGGTAAAAGTTATGGTAAGCTTTGGGTATTGTTAAATCTTTGCACATTGTCTCTAAATTCTTCAATTTTTTCTCACTTATGGGCAGTGTACTTTCGTAGGCTTTGTATATCAACGTTTGTTTTGGACGTCCCCGATTTTTCATAGAGTTAGAGCGACAATCTACCTCAATAAACTCTCCCTCAAAGTCTGTCTTATAAAATACTTTTGATGGTTGTTCTTTGATGTAACGTAGGCCGCAAACCTTTCTCCAGGGAATCTGACTAAAATTAAACGAAGTTGAAAAAGCTTTAAAGTCCAAAAAATCGTTAAACATCATGTTATGTACAACAAATGGTCCAGGCGTTATACGTGCATCTCGAATAACTTGTGCCCAGCCCTCAGGCACATAAACTGGTACGTGTTTTGATTTTTTTTCTATTTTAGAGTGTATGGAGTCACATTCCATTTCTGTATGTCCTGTTTCGAAGAATTGATGATCGACTGTTCTTAGAGATGGATGGTTAGCGCAAAGTTGGAGACACATAGCTGCAAAAATAGAATTTTTCTGCTGTCCGCCGCATCCGTCGGACATCATGCGAACAGCAGTTGTTTCACTGTGAGACATAATGAAATTATGTATACATGAAGCTATCTCATTTGCTCCTCTTTTGCCCTGGGTCTCATCCCAAAGATAACACCTTACATCCTGATTGGCCAAGTTGTATACAGTCAAATTGAATACTGCAAGTTTCCTTAAAAAAAAAATTTGGCCCGCATACCCTTTTGGTGTAGTCAGTACTGCCTCGAGATCAAAATTAAATGCTAAAATACTAGGATCTTCTTTTGCTAACGTTTTGTCATAGTCACGAGCCTTTCTGGCAGCTTCTTTCCTTTCCAAATGTTTTTTGTATTCTAATTCCTGTTCTTTTCTCTCTTTTTCAGTTAAATTTTTTTGAGTCAGACACTTTTTACACTGGTCTTTTTTAGGTTTAAAAAAACCTAAGTTATATTCATTGAATATTTGCCTATATTTCTCCAACGTGACAGGTTTTAGACTTTTAGTATTGCAGAGATCTTTGTACATTCTATACATTATGGAGATATTTAAACTTGCATCTAAGTATCTTTTAGAAGTACCCTTACGGCAGTAGTGCGACTCTACGGCTGGAAAGGACAAAATGTGTTCACGTATGCCCTTTTCTTTTTCTCCAGATAACTTATTTGAAGGTATGTGCTTCCCGCGTCTGTCTTTTTCTAGAATTCCATTGAGAGAGCGCTTTTTAACAGAACTTCTCATAAATGCATCAGTTACATTTAAAGTAGCCATAAAAAATTCTCTGCACACAATACATTTTGCTCTATTAACTGTAAAAGAGTAGACGCAGGTGTAGGTTTTTCGTGAGTTTTCTAAATTTCTTGTAGTGCGATTCTTGGGTTTCTGTTCTATGTGGTTGCACAAAAATTGCCTCTGATCGTCAACATGACTTAAGCTACGAAACTCGTTATAAATTTTTTGTCGCTCTTGCTCATTTACCAAATCTTTACATTTGTGCTTTGGCTTTGCCAGACACGGAACTGGTAAAAGAGGTCGCGGTGGTTTCACAATCTTACGATGTCCAATGTATGATTCTCCCTTAAGCCTTTTAGTTTTCCTAATATTATTTTTCCATTGCTTCTCGTTTCTTTTCTTTTTTTGAGAAATATTTTGCGTTTCATTGATCATATTATTATTGTTATTGGTGTTTTCATTTTGATCAGGGGAACTATCTGAATCAGTCTCTGAAGAAGTCTCTGTTCCTGAAGCACCTGATGAAGGTTCATAATTATCAGATGATGACTCGGAATAATTTAAATCTTCAAATAGCTCATCTCCAGAAATGGGTGGAAGAGGATTCAAATGTCGGTCTTTATGTACACACGAATTACAATCAACCTGATTTATAAAACTGTTTTGCTGAAATTCCGGATTGTTAGAAGAATTTGTTGAAGGCCAGTCCCCTAAAAAAAATAATAAAAATAACACACAAAAATAAAATGCAATAATTTAAAAATATATACATATATATTTTGTGCCATATCGTAAACACAAACGTAAATCGCTACATCTTATTATAATCTATAATACATACACAAAACTATAAGTATACAATAGAGTAATTGCCACTTACCATTTAACTTCCGGCAAAGCTGCATTATTCTATTTGCACGGGAGCTCATTTTTCTTAAATCACGAAAACTTAAAACTGCTGTCGTTTGTATTATCAAAACCACGAATGTGGCACATTCGCGATACTACACTCAACTAATTACAACGGCAAAAGCACGAATATGTTACATTCGCTCTTTAGGTATTGGAGCAAAACTGAAATGCCCACTCTCGCGAAACAGTTGATTAGTCTTGGTGGGGGTATGGTGTCACAGACACATTCGCGCTTTCGTTGTTGGCAACTTTCATGCTTAACAATGTTGCCTATGCACATAGGCGAAATACAGCAAAAATGCACATTCGTGGTTTTGGCATTGGAGTGACGAATGCACTGAGGACGTTTATAGCTGAATAAAAGAAACGTATGCAAGGTAGCATTTTTCTTATAATTTTTAAGAAAAAAGTAAAAATTGATTATTCATAAAAACAGTGTGGAAATGATAAAATGTTTAATATCTGATTGAATCGCTACATTGTTACTAAGTTTGTCGGGTTTTCGAGAAAAATTTTACTCGATTATTGAGTGAATCAGATTCTAGTGGTATTTGCAACTTAAAATCTTGTCCTTAAACGTACGCGTGCATATTAATATTCCTTCTAAATTGACAGAGAGAAAGCATTGACATTAGTAGTAATAAGTATAATATGAGTAGCATAATCTTTACATTGTTCTATTGAATGATATCTAGGTACATTGTATTTAAACTAGATAAAGATAACTTAAATGTTTAGCGATTATCATGTCCATACTTAATATTTGCTCACCTACTGTGGAGGTATATAATATAATGGCTATAACTAATGCTTATATTAATATTTACTTTTAAATATACTTACATATTATACATGTTTCTTTTTCTGTAATATACTCGTATGTATCTAACCATTTATATAATTAACTCTTTTACTAGATACATTAGTCGTTTTATTTTAATAATAATACTAATAATTATTATTCACTATTAAAAGATGTATTAATGACTTGTATTGATTTGATTTGTATACTACCGTAATAAGTGAATAAAGTTGAATTTGATTTACCCGAGTAACCAGATATTCGATTTATCGGTTTTCCAGGAAACCGATTACACGGACAACCGAACAATCGAATGACCGGTTATTCGAATAAACCGGTGATTCGAATAACCGAATATTCGTATAATCAATTAATATGCAGTTCTTTTCTTTTAAATGTTGAAATCTGAAACTACACATGGGCAAGTAGCCACCGACGCCTCACAGTGGACGGAAACGTCGAAAAGCTGGCCAAAATATAAAGGCATTGAGCTATTTTACTGAAATTGTGCATACAGGGGTTTTTTGTGTCGTTGATCAAGAATCCGAAGTTGAATTTTGAAAAAAAAAACAAAATGGCGGCCATGAAATCCCCCCAAAACATACCAAAAATCGCCAATTATCGCTGCATTTTTACAAAACTGTATACAGTTTTTTTGGGTCGCTGATGAAGAATCCCATATAGAATTTCAAAAAAATTACGGTCAAAAATACATAGTTCAAAAATTATTATTGAATTGAAGCGAATTCATGTGTTTCATTTGTTTCGGGAAAATTAGGATCTGGGGAATGGAATAAAAATGTGTAATGACTTTGAAAATTAATTTTATTCAATTACTATCTGAATTACATTCATTCGTCCATTCAAAATGAGCCCACTTTATGGTGCACGAATGTGCATGCATCCGTGCATTCACGCACAATTTGGTCAATATCTCGCAAAGCTGCAAAAAAGATGCAGCTAATTTTTTATACACTTTCGAAAAAATGTTCATTGAACACATTTCAATAACTTTCAAGACCAACCATCACCAACCGCGGAACTTATGGCTTTTTTTTGTGGAGTTTATGAATCGTTGCATGTACAAAAATGCACTCCACTTCGATAATTATTTACTAATTACCATATAAATAAACTGATCTGATACTGAGATATTTTAATTGTACTTACTTTCTGATGCAGAATCCATTTTTATGACACAGAAAACTGCACTTTGAGAATTTTTACGCTGCAGACAAAATTTATCGATTTTTGAAGCGTTGCGAGCTGCCAAGGTGATGCGCTGCACGGTCGCACAATAAGTAATTTCCTCGCTCAGGTAGTGAACCCGGACCGGTATTAACGGTCGTTTCTAATGCTAGGGGTACCACTACAACGATTTAAAACGTTTCCATTTCAAAAATAAATCTTCATTTTTTTCATTTTGGCCAGCTTTTTGGCGTTTCCGTCCACTGTGGCCTGTTTAATTTAGAATTTACATAAAATCCGATATATTTTATATTTTGTTATTTTTGTCGCAGTTTGCAGAAACAATTATTTAGACAACATAATAATACACAAACACAACACTAAATAAGTCTAGTTAGACTTTCTTCATGGCATGGCTCATATATTGCGTGCGCCGTGCGCGTGTTCAAATATAACGTAATGTTTTTTGTTTAGTTGTTTAATGCTTAATTAAATAAAAGTTCTATAAAATCGTTGTAATGAGTTTTTTTTACTAGTACCTACTGATGTACTAAAATGAAAATATTAATCTGTTTTCTTATTAACCGGTTTTCGGATAACCGAACAGCCAGTTTTTTGAGTAACTGATTAATCGAATGATCGGTTATCCGAGTAACTGATTAATCGAATCATCGGTTATCCGAATAACGAAATTTGACCATTATTTGGATACCTGGTTTTATCCGAAAGCAGTTTTTGAAAAGACCAATTAACCGGTTTTACTTTTTTCCGGTCTTTGCCAGCTCTAATTATATGTTCCTATAGAACATAATAAGTTTCATTTACGGAAAAATTCATTAACATTGCCCAAGTCTTTGGAACAATAAAAGAATTTTCTGTTACATCCTCTTTTACCGGATATGGTCAAAGCTGACTGTAAAAAAATTATTGGGATTAATATTTCTACAGAATCATAAAAATTAAATCCCAAACTTTGTATATATTGAGGCCTCTACACCTAAACTCTAATCATGTCCAATATTCAACAGACAAATTTGTTTGCATCCACTGAATCTTGGAAATAAGAATATAGTATAGTATGCTAAATTATCAAAAGTAAATGCACTTTGCTTATTATAAGTATATCCTAAAATGCATAATATATCTTTATAACAGACAACGTGTTTCTATTGAAACATACTTAATTACCGAACTTTAACAATTAAATATGGGATGCCTCAAGTATCGATATTGTCCCTATTATTTATCTCATACATAAACGATTTCTTTCATTGTATATCACCTACAAAATACATCACCTATGGCTGTGACGACACATATTTATATTATTTGAAATTATTAATTTAAATAACGTCAGCATTATTGATTTGTGCGACAGGCCAGTGCTTGGATTTCTTAAAATAATCGGACACTAAATTAAGATAAAACAAGACCTTGCATTTTCCACAAGTAATTCATTAACATACGCTGACATCCTCAAGATTTTTGGGCGTCGTTTTAAATTCCACCTTTAGCTGGTGCAATCACGTGGAAGAACTGATAAAAAGTATTATTTTTTTGTTATGCAGCCTAAAAAATGTTCTGTTAAAGTAACATTTAAACACTTTTAAGATGTTACTTTTGTTTCATTCACACATTAATTATGCAATTTTTTCTCTCAATTTTTCAGTTACAGACGAGGGCTGTCAGATTAAGCAGTAATGTTGGCGAAGAGATCGCTTCAATTTTCAAAAAATTAGGTATGCGAGTTGATATTTGTACATATCTAATACTTGTCGTAAAACATAGATACAACTATTATCCAACAGTTGAGTCGGCTGAATGGACCTATCGTTGTGAGCATCAGCAATCTGTTTTACATTCAATATTTTGATTTATTTTTTTAATGAACACAGCACCTCACGAAGGCCTCATCTATTTCTGCATTTCTACAACACTAATTGTTGATTTTTAACAAATTAGTTCTTAACTTTACGCGTGCGTCTTATATATTTATTTTATTTGTTATTATTGAATTGAAAAACGGCCATTTAAATATTATATTTATTAAATTTCATTTAATAATAATTTACAAAATAAAAAAAATCTATATGAAAATAAAAAGGTTATAATTAACATAGTTAAAATATAAAAAGCAAAAAAAAAATACAATAAATAATTGTATCTACTATAATAAAAATACGTTTAATTTATTTGGTTTAAAAATATTTTTATTTAGTAGAAATAAATTTTACTATCTAAATTGGACGAACATTGCTTAATTTAATTTTACTTGCAATTCTCAATACCTAGTCGGTATTCTAAAACTTGAGATAACCTTTTATATTGCTACATTATTCAGAAATACATCACAGTTACACTAAAAAAAATCCATTATTTCTAAAATTAACAGTAAAAACACTCAAATTTCATTAAATATTCGATTTTAAACATTTTGGCAGTGATTTTCCAATTTCAATAAATATATTTTTGGACCCTAAATTAACGATTTAACAATATTGACATTGCATAGTCATTTAAAAAAGTACAGTTTTATTTTTTGTTTAAAATTATTTAGCTATGATTATCTATTACATTTTTTACAAGGTAATAAATACTAAAAATAACGTACAACGTCGTCGTAAACTTCTCACTTTATTTTAAATTGAGGATTAAATGAAGTTGCCACACACACTTCTTGGTGATTTGTAAATTTGTATATAGCAACCCAAAGAGAAGTGATTAAGCTTTAATTGCGATTGTTCACTAGTAAAAAGATTTTTACCAAATAAATGGAAATCCTTTTTGAGGCCGCAGCATATGAAGTGGATATACGACAACGATACGACAACAAATAGGATTTCAGAACCATGTCTACATGAGAGTACCAATGAGTCGATGGTATCTTCATCTACCAGTGTCAATCGCAATGTAACAAATTGGAAAACAGGTCCGACAAAGCGATCTTTACCATATTAAAGGTAAAGAGGGCAAAATTAATTTACAAATAATAATAAATACTAAAAATGTTTAGTATTTATTACTATTTGTAAGTTAATTTCACCCACTCTGTTGGAATACTTTTGTATTTTAATTTTAATTATGCTTTTTTCTTTTCAATACATTTTTTTTATTTGAAATTACTTTTTAAAACTCCTAAGTAAAGGATGATCGTTCATAAAATCACCTCCATCTTATTTTATTTTTATGAGCGTATTTCAAAATTTAAAAAATATGGTGATGGTTTTCAAAAATTTTAATAAACTCTTTAAAAAAAAAAAAATATATATATATATATATATATATATATATATATATATATATATATATATATATATATATATATATATATATATATATATATACATATATATATATATATATATATATATATATATATATATATATATATATATATATATATATATATATATATATATATATATATATATATATATATATATATATACCTTTGAAATTAGAGGAGATAAAAAGATAACCTCACTTTTCTCTTTTTTTTAATGGAACACTGTATTTTATTTAAGAATCAAATTTCTTTTTCTTTTTTCTGATTTCAAGCATATGTGACATTACATATTATATATACCTGTTAATTGGGATATATATCCAAAACTATGAACAGTATGTTGCATATCAGTATTGACATCATACCGTAGAGTAACTTAAGTTTAACACTCCAATATTAAGTTACGGATAACATAACTTTAACCAGTCACCACCGACTCCGAGTCCTATTTTTCAAAAGTACCTAGTTTTCAAATGTAAATAAATATAAATATACGTATTTGTTTTCTCTTTTTTTTAGTATTATAATTATTTCACATATACTTTTTTATAATATACAGTACCTAGATAAAACAAAGCATAATAATGGTGGTGTAACTGGTGTATCAGTTTTCTTATTTAAAGCATTATTTATAATTTATAATATTAATAAAATATTTTCTGAAGTAGTTTTGGTAATCCACATTTATTCTGATTATATTAGAATTTTTCAACGGTTGTTTTGCTTTATACATGTATCACCAAAAATTTAGTAATTTACTACCTATGTATTTAGTGTAACAATTTGACAGTGGAATTTTAGTACAAATATTATTTATAAATTTCGGCTCACATTTAATGAGCACCAATTCTGATTTATGATTGATTTTTTATGAAAGACGTCTGATGAATAAAATTCATAAAAACGAATTTAGCAGAAACATACTTTTCTAAACGGTAAATGGTAGTTGCTTTTTCTTGCTAAATTACTTTTTTAGATGATTAACTTGACATAACTTCTTATTGTCTTATAGAAAATTTCTTACAAAACAAAAGAATAAATACTGAGCATTTTTGTTAAAAATAGTGTATATTATTAATTTGCTCATGCTACAATGGCAGCAAAAAATCTGCACAAACAAACATAGGTAGGTAGGTACGTACTTAGTATCTGATTCAACAGATGGTGGCTTCAACCGTGGATACAATTTTATTGTATTCAACCACTTAATTAGTAATGAATGTATACCTATCAACATAACAATATTCAATATCTATAGAAACTACTATCAATTGTTTTGAAATAAAAAATGATAAAAATACTAATTTCACAATCATGGGTATCAAATAAGAGACAATATTGCGAATCAATCACTTTCGCAATATAATGCTTAGCAGAAATGGAATTGATGAGATCAAAAGAACAAATTGAATTTACAAGTTACTGTCATCTAATTATTGCATTTGGACAATAAGGCACTGAAAATCCTCTTAACTTTCGAAAAATCGTTTACTCACCTAACAAATATCACAAAAACCAGAAAATGTTGGACTATAAACGAAAAATAGTGAATCAGTAGTGAAACCAGCAGGAATCCAGGCCAACCGGTCGCGACCATCCAAAACAGACTTCCGGAAAGAATATGAAAAGTAGCTAACACTCAAACATTTTATGAGTTTTTTCCCTTATTCATAATTTCACAAATTTGAGAAAAATGGCCTGGAATCAATGTCATGTCATTGAGAAATTGACCACTCTTCCATAACGGTTCAACCAGGTGAAGCATCCGCTTATATGGCGAGGGCAACGATGGTTGGTGAGAAGAGCTGTCAATACTTAAAGTAAAATACTTGAAATTATACTTCAAGTATTTATTAGTACTTGAAGTACTTTACTGTAAGTACTTATCTGAGTAGATATTTGTACTTGTATTTCAATTACTCACATAAAAAAACTTGAATTTTTACTTAATTTTGTTAAGTTACTTTAAGTATTCTTGGGCTACTTCAAGTAAATATTTGTACTTACACTCTGAAAAAATTACTTGAAGTAAAATTCCTTTTTCAATTATATTTTGTTTGTCAAAACTCGCATAAACAAAACCATACAAGAAATGCCTCGGACTTACTAGAATTACTTAGGGTTTATTTAATTTGATGGCAACCGGTGTAAATTTTTTCCGACATATAACGGCTATAGAATTACTTCAAGTAATTTTTGATATTTGAATACTTGCATGATACTCATACTTCAAGTACTTCTTAAGAGTACTTGTGATAGCTCTGTTGGCGAGAGTATCAATGTAACACCCCATATAATAATAATAATAATAATAAAAATATGGTGTCTTCTATAAGAACATAGAAACACTGGGTTTATCGACCAGGCTGACCTTCGCCTTTCTAAGGTCAGGAGGGCTTAAGTCGGAGACCGAGGGATTCATTATGGCCTGCCAAGATGGTGTTATCAACACCTTGGTCTACCGGAGCCGCGTGTGGCGTGTAGAGGTTCCTGATATCAACTGCAGGACCTGCCATCAGGCGCCGGAATCGCTCATGCACTTACGTTCTGCATGCCCCATATATGCGATTTCGGCCTACATCCACCGACATAACGCGGCTTTACGAGTGTTATACTACCATCTAAGGCACTCGTACGGGGTAGACCAGACACCAGTGCTGCCTTACGTCCCCGGAGATATTGAGTCCGTTGTCGAGAACGAGAAATGCCGGATTTACTGGAACTACTCGTTCCCGAATGTCAGGCTAATCCAAGCCAACAATCCTGACATAGTCCTCCTCGACCATCAACTCAAGGTGATGTATGTAATCGAGTGCTCGGCACCTGCGGAGAAAACATCACCTTGAAGGAGGAGGAGAAACGGACCAAATATCGCGATCTCCGTTACGAGCTCCAGGTGCTGTACCCAGGCTACT
Source organism: Rhamnusium bicolor (assembly GCA_029963845.1). Classification (NCBI taxonomy): domain Eukaryota; kingdom Metazoa; phylum Arthropoda; class Insecta; order Coleoptera; family Cerambycidae; genus Rhamnusium; species Rhamnusium bicolor. The sequence goes on along the minus strand of JANEYF010004602.1, from coordinate 21,602 downwards.
CGGTGAAAATATTCGTCCTTATAATCGGTGTACTCGGAAGGATAAAGCCTACGCTGCTCTCGGAACTGAAGATCATACCGGCCTGCCAAAAATCAGCCGAGTGGCTGGCAGGCCAAATGCAGAAGGCGGTCATTCTGGGTTCTCTCCGTCTGCTTAGGGCACATGATTCTGGTATCTACAGTCACTAACCCTGCGGGATGTGGGGAGTGGCTGTAGTAGATACGCCGGCGCGACTCCGTGAGGCGTCGGAGGCCACGGGAAGACTGACCGGCATCGGGAAACCGAAAAAAAAATAATAATAATAACAATTCTGTTTCGGCAGCAAGTCGATAAACCCCAGCATGGTGTCCTATAAGAACATAGAAACACTGGGTTTATCGACCAGGCTGACATTCACCTTTCTACGGTCAGCCGGGCTTAAGTCGGATACCGAGGGATTCATTATGGCCTGCCAAGATGGTGTTATCAACACCTTGGTCTAACACAGCTGCATGCGGCATGTAGAGGTTCCTGACAGCTGCAGGACCTGTCGTCAGACGCCGGAATCGCTCATACTCATACTATCTGCATGCCCCGTATACGCGATATCGGCCTACATACAACGACATAACGTGGCGTTACGAGTGCTATACTACCATCTAAGGCACTTGTACGGGGTAGACCAGACACCAGTGCAGCCTTACGTCCCCGGATATTGAGTCCGTTGACGAGAACGAGAAATGCCGGATTTACTCGAACTACTCGTTCCCAACGGTTAGGCTAATCCAGGCCAACAAGCCTGACATAGTCCTCCTCGACCATCAACTCAAGGTGATGTATGTCATCGAGTTCTCGGCACCTGCAGAGAAAAACATCACCTTGAAGGAGGAGGAGAAACGGACCAAATATCGCGATCTCCGGTACGAGCTCCAAGTGCTGTACCCAGGCTACTCGGTCAAAATGGTCGTCCTAATAATCGGTGTACTCGGAGGGATAAAGCCTACGCTGCTTTCGGAACTTAAGATCATAGCGGCCTGCCAAAAATCAGCCGAGTCGCTGGCAGGCCAAATGCAGAAGGCGGTCATTCTGGGTTCTCTCCGTCTGCTTAGGGCACACGATTCTGGTATCTACAGTCACTAACCCTGCGGGATGTGGGGAGTGGCTGTAGTTGATGCGCCGGCGCATCAACTACGTTACACCACCAACTACCGCGGAAGATATGCGGCAGCGCATTACAGTAGCAGAAATTACGCCACACATGCTGACCAATGTTGAACAGTCTTTTAAAAACCGAATTCGTTTGTGTATTAATCAAAATGGAGGACACTTCGAGCAGTTGATGTAAATCAGCGGACTAAGTGTTCTTCTCCTTGTTATGTTCCGAGTTTCAGTTTGTTTCGTTTTTGAGTTTTGTTTTAGTTGTTGTTAGTGGTTTACTTTTATTTGTCAAACCACTTTTTAAACATGCCAGTAAATATTGACACTGTCAGTCCCAAGCCTGATAAAATGTGAGGAAAAAGTTGTTTTGCAAGGCCTTCTTGGCGTTGTTACATAGCTACTTTTTCGGACTTTAGAAAAAAACCTGATTTTTCTGGAAAACTGTTAAGAGATAAGTATGGACAACCTTATATCAGTCGAAAGGGCATTCAATTTTGAATTCATCCAGGACAATTAATATGGGTCATTCCATTTGAAAAAAAAAAGGTTTCAACTCGTAAGATTATTAAATGTAGGTCTCAGTATTTCCAAGTCTGAATAACGTACACATTTTGCTTACAGATGACAAGATAAAGTAATTTATGCCAAAACGAACTGTGAAAATTGCACGTATCTAACTCTTACGGTTTAGATGCTATCTAGCCTGATTTTAGAGAGCTGAAATCGTGATTTTTTTCAAAAACTACTGAATATCTCGAAAACGGTAAGATTTAAACACCATGTACATTTAATAAACTCTACCTAATATTAACCAAGGAATTCAAAAATGCAATAATATATAGGGTGTTCCATTTAAAATAACAAAGTTATGTAGCGCCCACGCGAAATGGAACACCCAGTAAAGCTAAAAATATTTTCTTTACATGACCCACATGATTCCAGACAACTTTTATTAAAACCATTATTTTATTTTTATTTTACAGTTACATAATTACAGAAGAATCCCTCTTAGGTGCAACACCCTGTATATAGGTAATTAATACTATAGAACACAGTAATAATAAATTATGCATATACAGTTAACATAAGCAATATGTTTTTAAGGTAAACGTTATATAGCGACTAAAAATAGCAATAATTGTTATTGCGATGTAAATAAATTAGACTTGACGATTTGTAGCATATAACATCCTCCCTTTCTAATTTAAAATATAATCTTTGAACCTAGTAGGGAGTGTCCTAATTTTCTTACTACGTAACATTGACACTTTTGGCTCCAGACGCAATACCAGCATTATCATCATCAGCTATATTTTCAATTTCCTTACTTTGGTCGTTATCGAGTGGAATGTTATAATCGGTAATTTGTTCAAAATTAGGTGTATTCATTGATCGTCGGAGATGACTGCTATTTCGCCTATATACCTGACCATTTTCGTTTTTGACCAGGTATGATCTTGGTTCACCACACCACTTGTGCAGAGTCCCAACTTTTTCTTACCCTCATTGTTATATTTTCCCCTTCCATTAATTCTAATTTTTCTTTTGCTGATGTCATAGTAATGTTTTGCCAGATCTTTCTTGTTAACAAATTGATCATGTACTTGATTGTAATTGTGAGTTTCTAGTTTCGAGCAATGCTTGGCTGACCGATAATTTTGTTTTCACCACTCGGTTCATTAATAATTGTGCCGGCGTTAACCCCACACTGATTACTTCTGTATTTCTATAGTTTAGGAAAGCGATATCGAGATCACAACCCTTCCTTAATAGTGACTTAACTATCTTTTCCCCGCCTTCGGCCTTACCATTGCTTTTGGATAACGTGGACTACCTACTTGTTATTATCATAAAACCTAATTCTTCTGCAAATTGACTGAATTTATATGATGAATATGGGATATTGTCAGCGACTAGGATAGTAATATTTAAATTTGGATTAAGTTCCTCGCTGGTTTTGTATTTTATTGGTATTATTTCTAACCATTTACTGAAATACTCGAATATGATTAAATAACTTTTGTTTTCAAACTGACAAATGTCTGACGTTAACATATAAATATACATATTTTGTTTGCCCTTTCATTGTCTCGTACAATCTGTATGTTACTATAGATTTTGTTAAAGTTAAGTCGTCTATGTTCATTAGTTTTTTCTGCAACTTTTTATCTTTGATTCCTAGTACTAACCTGTCCCTCACCATGTCATCTTCATCCTTGAACTCACAATTTTTTGCCAACTTCTTAATACCATTTATTTAATTGTCTACGGGCTCTTTGTCTTCTTATCCTCTTGTACAAAACAAAAATCTTTCATATATTAAATTTTTTCTTCGGCATCATATACAGGGTGTCCCAACCAAAAGTAGGCACCCTGTATAATTTTGGAGATAAAAATTTTTTGAAAAATTGGTGAAACGCGTCGACCTTATTTCCAAGGGGGACATATTTTAATGTAATACTTGTATACCTATCATCATCTCTCTACCCTACACGGCCACTCCCTCAAAAAAATCAAATTGCAAGGGGGGTCGACTGATACATCTTTTGACAGGTCTTTCAATTCCCTACATAACTGTGTATTTTTTTTTTAACTTTTATCGATTCGTTCTTAAGGAAAATAATTTTATTTTTGATGATTACACACAATCGAAATCGTTTAAAAAATCTAAATGACATGGCACTGGGTATTGGAATTTATAAAAAAAAAACTACATTTTTTTAGTGCTCTCAAATCAACACAAGTTTTTTCGACAAAAAACACTTTCCTTGTCCGTTTAGTTTTAGAATAATGAAAGACTCATAACTATTTGATAGTTATTGATTGTCAGCATTTATTTTAAAAACGATAATTGTGCTAGAGCTACGGAGCGCATATTCAATAGAAATCACCCAGATAGAAGGGTTGGTTCTCAGTATGTTTTACAATTATTGACAAAATTTATGGAAACGGGTTCTGTAGGAAACAAAAAGCATGAACCTCAGCGACCGATTAGGAATGAAGCAGTCGAAGTGGCAGTTCTGGGTCATTTGCAGATGGATAATACTCAATCGATCAGGAAAGTAGCTGAGGCTTCCGGTGTATCACGAAACAGTGTTCATCGAATTGTAAAGGCCTACAAATTTCATCCATATAAATTTAAATTGGTACACGAATTAAACAAAGATGATCCCGATCGTCGGCTTGAATTCTGTGAGATTTTTAGTGAACAGTTAAACGGTAATGCCAATCTATTGTACAATACGTGTTTTTCTGATGAATCGACATTTCAGTTAAATGAGGAGGTAAACAGGCACAATTGTAGGTATTGGAGTGAAACCAATCCACATTTGTTCATGGAAACTCATACCCAAAGGCCTCAGAAGTTAAATGTTTGGGCTGGCATGTTAGGGGATCACATTGTCGGGCCGTTTTTTACGCCTGACAATTTAAATGATGAAAGGTACCTCGATCTGTTAGAAGATAACATCGACCCAATGATTACCCAAATCCTCGAAGAAAACGATAATTTTTTAGAGGGCGAACTGTTTTTTCAACAGGATGGGCACCCCCACATTTTGCTATAGGAGTCCGTCAATTTTTGGGTAATCGGTTTCCTGAGCGATGGATTGGAAGAAAAGGTCCTGTGGAGTGGCCCGCTAGGTCACCCGATTTAACTCCCTTGGATTTCTTTTTGTGGGGATATTTGAAATCGAAGGTATTTGCAACAAAACCCGCATCTCTGGAAGAGTTACGTGAAATAATTGTTCGAGAATGCCATTTATTGACTCCAGATGTGTTCCGAAATATTCGTACAGAATTTCAAGACAGATTATACTACTGTATGGAAGTCGGTGGGGGTCATTTTGAACAATAAGTACATACGATAATTTAAACTGCTTCTTTTATTTTATTTCCCGAACCTAAAATAATGAAACAATTATTTCTCAGGATCGAATCGATAAAAGTTTAAACAAATAGACAGTTATGTAGAGAATTGAAAGGCCTTTCAAAAGATGTATCACTCGACCCCCTTTGCCATTTGAATTTTTTTGAGGGGTGTCCGTGTACGGCATAGGGATGATGATAGGTATACAAGTATTACATTAAAATATGTCCCCCTTGGAAACAAGGTCGACGTGTTTCACCAATTTTCAAAAAATGTTTATCTCCAAAGTTATTCAGGGTGCCTACTTTTGGTTGGGACACCCAGTATATATATATTTCTCAAATTCTTCTATTACTTTATTAAATTTTTTCCGGTTTTCGTCCGTTAAAGTAAAATTGTTGAAAATATCCAAACACTCCTCCCCAATAATATTTAGGAGTATGGCCACCTTTTGCTGGTCCTTTTTTCGCTCAACCCAGTTGCGGTTAAATATACCAACAATTGCTATTTAAACTTTCTAAAATTTTCTGGTATGTTACCTTCTAACAACATGGGTTTGGGAATTTTTGCTCCGGATGCTTCCATGATAATTTTCTTTGTTCTCTCACCACGCGGATAACCCAACTTTTCCTTTCTAAATTTATTTTCTCGGATTCTTTACCTTTTCGACTGTACCATGTTTTATTACGATGTATGTAAATAAATGAGACTTGACGATTTTTAGCATATTTATTAGAACTTTACTTCGATAACAGTAAACTTTTGTTTTTATTACACGGACATTTTCACCTGATTTTACCAGAGACAATTGTAAGACAGTGCGTTTCTGGAAAAGCTAAAAGAAACTAAATGGTGACACACAGTGTCGCCACTCTATAACCATTAACAATAATACAAACAAATACAACCATGTAAAAATAATAGAAAAAATGATATAAACAAGTACAATTATGTAAAAAAATGTATATTTATATATTGAAATTAAGCAGAAAGTGACAGCTAAATTTAAGTTGAGTGGTAGTATTCCTCAATTCGTAATAAACTCGACAGATTACAATCATTTAAATCACAAAATTGGTGACAACCAAGATATTAGTCCTCGGTACAAAACAGGTAAAAGTATTATTTTAGAATTAAGACGAGGTATATGAAATTTTATTTCTGATAGGATGGTAGGGCAATCAATTTTGTTGTGTAATAGTTTGAATAAAAATGTTAAGGATGATAAAATTCTACGCTATTTTAATGATTGCATATCAAGCATACTCAATAACAGTTCCTACTTAAAGCCCCTTTCGGGATATATTTGATTATACTTGAAATGTAAAAACTTCAAACATTTTCTTTATACAGATTCGAGTGCCATTGAATAAACATTATAAAAAGGAGAAAATACAAGAACCTACCTACTCTAATTTTGACCGACCTAACGATTTATATAAAGTTTTTAACGATAATTCATTTGAAAATGACTTACAAGTTCTAATTATAAATTCCAGGGTTTTAACAGAATAAGATACTACCGCTTCAATATGTTTAATAAAGGATGTCTGCATTAAAAATAATACCTAAACTGAATCACACCTTGTGAGTTCAACATTGTCACAGCATAATCCTACAAATAAGGGAATGTTGTGCGTGAATAATGCAAAGTCGTAAACTTTGCATTTGGAAATATTCAGTGTTAATTTATTGATTCTTCACCACTCTATTACATTGTTAAGCTGAAGTTGTAATGCCAGACATTTATCCGAATCCGATATAACATTAAATGCATCACATACAAAAGTTGTTTGCATTCGATGCACTCAGTCAGCTCAGTTATAAAAAGTAAGAAAAGAAGAGGCCCAAGGTTTGACCCCTGAGGTAGCGATATCAAATTCTGACTTGAAAACCATTGTATGTCACATACTGCCCTTTATTTGTTAGATATGATCTAATGGTACAATGAATATAGAATACATTTCCACAGAATGTATTTCACACAACGGCTTTATACCCATGTGGTTTTTCCCTTGGGGCTATGTTAAATGTGGAGCATTTCACTTAATAGGTTTGATGGAGTAGTTAGCTAGAGCACGCGAGGGCAAGTGTGACTAGATAATCTCTTCATCGTCCTGCGGGTTCGAATCCTACCATCGGCGTTGGCAATGTTGTGTGTTGGCGTTTTTTCATAAATGCAATCTTCGCCCGTGCAGCGTCGGCTTTGGATTAGGGGGGTTATCTAATTTCTGTGGTGTTTATAACTCTTTCTATCGAACAATCAGGAACTGTAAACATTACATGTGCAGTGCATCTTCACATGTATTTGTCGCAGATGCAAAGCGCTTGCTGAACTTCCTCTCTGAACTAATTGCTAGATAAGCATACTTCACCTAGATTTTATGTCTCCAGCAGAAGACTTCGAAGTGTGCAATTGCTGTGGTGTCTCTATAAAATGGACCCGCCGCTTCGTCTTTTAAATTCCTTTGCAGAATGTTTCAATGTCTATTATAGCAGATTTTTGATAATAAGTGTCTTTATAACAAGTGTGGTTTTATACACATTTCTTTAAATATCTCTTTTTCTAAATAATTCATAACTAAGTTTTTTTCAGTTATTTTTTGTGCTACATTTCCACTTATTTTTTATTATCCAAGTGATGTTCACTACCACAAATTCTTTCTTCATAATTGTCAAATAACTTACCTGCATTGTCCATAATAAAATATTAACTAGAGACAAATCAATGGTGTAGCGCACACGAGGTAAGTACATTCTTAGACAAAAATTGGTTAAATACACTAAACATGTGCAAACACTTTCAATTATTTTTAGTGCATTTAACTCATTTTTGCCCAAAAATACACGTGCGCTACACCATCGAAATACAGGGTGGCGCAAAATAAGCGGGGTGTCCTTAGTAAATTAGCAGATCTTGTGCTGGTATTATGTATATCAGAATTGCTGTTTTAGCTACTAGTATTTTTGCATATTACAGGGTGGCACACATCGTAGTTTTCAAGAAAAAAATTATTATTCCTAAGCCGTCGCATACCTCAGTTTAAATTTATTGCATATGGCGAGAGTCCTACGGGTTTTGGAAAATTCTGATAGCTGGGTTGGAAAGAACACATCTTGTTTAGTATAATGTAGAAATTCCAGGGTGGCACACTTCGTAGTTTTCGAGAAAAGATATATTATTTTTAAGTTGTAGCGAACCCCAGTTTGTATTTCTTTCATATGGAGAACCTCTTACGAGTTTTTGGGAAAATTTGTAAACAGGGCTGAAAAGAGCGTCATTTATTTAGAATAATGTGAAAAATTCAGGGTGGCATACTTCGTAATATTCGAGGAAAAATGCTCCTTGCTAACTTCACATTTTACTTTTCTGCATATTTTGGGATTCCTATGGGTTTTTGAGAAGAACTGATAGATGGACTGAAAAGAACGATTTTTGTTTAGTATAATGTGAAAATTACAGGGTGGCACACTTCGTAGTTTTCAAGAAAAAAATTATTATTCCCAAACCGTCGCATACCTCAGTTTAAATTTATTGCATATTTCGAGACTCCCACGGGTTTTTGGAAAATTCTGATAGCTGGGTTCGAAAGAACACATCTTGTTTAGTGTATTGTAGAAATTCCAGGGTGGCACACTTCGTAGTTTTCGAGAAAAAAAAATATTATTTGTAAGTCGTAGCGAACCCGTTTGCATTTTTTTTATATAGCGAACCTCCTACGGGTTTTGGGGAAAATTTGATAAATGGACTGAAAAGAGCGTCTTTTATTTAGAATAATGTGAAAAATTCAGAGTGGCACACTTCGTAATATTCGAGAAAAAATGTTTCTTGCTAACTTCATATTTCACTTTTTTTGCATATTTTGGGATTCCTACGGGTTTTTGAGAAAAACTCATAGATGGACTGAAAAGAACGCCTTTTGTTTAGTATAATGTGAAAATTACAGGGTGGCACACTTCGTAGTTTTCAAGAAAAAAAATTATTATTCCTAAGCCGTCGCATACCTCAGTTTAAATTTATTGCATATGGCAAGACTCCTACGGGTTTTTTGGAAAATTCTGATAGCAGGGTTGGAAAGAACAAATCTTGTTTAGTATAATGTAGAAATTCCAGGGTGGCACACTTCGTAGTTTTCGAGAAAAAAATTATTATTCCCAAACCGTCGCATACCTCAGTTTAAATTTATTGCATATTCCGAGACTCCCACGGGTTTTTGGAAAATTCTGATAGCTGGGTTGGAAAGAACACATCTTGTTTAGTGTATTGTAGAAATTCCAGGGTGGCACACCTCGTAGTTTTCGAGAAAAAAAAATATTATTTGTAAGTTGTAGCGAACCCCAGTTTGCATTTTTTTTATATAGCGAACCTCCTACGGGTTTTGGGGAAAATTTGATAAATGGGCTGAAAAGAGCGTCTTTTTATTTAGAATAATGTGAAAAATTCAGAGTGGCACACTTCGTAATATTCGAGAAAAAATGTTTCTTGCTAACTTCACATTTCATTTTTTTTTGCATATTTTGGGATTCCTACGGGCTTTTGAGAAAAACTGATAGATGGACTGAAAAGAACGCCTTTTTGTTTAGTATAAAGTGAAAATTACAGGGTGCCACACTTCGTAGTTTTCGAGAAAAAAATTATTATTCCTAAGCCGTCGCATACCTCAGTTTAAATTTATTGCATATGGCACATTTCACTTTTTTGCATATTTTGGGATTCCTATGGGTTTTTGAGAAAAACTGATAGATGGACTGAAAAATAAAATGCGTTTTGTTTAGTACAATGTGAAAATTACAGGGTGGCACACGTCCTCGTTTTCGAGGTAATAGTGTATGAGTGAATATATTTTAATAACAACCATTGGCGGAAAAGCATAAAACATTTTTAGTGAATTGTCCGCCTCTTATAATTGTCTCGGAGACCATTACTATCAGAAACGTTGCTAACTCAAAAACGTTTCTAACTTCACACACATAGAAAATTAAACAAATTTGAAAATGCCGCTAATACTTATGTCAAATGTATATGACAGCAATTGTGTTAGGTTATGATTTTTATCACTGATATTTTCAGCGTTGCCAATGTGTGAGTAAATGCTCACATTGTGATCGTTTGGAAGGTTGGGGAGGAAATGTGTGAGGAATGACCCAATTGTGAGGATTCTGTGAGGATTTGGTGAAGATTTCAGTATTATTAAATAAATAATATTTTATTAAATTCATCTGTACACGTTGACTCACTACACTAAACTACACATTGGCATATTGGCAATGCTGCGACAGTGGTAGTCACCGAGTCCCACGTCCCGCAGAGCGACATCTGTCAATAAGCAGCTGGTACTAACACATGTTGATTAAGTAATTATTTTTTTATATTCAAGGACTAAACTATACATTTAACATTACTTATTTAGCTGGTTAGACTCTAGAGCTAGACACTGTAGACATTAAAAGTGATGGAGTTTGCTGAATGCAAGAAATTCTTTCGTGGTGTCTGCACTGCTTACACCGCCGTGTTGCAATGCGGAAGCAGTTATAATCATTATCATTAATGTAAATGGCCTCCGGTAGATGCCGCGTCCCGGCACTTGTTTATAAATAACTCATTATTATAAATTTTATTTTAAAAGAATTTTAAGAACATGATGGTCTAAATAATATCATTTTGAGGCTGTGAGGATTTTAAAGCTGCTGTGAGGAAAATGTGAGTATTTTCAGTGAATTGTGGAGTATTTTGGTTACTCGTATCTGGCAACACTGGATATTTTAGTTTTCACTTCGTTTTATAATTCAATTCATATTCGCCGAAATTTAAGTTGTGGTTGAGTTGTATAAACTAAAAAAGTAAATTATATTATAATTCAGTATCACTCAGAGATAAAGGATAGTTAGGTGATGTAAATTAAGTTTGTAAACATGAGTAGTTAGGTTTGCTTCATTAATATTGACCTCTTACAATTTTCACAATATACTATATACTGCTTATATTTTCAGATTTTGGTGAACCATGGTAAGACAACTTTCTGAAATTTGGAAGGGCTTTGATGTTATCCACAAGAGTGGAAAAAAATATGCCATATGTAAAATCTGTCGCCAGAAATATTTAGCGAATAGGTACAGAAAAGCTGAAACGCCATGTAAAAAAAACTGCCACAAAATCCAACACACGTTCTAGGGAAATTGATGAAAATGTTCAGATCCTCTAGTAATATTCAGAAGGGGACACTACCAGCCAAAAGTACTTCAAAAGTTCAGAAAGCACTGCAAGTAGTAGTCAAATTATAGATCCTTTCTTCGATACAATGCTTGACGAAGAGCATAATAATTTGATTGTTTTGTTATCCAGAGCAATTTATGCCATGGAGTGTCCCATGAGTATTGTAGAAAATAGTTTTTTTTCAGGAGTTTATTCATAAACTTCGACCATCGTATACTCTACCATCTAGAAAAACCGTTGGAGGAATTCTTTTGAATAAAGAATATGAAAGTGTCAAAGATCGTTCATGAAAAAATTAAATCAGCTGAATCCGTTGTATTAATGATGGATAGTTGGACCAATGTTAAATGGAGTGTCGGTAACAAATGTGGTTGTTACAACACCTACTCCATTTTTTGTTAACACTGTTCAAATGAAGGATTGTACACATTCAGCGCAGAATATTTTTCACGGAATTGAAAGTATAATGGAGGTACATGCCATTGTAACTGATAATGCTCCAAATATGAGAACCAGATGGCCTTTATTCAGGAATAAATATCCTCAGATTATTACATATGGATGTCTAGCACACGGTATTAATTTGCTAGCGAGAAATTTGGTTTCCAAAATTCCTTCTATCAACAGAACTGTTTCTGAAGCAAAAGATGTGATGTATTTTAATAATAAACATTTACCACATCATGTTTTAACTTCATTGAAAGAAGAAAGAGCCAATCAAAGTTACCCTACATTGAAAGTACCTGTGGAAACGAGATGGAATACTCATACAATTATATTTAAAAGCCTGTTTGCTAATAAAGAAGTGCTACAGACAGCTTGTTTTCAGCAGTTGTTATTTACAAACATAAAGCCTGAAATAAAAAGAACTTTGCTTTCTGAAGAAACATTCTGGACGAGAGTTGAAAAATTACTATTCATTCTCATTCCGCTAGCTACTTCAGTAACAGCCTTAGGAGATAAAGCTTCTATGCACTCTGTAAAGGCACATAAATCACATTGAATTATTCTTTCATGAGGCAATACCTGAGTTTACTTTAAACAAAAGAAAAATTATAATAGATTGTCTTCAAAATCGAAAAGATTTCGGTGTACCATGATGTACAAATATCCGCTCATTTTTTAAAACCAGACTTACATGAAAACAACTAATGAAGACGTCAATGTTGCTTTTATGTTTCTCAGGAATATGGCAGAACAAATGAATATTGATTTGGAAGAATTAACAGTTGAGTTTGCACAATTTCGAGTGAAGACAAATGACTTCTCAAATAAAGTTCTGTTCCAATCAGCCAAGAGAATGGGAGGTACAAATGGTGGAAAGGGTTTTACCCTAATAAAGTATTGTGTATGATAGCTTGTCGCTTACTTCCATTTCCAGCAACAACTGGCAGATGTGAAAGAAATGTTAAAACTTTTGCCAATATAAAAACTAAAAAAAAAGAAATAGGCTTACGTTAGAAAGGACACAGGAACTTGTATTTGTACAATATAATTTGAAGAATGTGTTGACTTAAGAGCTATGGATGACCGGAGTAAGGAAAATTTAGATCCAGAAGAGACAAAAAATGATACAGAAGAAGAACCACCAGATGACAATGACAATGTTATTGATTTAGATAGTGAGGATACCGAGTCAGACTACAACACAAGTGACCTAGTTGATGATGAGAGCGATGTGAACCAGGATAAGAATAATGCGAACCAGGATGAGAGCGCAGCGAAACAGAATGAGAGCGATAAACAAGATAATTGTGATTCAAACGAAACATATATGGACTTGGAGGGAGCAAGTGCACTGACAAACATTGCTGACCATAATGATGATCAAAAAAACCTGCTAGACTTTTTGAAGGCGACAACTAAAGAAATATGTACTCTTGATGGGACAAAAATAGTAATTTTAGACAACTGTGTTTTTGGCCCTTCTAAGGCAAAACTTGTTTAGAAAAAACAAAATAAAATGTTATTTCTAAAATCTCTATTTTCACGTTTTTTTTTTTTGTTTTTGTATTTCTCAATTTAATTTTTCAAAACTCATGTACTTAAATTATTTACTCATGACATCAATCGGTTGCTAAATGTAGTGATGTCACATATGATTTTATCTTGTATATGATTATTTGTTATTGTTGGATTGAGAAGAATGCAGTGAATACAAAATTACACTTTTTTTTCTAAAAACCCCCGGGAGTTCTCATTATAGTCTAACCTAAAAAATAAAAATCCCCAGAGTTCTCGACTGGGAGGAATGGGATTTTTTCAAAACTCTGGGAGTAAACCCATCTATAAAAATATGTAGAAATATGCAGGGTGTTAAAAAGTTTTAAAAAGTCTCTCATTTCCGATTAAACCGGAAGTAGGATCCGGAAGTGCCTATGTTTTATACAACTACTGGATTTAGTATTATCCATTCCATGCCATAATATACATGGCGTCAAAATTTCGAAAAAATGATTTTGTTGTTATCCCTCGTATATTTAACATCTGCACAAAAGTTTTCTTAGTGGAATTGGAATTGGAGGCAAAAATTGCATGTTATAGATTCTGAAATTTTCATTTATCTTAATAGTAAAGCTAGAAAACCCAGTGTCCACCTTAAGTGGATCACCCTGTACACGTTATTTACAATAATTTTACTCCACCATCCCTACTTCAATTTTGTTTATGGTAAATGATAATTCATGATGATAATAATCATCAGTCTCTTTAGTTCCATCAATATTGATGGGATTAAAGACATGTCTGGTATTTCTATAAAACAGAACAAACACCTAAATGAAACAAACTTTCTAAAATGTTGATAATTAATTAACATGAAAACTTTTATCACATCTCATTTCAAAGCATCTGTTTTTGTAAGATTTCCGTATATTCTGGCCTAATATACATACGTTTTTACAGAAAATACTACTTAGTAAACGTATAGCAGTATTTTTTATATGCGGACAACAGGCTGATCCTAATGACCAGTCGCTTTCTAACGTCGTTTGCAACAAAATGCAGGTAGTCTGTAGAATAATAGATGCAGATAGTCAGATATCTGGGAGTGACCTTAGGTAGCAAACGGTCATGGGGGCCGCAGATCGACATCATCAAAAAGTTGACTGCCGGCTTCTGGCAATCGCGCCCAGTGGTAGGTGGGAACTGGGGCCTCAAATCACGGATCCTACATAGGTTGTACACGGCCGCGGAGGTCATTAGACCGAGGCTCCAGTATGGATCTGAGGTCTGGTTCCCGAGTATAGACAGAGCGACCATGTCCCAAAAGCTAGCAAAAGTCTCCAGAGACCCGCCTGCTTAGAGATCATTGAGGACGACACCAACAGCTGATCGGGAGGTTCTGCTAGGCCTGCTAACGCTTCCCTCGTGGATAAAGAGGGAGACTATGGTGGCCTATCTGAAAATACGGGATTCTGGGAGCTCTCTGGTGTGCTACACAGACGGTTCTCAGGTGACCACCAGACCATCCTCCAGGGTAGGAATATATTTGGAAAGCAAAGGAGTGCAGGAGAGTTTTGCTCTAGATTCGTATACCACGGTTTTTCAGGCAATGGTTTACACCATCCTAGCGGTGGCAGGTAAGGCTATGGTTAGGAATAGGATGTAACAGATGATATACATCTACTCCGATAACCATGCTGCTCTAAAAGCGGTGTGCTCCTCCAGGACGAGATCAGCTCTCATTCAGGTATGCGGGGACGCCCTAGAAGAGCTTGCCAGGCATAAATAGGTGAGACTGATGTGGGTCCCGGGACATATAGGAGTTCCAGGCAACGAGAAGGCCGATGAATTGGCTAGACTTGGAGCCGAGGAATCCTGTCTCGGACCTGAGCCTCTGTTAGGCATTACAAGAAGGCAGGTCACAACAGCCCCCAATTAGTGGATCAATGACACACTGAGGAAGCATTGTAGGACCAACAGGGCCTGCAGGTAGACTCGAGATTTTGTGATGGGGCTGAACAAATCGAGATCGACCTAGTTACTGGGCCTAAGTCGGAAAACTCTGAATATTTTAATCAGAGTTCTGACAGGCCACTGCAGACTTAGGAGGCATCTATCATTGATAGGTATTGAGAAAGACCCTACATGTTCAGGATCGGGAAGAAACATCTTACCACATCCTGGGGCAGTGTGAAGCATTTGGGCGCTTGAGACATAGCATCTTCGGTTCTGAGGCACTTCTATGGGAGGACATGAGCTCACATTAAGTGACATCCTGACCTTTATTAGAAGATCGGAAAGATTAGATAAGGGAGCAAGAGAAGTACATGGCAGAAGAGTCAAACTGTTAAATTTATCCTAACCCCATTTTATGAGGTCAAATGTATAAAAAAATTTGTTTACAACAGCTTTATTTAAGTAATTGGAAAATATATTTTATTGGCTCGATATAGTAGACATGATTTATAATCGTTCATCACGAATATATTTTTTTGTAAATGCAAGTACAAAAAAGTTTGGGCCCCGTGGACCTCCTTTCAGCGGGCCAATTTTGCTCATCATCGAATTTATCATTGTTTTTGGTCTTTACAACATGTGTACCAAATTTGAAAGATTTATCTCAAAAACTGTGGCTGCTACCGCAATACTACAGATATGCAGACAGATTTTTTTCCATAAAGTTATGTTTTTTCATTATAATTCGTTGAGATTCGTCCAGAAATGCAATAAAAAATTTTTAATTTGTTTTCCCGAAATTTCTTCTTTCATTCATTTTGTCTCTTCTGGTGGTACCACATTCACCAAATTAGATTTGTCACCTAAAATGTAGTTGACAATCTTTACTGCCAAATTTGGGAAGTCTCCCATTAGTATTTTTTGTGTTATCGCGGATACACACATACATACACACACACACGCACGCACGCACGCACCGACAGACATCATTCGGAAAGTAGTCAGAATGGATTCAGGAGGGTTCAAAACGTATAAATCAATCAAAATCTCGAGGTCGAAAAAAATTACGATTACTATATTTCCTTATATTAGGTATAAGAAAGTAAAAAGACAATACATGAATATAGGAACATACTTGACTCCAGCTTAGAAAAACAAAAAGACATTTTAACTGATTACAATTTCTGTCATGTCTGATTATATTAATGCTTCCCAAGCACCTACTCAATGGTCCCGAGGTACGGCACATATTTTTATTTTAGTTGCAATTCGACAACGATAGTGACATTTCATAATTCTTATGGACATATGAGTATATATTGTATCAGTATATTAAAATACTTACACTGCCTTAGATTTTTTGTGTTTAAGTATAAGAAGAATCAGTACTTTCACTTGGAGGGTAAATGAAACAGGAGGAATGGATAAAGTTTAGACATAAGGCATAATACGATAGAAAATTGGACCCGTCTCTCTAACCGAGTTATTTCTTCACCACTGTGCTTTAGAGCTTAAAATAAAAAAAGGTAAAAAAATCTAAATGGATTAACCACCTTGAAGCAGAACAGGTAAATTAATAAAGATGGAAGTAATAAAAACATTTATTCTGCATTACACAACACCTAGCAAATGGCATTGATACTGGAGGCCAGATCGATGTCGTTTATACAGACTTCTCGAAAGCCTTAGGACCGTCTAGACCATGGCATACTACTTAGCAAACTAAGCTCATTCAGTTTTGTTGATATTCTCATTATGTGTTTTTCTTCCTATTTCACAATAGAAAATAGTATGTAGTGTACCATGGTTACAAGTCTAGAGAAATATTAGCTAAATCTGGCGTTCCCCCAAGGTTCCAACTTTGGACCCTTATTGTTTATGTTTATAAACGATATCGTGTCTGACCTCCAATGCACGTCTCTTTTGCATGCAGTAGTAGTATGCATGTAGCTTATAGACATGGAGTATATCCTGAATAGGGACCTCTCATGGCGGTTTGCTTCAGCAATTTCATGTTAACGATTTATGTACTAGACGTAATTACCATTCAGTACTTTTTTTTGTATAAAATTCTCTGTAATAAAATTGATTGCCCTGAAATTCTCGGTATGATCAATTTTCACGTACCATCCATTTTTACAGGCAATACTTCTCTATTCTATTTGCCAACGCCTAGAACGAATGTACTCAGTTTCTCACTTTTACATGTAATGTGCTCGAATTATCAAACTATGTATAATGTAATTGATATCTTTCAATGTAATATTTGTGATATAAGAAATAAGATTCTTAATGTCATGTCATTTAACTAATCTATATTTTCATACTGTATTGTATTTCATTAATGTAATTATTTTTGTATTTTTTTCCCTGTCCTGTAAATGGGTTTGCCCGTTGATCAGTGTATGAATAAAATTTTTTGCATAGATTTTTTTTACAATTAAAGATTTAATGGTTGTTCTGCTCCGCAGGGGTGAACACAAAATAGATTAAAGGGATAGTATAATCGAAAACTGGACCCGTATAATGCATTTTGATCTTTTGTATGTTTTTGAGCAATCGCTGGAAAATTAAAGGCAAAATTATCAAAATAAGAGGGCGATACAAAAAAATATTGACTGCCTCATAAACAAGTAACAATTTGCTACTATATTTCTTCTCTACTATTTTACATGAAAATGTAATTATCGTCAGTAGTTTTTTTTTTTTTTATTCTTTTAATTTAAGTCTTTCTGGATTAGTATACAATTTTCAAATATCTGATGTATTTAATTCATATCAAATATTCAAATATACCTATTTCAAATTTCAACAATAAGATTATCTCACTCGACTAAAATTAATCAACTAGTCAATCAACTAATTAATTGTTTTTTAATCAAAACTTCCAAAATTGCTCACAGACAAAATAAAATTAACAATTAAGTTAGTAGAATAACGCTGTTCAGTGAGTAAAAATTTTTATTTTTCAGCAATTCCTTTAATGCATTTATTTCCTGAGAAATAAATCTAACCAGGAATACTGATAAACTTTCAATAAAAAGTACAAAGATCTTATCACTAAAAGAAAATAATACGGAAAACATAGAATTGGTACAAGGCTGATTCAAAACCTAAATCCCAAGCCCTCAATGGAGAAAGAAAATGTGATAATTGTCAAAGTAGTGAACCCTATTGTGAAAGGAAATCATATGACTAGTATTTGATACGTCCAGCCATTTTTTAAGAAAAGAATCAATTTTTGCAGTTTGTGCAGATCGAGACAATTTTTTTAATTTGACTATCATTAATAAACACATTGCAATTATCTTAGTATAAAAGTTGTTTTTTAATGTTCGTAAAGGTAATAAATGCATATGCAATACAATGTATTGTGTACTATTCTGTAATTTCTGTACTTTGTAACAAACGCTATGTATGTTGGTTTGATTAAAATGAAAAATTTATGTATGTTACTTCCGTATAAAATACCTTCTGTATATGTGCTTTATATGGGAGTAATATATGAACATTTTCTCATCAGGCTGATTTAAAAAACAAAAAATCAAGAGGTCAGATTTCAGTGCAGTTCAAGTGATAACCTTGGCCACTATCTCCAGGAAATCCATTAGTCATTAGGGCCTTTGCAGCTGTGAAACTTTCAAATCAGTTCGGTATATCAATTTGAAATTTTTTTAATTTCTAATCCATTCTGTATTTAAGTTTCTATTATAATTCACTGTAATAAATAGATATATTTCATGATACAGCTTATTTTTTTTAAGTGGTTTGTGTTTTTGTTCTTGTTTGACAATTTCCATGCAAGTATAAATAATTATATCTGACAATAATGATGTTGGTGCTTATTTTTACTGTTTGTTTGATATCCTATAATGAAGCATGAATATAGTTAAATATTCAGGGCTCATAAATATACTCAATGCTAACATCCTCCTGGACACCATCACAGCCCCCCTCGAAAAATTTCACACGTACGTACCGGGATAAAAATATACCCAGCACTATTTTTTCTATGTTTATGAACGGGATGTCCATGCACAGAGAACGTTATTTACATTTCCATCAGAAATTTGGTCTATAAAATATCATCAAAATGACGAGGATATTTGCGGAATGACGTTCTAGTCAATTATGAACTATTTTACTTACCAGCAATTCGGCAAGTTAATCAAATATGTTCCACCTTCATTAAATATTGGAAGCCCATTTTCGTCGACAACCATATATTATGTGTTGAATGTATATAGCCAAAAATATAATAAAATAAACATATAAACATTCATTTCTTAGGTTATGAAATACTCGGAATATCACTGCTCACACATTTTAACCCACTACCTGACTGGGTTAAAAAGTTGCTCTACCTGACAAAGATTATAATGAGTGATGGAGTAAAAGCTGGTCCAGGATTTACGGAAATTGTCCAGTGTCTATATACCGGTTGGGGTACGTCCGGCGGACACACTGTTAAGAAAGGAGTCATGTACACAGCGAGAACTCCGTTTTAACTAATTTAAACATATCTTGAGGAAAGCTTTTTTTTTATAATCTTTAAATCGATATACGTGAAATAACTGAGACACTGTTAAATGATTACTGAAGCCAAACCTGTTTTTGATCTCAGATGTAATTATATCACAAACTTCTAATGAAATTCTCCTTTTTGATTCTTCCATTTTACATCTCTGGGCAGACTGCATGGAGGTCTCCTCCAAATAGTTATTCAAAATTTTTTTTTCTGATGTCTTCAATTTTACTATTAAAAACGCCAATACACTTATTTACTGTTATGACATCGATATTACATTTTTGTAATTGATTGAACAATATATCACAATGAGGCATAACTAAATGGAAAAAATTTAACCAGTAAAGAAAATGTTCATTTTGTAAGTAGTTTTTTAAACCAATAACTTGGTTTAGAGTGTTGTTTTCTGATTCATTATCAATGATTTTTTCTAAACAATCTAATAATTCTGTTCGATAGGTATAAACAGTCTCTATGCACTTTGTATTAAAATTCCATCGTGTTGGAGCCGCTTTAGGTAATCTCACCTTAACAACATTATCTAACACGGCTGTTCTTTTTGGCGATTTTCCAAAGAATGAAGAAAAGCTATGTAAATTAGCAAAAAAAATTTGTATGCTTTTATCCTGACTTGATGCTTTTTGTAAAATTAAATTTAGTTGATGAGCGTAACAATCATTAAAATTTGCTGAAGGATAACTTTTTTTAATTTTGGCTTGTACACCTCCAAAAGCACCACTCATTACTGATGCTCCATCGTAACTTTGTGCTATCAATTTTTCAGGACTCATTAATTTTCAGACATTCTAACTCTTTTAAAATTACATCTGTCAAATGCTGCGATGTCGTTCCTTGAGGCTGAATAAATTTCCAAAATCTCTCACAACACCGTCTAAAACGTATCTAAACACAAAAACTACTTGTACTTTATTGGAACTATCTATTATTTTATTTAAAATATATCTATTTTTAGAAACGTTTTCGTTGTAGGCTTTTAAACTTTTTCTATAGACACTATCTAACTGCATTCTAATATCAACTGTACCAAGTGTTGCTAGACCACAACAGTTATTCATATGACTTGATGCGAGCGAATGTTTCTGTACTTTTATTTTTAAATGTTTCAAGTCAGTTACACCTATTTTGGACCATATAGGATCAGGATCATCACCAAATAATAGGCATGGGAAACAGAAAAATGCATTTTTTACCTCGCATCCGCAAATCCACTCGGATAAATCGTGACATTGAATTTCGAAAATACCTATTAACTTCTTTTTTCTTATCAAGAGATGTTTGCTTTATCGTCATATTAGGTTTTGGATGGCCACCACCTTTGAATTTCACTGCGCCTTCATAACCCAACTTATGTCCATCTTTCAGTTTTAATATATTTTGTACAACACTCATATTTAATAGTAAACACCAAAAATACTGTTTTACTTAATTTCACGACAAGTAGAGATTTACTAATAAAATTTTCACAAAACATTAAAAACAACGCGACAGAATTTACCGACCAACGCGTACCTAGTCAGCATTAAGACTGCTCTACTAGGGAACTTCGTGCGTTACCGTTTCTGTAAAGTGTGTCAGGGACATTGTCCCCGCCAGTGTTTTCTGTCTCTTTTGCTTTCTGACGATTCGCGCATAAGTCTTTTTCACTTTAATTCGTTGTAAATTCGGTCCGTAGCTAGCTTTGAGGACAAGTTGTGGATTGACCCAAGATTTTTAAATTCTATAAATGAATAATGTAATGAATATGAATGTAGAGGCTCGATATTTGAATAGTATTGTGCATAGAATGAACTAGAAACTTTAATATATTTTTTAAGAATATTAAAAATATATATATTACATATTTTTAAACTTCAGAAAATGAATAGCACTATTTTTTTTATTTGTATGTGGGAGGTCATTGTACAAATGACCCTATAGAAGAACCGCCAGTGTTA